>CM076685.1:103772063-104347063 GCA_038501925.1 Xenopus petersii | reverse complement strand
CTGGCGGAGAGTGGAGTGTGTGGGGATGTCTGCAATTCTGCCTCTGTTTCCAAGCAGGTTACTTATTTATCCCTTGTTTTCATCAAAGATACCAACCGTCCATTATTAAGGTGCCCAAAACTTACCTGTCATAGATCAATGGAAATGACATGCAAGCAAGAATAAAAACACTGTGACGCCCTTTCTATGTTGTCAATGACATTGAATACCCTGAAAGGAGATTGCAGCATTATTAAATAGTTATATTTGTGGACTCCTGGATGCCAATTGCTATGCATTACTTAGGAGGTGTAAGATCCCTGCTCTCTTCGCTCGCTCCTTATCTACTTAGCAACTTGCACTTTGTATTCAGTAATCATCAAGAATGAAATCATTGGAAAGAATGTGACTAGCCTAGTGTTCTTCAAGAAGCCGGTCTGGTGTAAGGGGGGTAAAGCCGGCTGCCAACGGTGTCCGATTTATCTCTTTAAATTGCTCTCTGTGCCGTGGTATGAGGTGCTATTGGTTCTGAATGTTAATGTCCCTGTGTGTGTTCTGTCTCTCTCTCTTGCTTTGCCTGTGTGTGTGTGTCTGTTTGCGTATCTCACTCTGCTTCCCCAGCCCTGTCTCCCTGTTTGAGTGTGTGGATCTGTATGAAAGAGGGGGAAATCATACATCAGTTTAGCATGGACATGCCTCTCTAACAAGGAAAAAGAGGAGGAGAGAAAGAGAGTGAGTGGAATAAAGGCAGAGAAGGAGAGAAAAAAGCAGCAGAATAACAAGAGACATTTGAACTGCTCATCTAGGAACACAGAGAGAACTGAACAAACAGACCTATGCCAAAAGCATCATGCATTCAGGTGAATACTGAACAGCCCTGTGCCAATACACCAAGAAAGAAAGATTTGGACATTGAAAATGGGGGTTATCCAATATGTTTATCCAATAAGCTCCTTGTATTTCTTTCCCTTGCTTCTTCTCTAGCAGGTCACACAATGCAATGCAGACAACAAGCTAACATCTGCTCGGCGGCGTTCAACTTTGGATGCAACATGTGTAATGAGCTCTCTTTTACCTTGATACAATTGGAACAACCTTGAGTGGAGGGAGGAATAGACACTGCAACAAGGATCCTGGATTGGAGTCAAACTCTGAAAATTATTAAAAGGGGGAGAGTAAAATCTGAAAGCATCTCATCAGCGAGAACCACCAACTCCCCCTCGCTGGACCACTATATTGAGAGAGGGGGGTCAGTTTTGTGGCTGGTGCATAAGCGTGCTCTGATTTTTCCACTGTGTTCATTTGTGCTTCTGTCACCGTGTGACATAAATGGAACTGCCACAGGGATCTACTAAGGAAATCTTTGGCTGCCCCAGCAGGTCCTAGCTTACTACCGGGTGCCTCTGTCCCTACTGGTTTTGGGAACGGTGCAATGAGAAGGTAAGTCTATACTTCTTCTTCTCTAGAGTATGTTGACGATGCAGGGCCTGGGTAAGTAGGGGGGTGAAGCAGAGGTCCTGAGATGCTTAGACCAGGTTCTTAACCTAGAAGGTCACATTAATAAAAAACCCAAAAATATTAACACATGCAAACAACAAAATTCTGACTTAAATGCTGCCTCGCCAATTGGACTGCTTAGATGTTTTTCCCTATTTGGGCAAGACATATTTATTTGATAGACATATTTATCTGCCTGGGAGAAAAAAAGATCAAGGGCATCCCTGTAAATCAAACCTCCCACCTCTCTTATTCTATAAAACCTGGCTCAACATTAACACACGCTTTACGACTTCTGCCTATTTTCAGGATTGCCACCCCCCCCAAAGCAAATGAAATCCTGCTCTTATCCGAGACTGACTGCAGATGTTAGGCTTTCATAAGGAGCTGTGATATTTGACATTACTTACTGTAGTCGCTGCTAACTAGCTGTATGTTAGTGTTACCCAGGCAGATGGGAGAGCGATTTCTGTCTCTGATGAATGTTTATGGGGGGTACAAGTTATGGTGCAAGATGTTTCTAGGGCTAACCTGATATTGTATCACTGCCTGTATTTGTGTATTCCACTGAGTGTGTTTATAATTTCACTGGCTCCACATTAGACCCTTTTCTGTGTTCGTTTCATGGGCTATTGGCTTTTGAAGGCTTATCAATTTCCATTTGAATAGCTGGTTCTCCTTGATTTAATTTCCCTTGCATCTGAGCTGGACTTTGCTGGTGGAGGGAAGAGATAAGTGAGGGGGGGGGAGGTGATTTTAGAGCAGGAGTGCCCATACTTTACTAATGCCAGGTCTACTTTTCGTGATGTTGTCCCATTATGATCTACAGCCATAAAAGCATTGTTATCATTCTGTTCCATGGAAAATATTACTTCAATATTGATCGGAAAATGTATATTGTTATATTTAACATAAAATATTTCTTACATAACATAAAAAATGGAATGAAAATCATGAAACAGGAGGGAGATTTAGCACAGCTGTGTGTTGACAGTGTCTTGAGATCACCAGCTAAATGTCTACTGGTTGAGTTTGACTCAACATCATTTAAGAATAGAGAAAATCATTGTTGGCATTAAACATTATGCAGCCAGAAAGTGCTCCTTTCAGGTTTTGTCATGAAGTCTAAGCCTATGGTGCTCGAAATGTTTGTTCTATTTAGCTTAACCCCCTCCTTACCAAAGGGATTGCGTCTTGCTCCCTAAATGGGATAGAAGAGATTAGTCTCTCACCATTTATGAAACTGTTCTGGGTCATTAACAAAACCTGACACCATATAACGTATAGTTGCAGCATTGCTGGTACTTTTACACCATCTGGGGTCTGTCTCACCCCCGACCCGCTGATGACAAGGCCAGTATGCAGAGGAAACCTAAAGTGATGAAACTAAAGTCAACAGAGGGCAATACAGATCTTTGCAAGGTGCCTGCTTCTCACAGAGTCATGCATTCTGGAGACTTGGTATTCCATATTAGTCCTGCTTGATCACACAGGCCTCACAATTGCTTAGCATTCAACCTTCCAAAAAGAAACATTTCCAGTACTGACTTGCTACTTTCACTCCATCTTTTTCCCTCCACACTTCTTTCTTTCTTCCTTGTCACCACAGTTAATATTGATCTAATTCCCTTGTACTCTGATTGTCTCTGCTGCAATCTATATTTGTCTCAATTACACTATAATTACCAACCTTTGTCCTCCTCGCTGGGATGCACAAATCACAACCCAAGAGTGCAAAATTCCTCCACTTACCCCTTCGTTTTTTTTAAAGGAGAAGAAAAGTTTAAAACGAAGTAAGCCTTATCAGAAAGGCCCACCTAAATATACCAGTAAACCCTCAAAGTAATGCTGCTCTGAGTCCTCTGTCAAAAGAAACACAGCGTTTCTTTCCTTCTATTGTGTACTCATGGGCTTCTGTATCAGACTTCCTGTTTTCAGCATAAACCTCCAGGGCTAGGGCTTGAGCATGCTCAGTTTGCTCCTCTCCCCCTCACCCTCCCTTCTCTGCTGTAATCTGAGCCCAGAGCCATGAGTGTGCAGGGAGAGACTCAGGCAGGAAGTGATGTCATAACAAGCTAATATGGCAGCTGCTATCCTAAACAAACATAGAGCTTCTACAGCTTTTTACTCAGGTATGGTAAAACATTCTACAGAATAAATATTGCATTCTAGCTTGCACTATTGCAGCTAATCTATTTTATTAGCAATAAAATGCCTCCGTAGCTTTCCTTCCCATAGGCCACCTATAGGCGGGATGTGAAATGACAATACCTTCCAGCTGGTTATTTTGCTCCTAATTCTTTTCTTAGATACAGTATGTAAGAATATTGCAGAAACCCCACAAGTGAGGTTAAAATGCAGATACTTGAAGGAGTTATCTTGTGGTTTAAAGGAATAAATGTGTATGTTTTAATTTCCTCTAATACAACTTCACTGATTCCTACTGCTGTCAGATGAAACAAGAATTGCTTGATAATGTATTACATTTTCAGGAATATTATAGAACAAAAATAGGATGCGAAAATGATCAAATATATTGGAAAATTCACCAGAGACCGCAGTCCCACAATACCCACCGAAATCGTATTATGTTTTCAATTTAGATACAGTCTAAATATTGTTATTATGTTTACTGCACAGAAGCCTCCTAGAGTGAATTTCCTCATTGGAGATTTGAGTAGGCGATGTAATCACTCAATTACAAACCCAAGGGGCATATAAAACCTTGCGAGTTTCTGCCTCCTAGATACTCTTGAGCTCACAACAGGTTAATTGAATGCACAGGCAAATCTATCCCCATGCACCGATTGGATTCACAGAAAATAAGCTCATGAAAAGTTTTTTTCAAAAAAGAAAGTGAGACACGTCAAAGGAAAAACTGAACTTCATGTCTTCATGACAGTAGCCAAATATAATTTACGAAGTCAGTGATTCAGTTCTTATCTGCTATGTCTCCTGCCTGCTTTATTAAGAAGTATCAAGAAGTATAGTCACTTCTAATATAATGACTATCTGGGCTGAGATTTATATTAGTCTTAATGAATAGCAGGCAACCTGTAGGTATGTGGGGTTTCAATGGGTAAAATCTATATCCAGAATGCTTGGGATCTGGTGTATTCTGGATAAGGGATTGCTCTGTCATTTGGATCACCATACCTTAAGCCTACCGTACTTAAAAAAACACTTAGGGGGTTATTTACTAAACTCTGAATTCCAAAAACCCGAGAAATGTGTGCTTGTTTTAATATAAAATCCGAATTTTTAGTGCAAAAAAAAATCACAAATTTTTCGGAAATTTATTAAACCCCGAGGATGGAAATGTCCGAATCAGAAAATCCGGCATCTCAGACCTGTCGAGATTGCATATAAGTCAATGGGAGAAGTCCCAATGATTTTTTGATGTGCGCTGGGTTTCGTGCAACAGCCCACATTTTTCGGGCAAAAAAACATAAGAAACTGGAGTTTTCGTGGGGTGAAAAATTGTGAAAATCAGATCAGTAAATTTACGGGAAAATGTAATAATAAATAAGGGTAAAAAACTCTGAGTTTTCAGCAAAAAATGTTGAGTTAAAATCAGACTTTGATAAAGAACCCCCTTAAACATTAAATAAGTCTAATAGGATTGTTTGACCTCCAATAAGGATTAATTATATCTTAGATGGGATCAAGTACAAGGTTCTGTTTTATTACCACAGGTGTGGGATCTGTTATCCTAAAACCTGTTATCCAGAAAGCTTTGAATTACAGAAAGGCTGTCTCCCATAGACTCCATTTTATCCAGATAATCTATATGTTTAAACATGATGCTCCTTTTCTTTGTCATAATAAAACAGAACCGTTTACTTGATCCAAACTAAGATATAATTAATCCTTATTGGAAGCAAAACCAGCCTATTTGGGTTTATTAAATATTTACATGATTCCTAGTAGACTTAAGGTATGAGGACCCGTTATCTGGAAAAACACCAGGACATTCTGGATAATAGGACCCACGCCTGTACAGAGACAAAGGAAATATAAAAAACAACAGAATTCTTTGATATGGGAGATGGCTTTCTCATAATTCTGAGCTTATGGATAACTGGTGTCTGGATAACTGGATAACCTGTATAGGATATGCACTATATAACTCTTCAGACTTAATCTGTGCAAGCCTTTTTTGATTCATTCAACGTTTTAGGGGATTGTAACCCACTTAATTCAAAAGTGTAAACACACTACAGAAGACTACAAAAAAAGCCATGGCCATTTTTTGCTCGTTCTACAGCCAATATGGAGTAGAGCAGTAATTAAGAGAAGTTGCCTTTGCTTTTGAGTATACTGTTGTTAAAGGGGTTTAAATACCATATAGACTTTTATCCAAAACATATGTAGAGGGTATTCTGCCTCTTCAAGAAAGGGAATTTTCTTTTCAGCAATTTGCTGTGGACAGCTCCATTTTTATGTTTTATTTAGTAACCCTATGATTTCATGATAGTGATATAGGAGAGCATTATATGATTGTATTATACTCCCAAGAGGCTTCTGGGGATTGTTTTATTGCCTGTGTCTGTTGGAGTCAAAACATATTTGCTTTGCTCCTTATCGGACAGGACTATTCTGTGTTGAAATTGTCCAGCACTAGTGATGGGCGAATAAATTTGCCTGGCGCAAATTCGCCTGGTGCAAATTCGCTGCGAATTTCTGAATTTCGTTGCGAATTTCCGAATTTCACTGCCGGCATCAAAAAATATCGGATGCGAGTCCGAAAGGTCGCTTGCGTCAAAGTCGCTGTGCGTCAACAATATTTGGACACCCATTGACTTTAATGCTGGCGTCAAAATTGACGCAATCGACTTTTCAGATGCAAGCGTCAAATTTCAAGTTTCACAATTTTTTTGCCAATTTTTCAACATTTCGCGAATTTCGTAGGAAATTGGGGAATTTTCCGGCGAAGTGAAACGGGAGAAATTCGCCCATCACTATCCAACACACCAGACCCAGATCTGGAAGGAGGAAGCATGGGACAGATTTGTATATGTGGTTATGCACTATAAACTCTGAGGCTGGTGGATAATGAGTGTGTTGGGTGGGATGGAATGTTTTTATGATTTACTGTTTACAGATAGGACGAGGGCTGTTGGTTTTTAGACTGCTTGAGGGGCGGTCATTACAGCAATAGTACATAAAGCATAAATCCTTCCATGTGCTCAATATCAGTCACCCAATGAAAACCAATAACGATGGAAACTGCAAGGCCCATGCTGGAATTGGTGGCACCAGCCTTGGAGGCAAATCACAAAATTAGAATTGCATTATTGAGTTAAACTGTATTATTTTATCTGTGCATGGACTTTACTTTGGTTTGTTGCAATCCTGACATGTGCTTTCCATTGCCTGTAACCATGTGGTCTGAAAGAAGCAGCAAGAATCCTAAGAGCCATAATGACCAGCCTCACCAGACCAGGCAACATGCTTTATTTGCATCGGAGTTGACAACTCCTCATTGCTGTGTCACATCATGTGCGTTTAACTGACAGCGAGGATCCAGGCACAATACACAGTTCCTTTAAGGTTGATCCAAAAGGCATTTCTCTGAGCATTTCTATTGATTTTGCTGCCTATTTATTTTTGATGAAAAGAAATACATTTATTGTAAAATAAAAAATAAGGCAAAAATAGAGATCGTCCCATGAGGTCATTCATCAGTTGTTTGTGAGCAACATGTTGCTCACCAACCCCGTCGATGTTGCTCCCAGTGGCCTCAAAGCAGGAGCTTGTTTTTGAATTCCAGGCTTGAAGACAAGTTTTTGTTTTGTTTTGCCAAACAGAGTCTCCTGTAGGCTGCCAGTCAACATAAGGGCTACCAAATGGCCTATCTTACACTTATTTTGCACCACCAATATTTTTCACCCTTGCGTTGCTCCACAAAACTTTTTAGATCTGCAAGTTGCTCATGGGTAAAAAAAGTTGGGGACCCCTGATTGAGAGAATGAATAAAATTGTTATCCATGGAATAAGACATTGTACAAATGAACACGTTACCCAGCCATGTAACATAAAGGATATGGACAAGCCAAACAGAACTGCCAGTTTCTCAGTATATTTGGCTTGTGTATATGGCCTGTAAAATTAGTTTAATGTGACTATGATATTTTATGTTGCATTATTAAATTATTCCCAATGAAGAAGCCATTAGACTTTGATTCTGGAAAGCTTGGGTTTAGTTCCTTCATCACCTAACTGTCACTTTGTTAGAATGTTAAAATGTAAGCAAATGTTGCCCGCCACTCCAGAAAACTACAGATATAGGACCTGTTATCCAGAACGCTCTGAGTTTTCCAGCAGACTCATTCTGTAATTTGACTTTTCATACTTTGTCTACTTATTGAAACATGAATTAAACCCAATAGGACAATTTTGCCTCCAATAAGGATTAAATGGGTAGTTCATCTAAACTTTTAGGAGGTTATTTATCAAAGTCCGAATTTATCTTAATATTTTCTGCTACAAACTCAGATCAAATCCGCTCTGGTTTTTTAGGCTTATTTATTATTGCATTTTCCCGAAAATTTGCTTTGCAGGAAAAAATCAGATTTTCACTATTTTTTTCGGATTTTTTCATGTGATTTTCACGATTTTCACGATTTTTTCGGGGTATTTTTTTTTGGGGTATGGCAGGAAACCCAGCGCATATCAAAAAATCATTGGGATTCTCGCATTGACTTAGAACCAACCTCGACAAGTCTGAGATGCCGGATTTTCAGATTTGGACTTTTCCGTCCATGGGGTTGAATAAATTCTGAAAAATGTGTGATTTTTTAAAAGTCCAATTTTATAAAAAAAAATCACACATTTTTTGTGATTTTTGCATTTGGAGTTTAGTAAATAACACACTAAATATAATGTAGAAAGTGATATTCTGAGACAATTTGCAATTGGTTTTCATTTTTTATTAATTGCATTTTTTTGAGCAATTTCAGCAGTCTGGTTGCTAGGGTCCGAATTCCCCTTGAAACCTTGAATTGACTTGAATAAAAGACTGGAATATGAATAGCAATGGACTTGAATAGAAAGATGGTTAATCACGAGTAGCAATAACAATAAATATGTAGCCTTGCAGAGCATTTGCTTTTAGATAGGATCAGTGACCCCCATTTGAAAGCTGGAAAGAATTAGAATTGGTAAATAATAAAAAAAAAACTAGAACAAGATATAATGAAGACCAATTCAAACATTGCTTAGAATTGGCTATTTTATAACATACTAAATGTTAACTTAAAGGTGAACAACCCCTTTATTTATATCTTAGGTGGGATCAAGTACAAAATACGGTTTTATTATTACAGGGAAAAAGGAAATAATTTTTAAAAAAATTTCAATTATTTGATTAAAATGGACTCTATATCAGATGTCCACCTGTAGCTTTCTAGATAAGGAATCCCATACCAGTATTATAAAAACTCAAATATACTTGATAAATGTATGTACTGATTGTAGCAGCCAGAGTAAAAATTGCTCCTGTTACAGCATAATAGTATAATATTTACTCCCAGTACCTCAGACATGAATTCTTTATCTTCATTCAGTAGGAACTCATTGTACATAAAAAAAAAATATACAAAGCTCCACATGTAATTGTAAATAATAAGCACCAATAAGAATTCCATCTATCCTTGGACAAACGCTGCACTGTAAAGTAGGGAAATGGCCCCAATCCAAGCTTTTGCTTATGTCTATGTCTCTAAATGGCTGTAAGGCTGGACAAGAAAGAAGCAGAGCAGCAAAACATTGAAGTATTTGAAATTTAGTGCTGACCTTTAGGAACGACAAGGAAGACAAATAAATGGATCCTCACCAGTTAAGCTTGGAAAAGTGGAAACGAAGAAGAGGACGACCAGCATAGACAGTTGGATTGATTCAATCATATCCATCATGAACATGCCAATAACAATCCTCAATACCCATAAGACATGACCTTCTACTCATGGTCACCAGGAGCCAAAATCAACTTGACCTCATTCTTTATCAAGAGTGAGATTAGGATTGATTTTGCCAAAAATATAAATTTGGATTGATGGATATAAATTTTTGGTGTTTGTGGTTTGTATAGTTAGGGGCTAAATTATACATTTTCACTACTACTACTTTGGCATTTGGGGATATCATAGTTGGACATGAGTAGCAATGAGTGAAATTTTTTGCTGAGTTTCGTTGCAAAAATGACGCCCATAGACTCAAATGGGTGAAAAAAATTGTTGTATGACAAAAAGGTTTTGACATTCATAGGGGCAAATTCACTAAGATTCGTAGTTGCGCCAGGCGTAACTTTGCCGCACTTCGCCACACTTCGCCAGGCGTAGTTTCGCCAGCGCTTTGCAAATTCACTAAAATCCGAAGTTGCGCTCAGGGGTAGCGTAAGGTTGCGAAGTTGCGCTAGCGTTGATTCGCTAAGTAAAGCGAAGTTACGCTAGCGAAGGCTAATTTGCATACGGCGCCAAATTCAAATTTCAATGGAGGAACACGTATCAGCACTACAAATGGCTAGAAAAGCTTCAAATCTGCAAATAAAAATTTTATTTTGCCCTACACATGTGCCCACTGTCTAGGTAAGTTGCCATGAGTCAGGAGATGTAGGGGGGAAGGAGGGGAGCCCCAAATTTTTTTTCGATCTTTTTAAGCCTATCACCCATAATGTAGAAAACACGCCAGCGTTTTTTGGGACTTAGAAAAAATTTTGACTTTTTTTGAAGCAATCCCTATCTACTCTATTGCGCTTCGCCAGGTCTGAGGTGGCGAAGGAAGTCTAGCGTAAAAAGTAGCGTTCCGTACACTGCGCGCGTTAGTGAATTTGCGTAGTTACGTCGCTAGCGAAACTTCGCCAGGCGTAAGGGTGCGAAGTAACACTAGCGAAACTACGCCAGCGTTCGTTAGTGAATTTGCGCAGTAACGAAAATGCCAAACGCTAGCGAAGTAACGCTAGCGTTCGGCGCTTCGGCGCTTAGTGAATTTGCCCCATAGACTTCAATGCATTTTGGTGAATTTTCGTGTTTCGTGTTTGGCGAAGCGAAACAGGTCAGATTCGCCCATCACTAGACGTGAGTTAATTTTTCCCCCCCACTGTTTGATGACCGGCAATATGAATTATATTCACGGTCATGTGATTGTGCGGCAGGCGCAAAAGACAAGCCCATTAAAATATTCTAGCATTCTATATAGAGAGAGGGGGCAGATCTCTATCAGAAGACTGTATGTAATCATGGCTCTCATCCATTTTAAATATTGCTTGACTGATCTTAATTGAAATTAACAGTGCCTGAGCGGGCATTCATAACCCATTCCTAGAACTCATGGCATGGTAGGAAGATATAAGACAGATTCCTTCAGATGTTATTTATAGGGGTTATTAATGACATCAGCACATGAATTTGAATTTTATTTAAATGGAATTCTTTTCTAACTAATGAATGCCTACATTTGATGGCGTATGTATATTTTGTTAGGTGTAGGAGTTTCATTTATCCTTAGAAAGAGTTTCTGATACCTTATAAATACTCAGTGTAGTAATGGAGCAAAATCAAAGTATCCAAACTATACAATATGCAAGGCTAAGGTTAAAACTACCCTTATACTCTTTATATTATATCCCCAACCAGTGGCCGGGCCAGGCCCTTAGGCAACTCGGCCCGGCAAGCCCCGCACAATCCAGCAAGCCCCACCCCCAGCACGCGTGTGCGAGCAATGGAGAGTGAAGAGACAGACGGGGAGGGAGGGGTGAGTGACGGAGAGAGGGGACAGCAACGGAGGGGAGGGAGAGAGAGCGACAAGAGAGGGGAGGGTGTCAAGAGGGAAAAAGTAAGATTGAGAGGTGCAGACTAGGGGTAGTCAGAAGATTTTTGAAGTAGCTGCCCAGTGCCTTCCTATTATTGCGCCCTAGGCAGCTGTCTCTTCTGCCTACCCCTGGCTTGGAGACAAGTTTTGGTGCATAAAAACCATATGTGAGCCTCCGGTTAACATATAATCCACATTGGAGCTACCAGCAACCAATGAGAGCCTTTATTTGAAACCCCCAGGAACTTTTTACATGCTTGTGTTTTTTTTATTTTGCCCAAATCCAAGCACTTAGCTGGACCAAATCATAATCCTTAAAATCATGTGACACAAACAAGAAAGTAAAAACATTTTCAACCGCATGGCCGGCTCTCTGTATCCCTTCCTGGCCCTAATTTGAATATGCAAATTAGGGTCCTGATTCAGTTCAGTATTCGGCGAATCTTTCACAAAGAATTCGAGATTCAGCAGATTCCCAAAATAGCATAATTGGTGCATCCCTACGCTATGTTGATTGGCAGCCTACAGGAGTTGTTATATCAAAAGGAAGGGTGCACAAACTTTCTTTACTGTTAGGAAGCCTGAGGCAGGATAGAGACTGCTCACATTAAACCCTACCTGCTGAGAAAATCTATAGCCATAATTATGGGACTTAATATGAGAACACAGGCAAACGACAAATCCTCTTAATGAGAACTTCTCAGCTATGCAAATGAATCTTGTGTTGAGCATCTGCTGCAAGATATCACCAATGAGTGCCTGCGTTTGCCTTCAAATTACCTGCAAATAAATCTGTATTTGAATTGTCATTAATAATGAAGATTGAAAGTTTGGTGTAGTCACCTACCTTTCAACGGCAAGGGGCAAAGTCCAAAGACGTGGCATACTACACCAGTTCTTTGCATTTTGCAGCCTGCCTTGTATGTAATAAATGACACCTTCAAGTTCATACTTTAATAAACACTATGGGGGAAATCTACTAAAGGGTAAAGTGGCGAAAAATCGCCAGCGTGACATCATTTCGGCACTTTGTCGATTTACTAACGGGCGCTGGCGTAATTACGCTAGCGCCAGGCTTATTTTCGCTCTGGCGAAAGAACGTTACTAGACAAATTCACTAAGTTTTTGTTTTTACGGAACGTTACCTCTATCGCCAAACTTGCCTTCGCCACCTCAGACCAGGCGAAGTACAATAGAGTAGATAGGACTTAGTCCCAAAAAACGCTGACGTCTTTTTCCTTTTTGCAGGGTGATAGGCTGAAAAAGATTGTACATTTTTTTTTTGGGTACCCTCCTTCCCCCTATATTTCGTAACATATGGCACATAAACTTTACACTGTGCTTATGTGTAGGGCAATATAACAACTCTATTTTCTTTCATTAAGGTTCCCTGGGCTTGTGTAGTGTAATGTGTTTGCTGCAACTTATACGTCCATTCAACTTTAACTTCCCACTGTATGCAAATGATCTAACATTATCACAACTTCGCTATGTCTGCCGTAGTAACGCTAGCAGAACTTCGCAATCGGCGCCAGTGGCGAAACTTCGCAACTTAGTAAATTAGCGTTGTCTGTGCGAAGTTGCGCCTGGCGAAGTGTGGCAAAGGCGGCTAAGCCAATTTTCGCCCGTTAGTGAATTTCCCTCTAAGGGCGCATTTACCAACCCCACTGGTGCATTTTTTCAAACCCTAAGGCAAGCAAAATTGTATCCCCTATGGGCCATCCATGGAGCACTTGTTACGTTAAAATTGGAGTGAACAAGCCATGCTCTGCATCTTGTACCAACTAAACCAATTGGCACAAACTGATTGCAGTGCTGCTGGGTGCAAGGGTGCCCTATTATTAACATCTACCATAAAGAGGATTTTAGTACAGGACTCCCGTGCCTTGTGGCTACTGACTCTCTCTAGTTTATGCATCTGAATAGTTATCAAGCCAGTGAGCATTCCTGTAGATGCCCAAATGCCACCCACCTACTGCCACCTCTGCATACAACATGGCCATATGCAGGCAGTGCTACGTTCTGAGAAAAGCACAACTCCTTGCAAATTCCAAAGAGCTGCATCTCAGATTCTGGGAAATGTGTCTCTTTAAGAAAAAAGACAATATTTCATACTTTTCCTATGATGAACAAAGGGTTACCATTGCTTCTCAGTGCTGGGGTCATATGATTAAGGGACTTTAAGCACTTAGATATTGCGACATGACTTTGGAGGCGAAGAACATAGAGAGCAACCAAACTAAAGGACCAGTGAGTTTAGAGCAGGGTGGGCTCAAAGGAACAAAAAAATATTCTCTAAGGCACCATAAATGCTATAAACACCTTAGAGCAGCAAGTATTCACACACCTCATGCCACACACATAGAATTATCTTAAAACTAAGAATAAGATGGACACCAAGTACATTTCTCTTTACTACATAATAAATACAAGCGCTTACCTCAACCCAGAAAAATTCCCCTTGTTTTAATGTCGCATTAGTCAACAAAACTGAGATTCAGCAGTCCATGTTGTTTTACTGCTTGTGCTTGCACTCTGCTTATTTCATGTTTTACAGCTCTAAATTACATCTTAAACGAAATACTTGGGACTTGATTTATTAAATCACTGTTTCTGAAAAAAAAAAAGTATCAAAGGAGGCACGTAGAATAAATTCCTTTTTTAATCTACAGCCCATAATTAGATCCCTAGGTGGTCTGTAGAATTCATTATTTGAAAATCTGTTTTAATTTCTGTAGCTTCTTATATTAGTCACTGACGGCAGCATAAAGTATATCAGCAAATGGGCAGGAGCTGAAGGAACGTATGGATCCACTGACAAGCAATGTATATTTGTGCAACAAGTGGTGTGTCAGTATGATTGAGTCATCATGGTGTCCGCAGACAAGGTGGGCTTAAAGCGATACCGACATGTTCCTATAAAAATAATAGGAACGTGTTCATATCTAGGAGCTGCTGCACGCCGAATATTTTCACCTAAAAGCCCCTTGAGCTAAACAGGACAAACAAGGAGATTTAAGATGCTCCATGTTTGGTCCTTGTGAGACAGATAATTAAATTATCAGTGGATATCAGTGGATAGATAATCCTACTACATAAACAAAACAGGATGGGTTGTATACTGGTAATTTAATAAACTGCCTCACAAGGACCAGCTTGAGTTTCACCTTTTGCCCTATTCAGCTCAAGAAATAACAAAAAACAAACTTTTGCCTAAGAAGTAACATCTTAGTGATTAACCCACTAGCTTGGGAGTCCCCAGCCTTTTATACCCGTGAGCCACCTTCAAATGTAAAAAGAGTTGGGGAGCAACACAAGAATCTGGCGTGACAAATAAGGGTGAATGTGATTGGCTATTTGGTAGCCCCTATGTGGATGGGCAGAATATAGGAGACTCTGTTTGGCAGTACACCTAGGGGCAAATTTACTAAGATCCGAAGAAGGCCGGCGATAGCTTCACCACACTCCGCCGCATTTTGACAGGCGTAGTTTTGCCAGCGCTACGCAAATTCACTAAAATTCGAAGTTGAACGGTAGCGAATTTGCACTAGCGTTACTTCGTCAAGCAAAGTGAAGTTACGCTAGCGATGCCTAATTTGCATACGCCACCAAGTTAAAGTACAATGGACGTATGTGTAGCACCAAATACATTACACTACACAAGCCTGGGAAACCTTCATAAAATAAAATAAAGTTGTTATTTTGCCCTATACATGTGCCCACTGTATAGTTTAGGTGCCATACGTTAGGAAATGTAGGGGGGAAGGAGGGTACCCCCAAAAAAATTTACAATCTTTTTCAGCCCATCACCCTTAAAAAGGAAAAGACGCCAGCGTTTTTTGGGACTTAGAAAAAATTTCAACTTTTTTTGAAGCAATCCCTATCTACTCTATTGCAATTTGCCTGGTCTCAGTTGGTGAAGGCAAGTCTGGCGCAAAAGTTAACGTTCATGAAAATCCGCAAGTTAGTGAATTAGCGTAGTTACGTCCCTTCACCATAGCGCAACTTCGCCTGGCATAAGGGTGCGAAGTAGTGCTAGAGTAGGTCCACTTCACTAGCGAATTTACGCCAGAGCCCGTTAGTAACAAAATGACGTCACGCTGGCGAATTTGCGCTAGTGTTAGCCACTTTAGTGAATTTGCCCCCTGGTATTTATGCAACCAAAACTTGCGTGGAATTAAAAAATAAGCACCTGCTTTGAGGCCACTGGGAGAAACATCCAAGGAGTTGATGAATAACATGTTGCACGCAAGCAACTTGTTGGGGATCACTGTACCTAGCTTATCGACATATGCATGCGTGTGTATAATAAGGCAAATACATTTATAATCCATACAATGATGCATTGAAATACACAGACTACATTCAGCTGTTTAGCTTGCATGGAGTAACCTTTTTTCATTAAAGTGAAAATAAACCTATAAGAATAAGCAGCTCTCTCTAGCTTTATTTAATTCAGGAACTTGCCTACGGCAGTTATGAAGATCCTTGCATTTGCATATCTTTATACATTTCGATTAAACATCGGATATAAATACGGCTGCTTATGGCTGCTGGATTCCCTTTGCAACAAAGTAATGTTATCACAGGCAACACTAAAATAAAAAAATGCTCTTGCTCAGCTGTGCTTCGTACAAGGTACAAGTATCTCTGGCTGCTTAGAAATATGGTAAAATAAGGCAACAGTATCAATGCACGATTAATGGAAATAGATCCTCTGCAGAGAAGGCGGAAGTAGGAAATGTGAGGGTGGAGTAAGGAGCACCCAACATCTTAAAGTGGACCTGTCACCCAGACACAAAAATCTGTATAATAAAAGTCCTTTTCAAATTAAACATGAAATCCAATTTCTATTTTTTATTAAAGCATTCATAGCTGTTGTAAACTCATTTAAACATCTCAGCTGTCAATCAAATATTGTCTGCCCCTCCTCTATGCCATGGGGAGGCAATTACATTCACTTTCCATTCAGCACTTCCTACATGCCCCTGCTCTCCACACATTCCCCTATTCTCTTCATCGTTTAATTGTGTAGCCAGTACATGGGGATGGACATCAGGTTCCCCATTCTGGTGCACAAACAAGATTCTGAGATGATACAAGGCTTGTCTTACTAATAGTGTCCACAAAATGGCTGCTGCCTGCTTGTTATAATTTTGAAATCCCAGACTGAAGGAAGCAAATTTCAAATAATTTATATAGTGTAGTTCATTTTGCTTGATTAATGTGATAAAATAGGATTTTGAATATTTTTTTTGGGTGACAGGTCCCCTTTAAGGGAAATATATAACATATAGACCAAGAGCGTCCCGTTCTATCTTTATAGCAATCTAAAGGGCCTAATGTTTTAGGATACAGTGATTAGCAGGTACTTTCAGAAGCAAAAGCTATGGGAAGTGAGAGGTTTACTAAACAGCCTCTTGAGCTGATGATTAAGGGCTTGCATGTAGTTATGGAGACATTATGGCGCAAATTCACTAAGCGCCGAAGCACCGAACGCTAGCGTTAATTCGCTAGCGTTTGGCATTTTCGTTACTGCGCAAATTCACTAACGAACGCTGGCGTAGTTTCGCTAGTGTTACTTCGCATCCTTACGCCAGGCCAATTTCCGCTAGCGACGTAACTACGCAAATTCACTAACTTGCGCAGTGTACTGAACGCTACCTTTTACGCTAGACTTCCTTTGCCACCTCAGACCTGGCGAAGCGCAATAGAGTAGATAGGGATTGTTTCCAAAAAAGTCAAATTTTTTTCTAAGTCCCAAAAAACGCTGGCATGTTTTCTACATGAAACAGTGGGCACATGTGTAGGGCAAAATACAATTTTTATTTGCTGATTTGAAGGTTTTCTAGGCATTTGTAGTGCTGATACGTATTCCTCCATTGAAATTTGAATTTCGCGCCGTATGCAAATTAGCCTTCGCTAGCGTAACTTCGCTTTACTTAGCAAATCAACACTAGCGCAACTTCGCAACCTTACGCTACCCCTGTGCGCAACTTCGGATTTTAGTGAATTTGTGAGGCGCTGGCGAAACTACGCCTGGCGAAGTGCGGCGAAGTTGCGCCTGGCGCAACTTCGCATCTTAGTGAATTTGCCCCTCTGAGAGACATTACAAGGCAAGTTTTTAATCAACCTACTACTTCAGTGTTTATTTAGTAGGGCTGATTCATAAACATAGGTGCTACATTTCACACGTGCAGTTGCCAAAAACAACAAATCATTTGGTATTTTCTTTCATTGCCCTTGGAGTAGACTGTTCAAAACTAACTGCTTGGTATTCTTAATTATCAATCCTTTATTGACTGCCCAGCTCCCAGTCAGACTATGTCTCATTCTACAGGAAGGGGAGGTCATTTTGGAGGTGATAAAGAATGTTAGGGCATGAAGGAAGGAAAAAGTTATACTGAATCACTAACACCTTTATAAAATATGGGAAAGCAATGCAACAGTAAAATAAGAATATTTTGTATCTAGTATAAGTAATTATCAAACAACTGGACTTGCTGAGTAATCATTGAAGATGTTTCACTACTCATCAGAGAAACATCTTCAGTTCAACTGACTGGTCAGTGGGTAACTATCGGGAGTGCAGGGGGTGCACCCGGGCCCGCACCCCATTGGGGCCCTCCAGAGCCGCGATAAATCCATTGTGGACGGCACAGCAGGGGGACTTTTTGGCGTGAGAGCCCGTAGTACGCTACAGCACACATTTTGAGAGGGGGGGGCACATTCTGCTCCCGGACCCGCAGGTGATAAGGTATGCAGCTGTGACTGGTATGGGAAGTCCTCGGCATATAAACTCTTCCACTAATCCAATCACAATGGTCGCAATGTAACTCTTCGGAGAGGTGACATCTGAAACTCACAGAGGTGTGATTCTGTGGGGTTACTGTGATAACATTACTAAGGTATCAGGCAACTCCTAGAGCTGTTCCAATGAGTAGTGAAACGTCTTCAACGATTACTCAGCAAGTCCAGTTGTTTTAGAATTACTTCTATAGATACTCCATGAACTGGTTGTATGAAAATCTTCATAGTTATAAGAATATTTTGTGTTGTATCTATTTTCCTGTAAACATAGAAACAAAGAATACAGTGTAGAGGGTCCCTATTTGGAGAGGTAAGAGTTATTTGTTTCTATGAAAAGCCGCGCTGACTACTAAATGGATGTCCTTAACTGAAGGTGTCTGTATTGTGCATAAAGGTAGAGCTGTGTAAATTGGTGGTAAATAATTTATCCAATTTAGGTCATTTATTGTGAAAAGGAGAAAAGAATGGAAGGTAAAGAAACAAATGTAAACAACCATGACAAAAGCACTGAAATTCAGAAATGATCATAATTTTTACCGTATCCTGTGTGCAAAGAAAAATGACATTTACATAATGTGCACGTAATGTTCAGCCGTATTTACACATACCTACATCACTGTACTGACGGCAACTGAAATACTCATTGGGCAGGATTAGCCGATTAGTGAGATGAATGTTTATTTCCATTAAAAGGCTTCTTGATTTTAAGTAAAAACACATGACAGTCCAGAAGCACTGAGGACAAAACCAAAATTGTTACTGCTTTCTTGCGAATGAAATGACACTTTATTTTAATTTTAGCACAAAATGACTAGTCAGACTGACCCCTAGAAAATATATACAGGTGCAGAGTTAATATCCAAGGACAATGGCACATTAGTAACCCAGTTGTAGCACCAGATCCAAAAATGTAAGGAACAGACACATTTGTTTAGAATAAAAAGGATAAAGCAAACATAATTTATCCATGGATGTAATTTTCCCCTCCAGCCTGACGACTGCATTAGAAGCTCGTGCAAGATACCAGAGCAAAGTGCAACCCTTCCATACAAATCATCTTGCAGGTTTCAGATATTTTAAACATAATTCAGAAAGCAAATGGAATATAATGATACCAATCGGAACTGGTGGGTAAATTAGAGGCAATAAAAGTGTACTAGCTTGGTGGGGGTGGGGGGGAGTCTCAAAAGATGCTTTATTTTTTTAAAAGAAACACGCTGGCTGTGTATATACTATATATATATATATATATATATATATATATATATATATATATATATATATATAAATGCATATATTTATTTATATTTAACAAACAAGGGAAAGTTGTGCTCACCACTAATTTTTAAAGCCATTGGGGGGGGGGTGCAATGAGGTTGTGACCACAAAATACAAATACACATAGACAAAAACAAGAGTCCTCTGCACTCAACCCATTATCAATATATTTAAGACATTGAGACAGAGAGAGTATATATAAACTCAAATATAATTAGTTCTTATTGGAAGCAAAACAATCCTATTGGGTTGATTTACTTGCTTTTCTAGTAGACTTAAAGGAAAGGCTAAAATTAAGTAAACTTTATCAGAAAGGTTTATATAAATACACCAGTAAACCCTCAAAGTAGCGCTGCTCTGAGTGCTCTGTCAGAAGAAACACAGAATTTCTTTCCTTCTATTGTGTACTCATGGACTTCTGTATCAGACTTCCTGTTTTCAGTTCAAACTTTACAGGGCTAGGGCTTGAGCATGCTCAGTTTGTTCCTCTCTCCCTCCCTTTTCCCTCCTCCCTTCCCTCCCTGTTGTAATCTGAGCCTAGAGCTATGAGTGAGCAGGGTGATACAAGCTAATATGGCAGCTGCTATCCTAAACAAACCAAGAGAGCTTACAGGGCTGTTTACTCAGGTAGGTAAATAGTGTTGGGCTAATCTGTGGCATTTTGCTTCGATGGAAAATTTGCGAATTTACCAAAAAAACGCAAAATGGCAAAAAATTTGTGAATTGGTGAAAAATTTGTGAAAAGCATTGAAGTCAATGGGTGTCAAAATAATTTTGCCGCACATCAATTTTGACGCGATCAAAAGTATTTTGTCCAAATGCATTAAAACCAATTGGCGTCTGAATAATTTTGAAGCACAACAATTTTTATTCTGATGTGTGACAATTTTTTTTTTGGCGAGATTGATTCTTTAACAGCGAATTCTCACATTTATTCTCTGGAGGCGAAACACGGAAATTCGCCGCAATATAACTATGACACCCTCTTTTGCCTATAAAGACTTGGGAAGTGGATCTCTTTTAAAGTTGACCTGTTACCCAGACACAAAAATCTGTATAACAAAAGTCCTTTTCAAATTAAACATGAAATCCAATTTCTATTTTTTATTAAACCATTCATAGCTGCTGTAAGCTCATTTAAAAAGCTCAGCTGTCAATCAAATATTGTCTGCCCCTCCTCTATGCCTAGGCATTTCCTATATGTCACTGCTCTCCCCACATTCCCCCGTTCTCTTCATCGTTTAATTGTGTAGCCAGTACATGGGGATGGACATCAGGTCCCCTATTCTGGTGCACAAACAAGATTCTGAGATGATACAAGACTTGTCTTAATAACAGTGTCCACAAAATGGCTCCTGCCTGCTTGTTATAATTATGAATTCCCAGATGGAAGGAAAAAATTTTCAAATAATCTATATTGTGAAATTAAAGTTAATTTTGCTTGACTAATGTGATAAAATAGGATTTTGTATCATTTTTTTGGGTGACAGGTTCCCTTTAAACTCAGCTCTTTACATATCTGGGTCTCAAAGAAGATGATGATTTTGCTGTTTGTATATGTTTGACGTTGAGGTTACATTTCAGTGAAAAGAAAATGCCTGTAATTCAAAACTGATGAAGAAAATCCCACTTTCAAGCGACCAGTTCATAATCCTATCCAATATATGCAGTAGCATGGATTATATAATGGAATGAACCATCCAATCAAAGAGCATCCCACTGAAATGCCTGGATTCTTCACAATTACTGCCTTATAAATAACCAAATACATTTCCGCCATATACTTCCCTATGGTGAACTGAAGTGAAATAGAGCAACGTAGTACAGGTATGGCATCCGTTACCCAGAAAGCTCTAAATTATGGAAAGACCATCTCCCATAGACTCCATTTTATCAAAATATTTTTCTCTGTAATAATAAAACAGTAGCTTGTACTTGATCCCAATTAAGATACTGTATAATTAATCTTTATTGGAAAGAGAACCAGCCAAGTGTGTTTATTGAATAATGATTTTCTAGTAGACCTAGGGTAAGATTTATTAAGGTTCAAATTAGGGATGCACCGAATCCAGGATTCGGTTCGGGATTCGTCCAGGATTCTGCCTTTTTCAGCAAGATTCCGATTCGCCCGAATCTTTTTGCCCGGCCAAACCGAATCCTAATTTGTATATGCAAATTAGGGATGGGGAGGGAAATCGCGTGACTTTTATTTACAAAACAAGGAAGTAAAAAATGTTTTCTCCTTCCAACCCCTAATTTACATATGCAAATTCGTCAGTACTCGGCCAAATCTTTCCCGAAAGATTCGGGGGTTCCGCCGAATCCAAAAATAATGGATTTGCTGCTCTAGTGCAAATGGCAAATTCAAATTTTCAAGTTGGATTTTTGGTCAAAACTCAAATTCAAATTCGAGATTTATCATACCTCGACCCCGGGAAAAACTCGAATTCAATAGTACATCACCTAAAACCTGCGTAGTTCATGCAGTTCATGGCAGAGGTCCGTTGACCCATTTGAAGATGTCAATAGCCTTCTTGACACAATATTTTTTTCGTAGAAAAACTCGATCCGATTTTCGACTAATTTGATTCTAATTCGATTTGAGTTGTCAGGTTGTTCCGAATTATAGACGTTCGAGTTTTTCCTTAAATAACATACCATTTGAGTTTCTAGGTCATTCAAGTTCATTCGAGGTAAAAAACACTTTATCACTTGACCTTTGATGAATATGCCCGAAGGTACGAAGATCCAAATTACAGAAAGATCCGTTATCCGGAAACCCCAGGTCCTGAGCATTCTGGATAACAGGTCCCATACCTGTACAGAAATGGAAAATTTTGTCAAATTGTCCATTGTGTAGAACCTCCTCACAATTTAATTCAAGTGGATTTCATAAATGGCACTTCAAATATCAAACCAGTTAGTTAGTGATCAGGGATACAAACCTCTACACTCTAGGTCCAGTTGTGAGTGGGTCACACCAAAATCTTGAATACAAAAGTAAATGCACGTGCTTCACTAATTGTTACCAGCAGCAGCAGCAATTTTCTTCTGAGTTGTAGCACCAAGAACCTTGCGCAGTAACAAGAACATCTCATAGGAACTCACAGATCAATCACGTGCACTGATCATTCACTAAAGAACTCATTCTATTAATACAGAACAGTATAAAATAAATAACTTTAATTATTCATGTATCTATGGTTTACACAAGATGAAACATGAACATGGATCAGTGTAAGAAGAATATCTATTTGTCAATGCTGCTTATAGATTTTAGTTGCCTTCTAAAGGTTACCAAGGTCTGCTGGCTTGGAGGTATTCATAAAATCAATGTCAGCTCTTGGTTGGGGCAATGTCTTCCCTGGTTTTGTGCTTTGATTGGGTTAGAAAATAATGTATAAGTATTGATAGGCAAACATTTTGAGGAAGAGTCAAACATCTTCTGCAATAATTCAGCGAGCCTAAACAGAAATGCCCTGTGTGTCTTTAATGCAATCAACCAGGGGTCCCCAACCTTTTTTATCCATGAGCCATATTTAAATGCAAAAAAAAATTGGAGAGCAACATAATCATGCAAAACGTTCCTAGGGGTGCAAAATATGGGATATGATTGGCAATTTGTAGCCCATGTGGACTGTCAGCCTACAGGAGACTCTGTTTGGCAGTACACCTGTTTTTTATGCAACCAAAACTTGCCTCCAAGCCTGAAATTCAAAAAGAAGCACCTGCTTTGAGGCCGATGGGAGCAACATCCAAGGGGTCAGAGAGCAACGTGTTGCTCATGAGCCACTGGTTTGGGTTCACTGCAATAAACTGAAGCAAACAGATGTGTGGTACAAAGATACAAGCATTAAAGTACTGGGGACAATGGAAGACAGTGTAATTTTTGAATGTGGGTGAGCAGCTGTTTCTAAAGTTCCATCAACACTTACATGCCTTTTGTTTGTTGATAGGAGAACCATGGAGCTTCAGCTGTTGCAGTGAGACTTCTGGGAGAGGAGGTCACGCTTTCTTAACATGTGTTGATGAGAACTTGTGAGGAAGAGAGGTTATAGGAATGTATGTTTGTGTAGTGGCAATAAAGTTGGTGGTGGGACAACGTGGCCAAAGGCCAGGTATTGGCAGTGTATATGGACCTTGGTTCTCCTTGAATAATCACACTGTTTTGCACAGTACATAGCAGTACTATTGTACAATTTGACTACATTTTTTTTATAGAATCTGAAATGCAGCGGATTCTGTATTTTTTTTATCTTTCATAATGTATCAACATAGGTCTTCATTGCAGGACTTATTGATGTTAGTTTTGTTGACTCGGTTGAGGGGCCTATAGTTCAGAGTAAGAATGAAAGGCCTGAGGCTCATATGTTTTGGGGTCAGACTTCTGTTTTATACAGATATAATATATGTCTTAACTTTTATCAGACCCAATTTGCCCAATCAGTCAGTAGGGATGTAGCGAACATCGGAAAAAAAGTTCGCGAACATATTCGCGAACTTGCGCAAAAATGCGAGCGGTTCGCGAACGGTTCGCGAACCCCATAGACTTCAATGGGAAGGCGAACTTTAACATCTAAAAAAGACATTTCTGGCCAGAAAAATGATTTTAAAGTTGTTTAAAGGGTGCAACGACCTGGACAGTGGCATGCCAGAGGGGGATCAAGGGCAAAAATGTATCTGAAAAATCTGCCTGTGTGTGCTTGGAAGAGATAGTGTAGGGGGAGAGCTGTTAGTGATTTCAGGGACAGATGATAGTAAGTTTGCTGGCTAGTAATCTGCTTGATACTGCTCTGTATTGGAGGGACAGAAGTCTGCAGGGATTTGAGGGACATTTTAGCTTAGGTAGCTTTGCTGGCTAGTAATCTACTGTTCTCTTTAAACAACTGCCATACGTTCACCTTGTAGGCATTGTTTGCCCAGTTTTTTTGGACGCAGCCACTGAAGCACAGTTGCCAGAAAAAATATGCCATATAAATGCTGAAAATAGTCATTTTTCGCCATACGTTGACCTTGTAGACATTGTTTGCCCAGTTTTTTTGGTTGCAGCCACTGAAGCACAGTTGCCAGAAAAAATATGCCATATAAATGCTGAAAATATAAATTTTTTTGGTTGCAGCCACTGAAGCACAGAGGCCAGAAAAATTATGCCATATAAATGCAGAAAATATGCATTTTTTTGGACGCAGCCACTGAAGCACAGAGGCCAGAAAAATTATGCCATATAAATGCAGAAAATATGCATTTTTTTGGACGCAGCCACTGAAGCACAGTTGCCAGAAAAAATATGCCATATAAATGCTGAAAATAGTCATTTTTTGCCATACGTTGACCTTGTAGACATTGTTTGCCCAGTTTTTTTGGTTGCAGCCACTGAAGCACAGAGGCCAGAAAAAATTAAACCAGTAGGGTTTGCACCCTAGTTTGTAACGGTGGCGGAGGGAGGAGGACGCTAAAGGACAGCTGTGTGTGGAGTCATGAGGCTTGAAGAGAAGGACAGCTGCATAGAAGTCAGAACAAGTCTTCCGGCGTGCAGTAACCCTCCAAGATGACTTTTTGGAAGTGTGCGATCTGGCGGTAACAGTAGAAGTTGGCGGCATTGGCAGCAATGGCGGGTGCGTTGGCCGGCTGAACACAGGTGCCGATACATGTTGTTGCCCTACTGATCCCTGCGGGCTGTCCTCCCTGCTTCTTCTAAGTCTTATTCTCCTACTGCCTCTCTGACTCTCCGTCTCTCCATCTGAACTACCCTCCTCTTGCTCTCTTCTACTAGGCACCCACAAAACATCAATCTCCTCATCATCATTCTCCTCAGATGCATCAATTTCTTCTGACACATCACAGAAGGAAGCAGCAGCGGGGACCTCCTCCTCATCACTCATTATGTCCATCTCTGTCGTGTTCTCTGCCAGAATTAAATCTGGTGTAACGTCCTCATCTCCTTCATCTTCTTCTGGCAATAATGGTTGCGCATTACTCAGTTCAAGAAACTCATGGGAAAATAACTCCTCTGACTCCAGTGAAGAAGGGGCACCGGTGGTGGAGGAAGTGTTACGTGGGGTGGCCATAGCAGTGGAGGATGAGGAGGATGTTGTGGTAAAGTTAGAAACGGTAGAGGATGGGGTGTGCTGTGTAAGCCAGTCAACTACCTCTTCAGCATTTTGGGAGTTCAGGGTCATTGGCTTTTTAAAACTGGGCAATTTGCTAGGGCCACAGGATTGCATAGCAGCACGGCCCCTAGCACGGCCTCTGCGTGGCGGCCTGCCTTTGCCTGGCATTATTTTTTAAAAAACAACAACAACAAAAACTCAGTTGGTTTTTCTGGAAACGATAATACACACAGCTAGATGGCAGTTTGAAGAAAACAGTGTGCAAATACTGCCCACAAGATCAACGTATACACTACTACAGCGGTGGATACGGATTACGTAAAATATATGAATGCTGCTTGAAAAAAAGTAACTCAAGTGGTTTTTCTAGAGACGATAATATTATCAATATTCAGACAAAATGTGAACAAGCTCACACAGCTAGATGGCGGTTTGAAGAAAACACTGTGCAAATACTGCCCACAAGATCAACGTATACACTACTACAGCGGTGGATACGGATTACGTAAAATATATGAATGCTGCTTGAAAAAAAGTAACTCAAGTGGTTTTTCTAGAGACGATAATATTATCAATATTTAGACAAAATGTGAACAAGCTCACACAGCTAGATGGCGGTTTGAAGAAAACACTGTGCAAATACTGCCCACAAGATCAACGTATACACTACTACAGCGATGGATACGGATTACATAAAATATATGAATGCTGCTTGAAAAAAAGTAACTCAAGTGGTTTTTCTAGAGACGATAATATTATCAATATTTAGCCAAATGTGAACAAGCTCACACAGCTAGATGGCGGTTTGAAGAAAACACTGTGCAAATACTGCCCACAAGATCAACGTATACACTACTACAGCGGTGGATACGGATCTCGTAAAATTTATTATGGCTGCTTGAAAAAAGTCACTCCGGTGTTTTTTCTGGAGACGGTAATATTATGGATATTTAGACAGAATGTGAACAAGGTCACACAGCTAGATGGCAGTTGGTTGAATAACACACTGGGCAAAAAATGCCTACAGGGCAAATAATGCCTAAAAGGTCAACTTATACACTACTACAGCGATGGATACGGATTACGTAAAATATATGAATGCTGCTTGAAAAAAAGTAACTCAAGTGGTTTTTCTAGAGACGATAATATTATCAATATTTAGACAAAATGTGAACAAGCTCACACAGCTAGATGGCGGTTTGAAGAAAACACTGTGCAAATACTGCCCACAAGATCAACGTATACACTACTACAGCGGTGGATACGGATCTCGTAAAATTTATTATGGCTGCTTGAAAAAAGTCACTCCGGTGTTTTTTCTGGAGACGGTAATATTATGGATATTTAGACAGAATGTGAACAAGGTCACACAGCTAGATGGCAGTTGGTTGAATAACACACTGGGCAAAAAATGCCTACAGGGCAAATAATGCCTAAAAGGTCAACTTATACACTACTACAGCGATGGATACGGATTACGTAAAATATATTATGGCTGCTTGAAAAAAGTCACTCCGGTGTTTTTTCTGGAGACGGTAATATTATGGATATTTAGACAGAATGTGAACAAGGTCACACAGCTAGATGGCAGTTGGTTGAATAACACACTGGGCAAAAAATGCCTACAGGGCAAATAATGCCTAAAAGGTCAACTTATACACTACTACAGCGATGGATACGGATTACGTAAAATATATTATGGCTGCTTGAAAAAAGTCACTCCGGTGTTTTTTCTGGAGACGGTAATATTATGGATATTTAGACAGAATGTGAACAAGGTCACACAGCTAGATGGCAGTTGGTTGAATAACACACTGGGCAAAAAATGCCTACAGGGCAAATAATGCCTAAAAGGTCAACTTATACACTACTACAGCGGTAGTAAAATAAAAAAAAGTAAAATAAAAAAAAAATGAATATTAAAAAAAAAAAAATTAAAGTTGGTGCTGCTGAACTACTAGGAGCAGCAGATTAGCACACCAGTCCCACTCCCCAACACTGCTAGACTAATAGCACTGGGCTCTTATAGTAGTAGTAGTAGTAGTAGTAAAACAACAAAAAAATAAATAAAAGCAGTCCTTACAAGAACTACTGTTATTGCAGCAGTCAGCAGATGAGATCAGAAGCAGGACAGCTGCCCACTGCAGCTACATACAGAGCACTGCAGTAGAAGGTAGATTACTAGCCAGCAAAGCTACCTAAGCTTAAATGTCCCTCAAACCCCTGCAGACTTCTGTCCCTCCAATAACAGAGCAGTATCAAAACGATTACTAGCCAGCAAACTTTCAACTGTCCCTGAAATCACTAACAGGCAGCAGCTCTCTCCCTACACTATCTCTTCAGCACACACAGGCAGAGTGAAAAAACGCTGCAGGGCTTCGGTTTTTATAGGGAAGGGGAGTGGTCCAGGGGAGAGCTTCCTGATTGGCTGCCATATACCTGCTGGTCTGGGGTGAGAGGGCAAAAAAAAGCGCCAACAATGGCGAACCCAAAATGGCGAACGTCGCGCGACGTTCGCGAACTTCCGGCGAGCGCGAACACCCGATGTTCACGCGAACAAGTTCGCCGGCGAACAGTTCGCGCCATCTCTATCAGTCAGTGACTTTTTGGGTGACTATTAGAACAATGGAAATAACGATGCCTGTTTAAAAACCTTTTCTGACCACTGAATTTGTTGCCTAACTCAAATCTTTGTGGCTATAGAATCGCAGGTGTTGGTAAATAATTAATATCAAATAGGGAGCTGGGAAGCCAGAAGATGATATCAAGATCAATATGAGTTTGTTATAGTTGACTGCTCTAGGATAAAACAAATCTAAAAAACCATGTTGATGCCAATTCTGTGCAATATAGTAATCTTTAAAGGCTATTTATTCGATATATATATTATTTATATGACTTCCCCATAATCCTGATCACATACAGTACCTTCAGGGGTTCCTACTAAGCAGCCTCATAGAAAACAGAGAGCAGTGTGACTCCTCATATGGATTAATAGGAATATACTAACTCAATTGATTGTCCCGAGGATCATTTGAAACTGACACTTGCTCTGCACACTTCAGTGACTTGGGCTAAGTGCCATCTCAGCATCATTTCATAGATGACCAAATACATATAATTACTTTTTATATAGCATTATATACAGTATATACATCGTGGCACATGGATTTTGTAAAAAGTTCGATTTCTCTTACTTCTGGGGAGAAACTTGACAGAAACTTAACACATTTGTTAGCATAGTCTGGCTAAAAAAATCACCAAAAAGGCAACTGGAGGATAAAATGCACTAATATCGGGAATGATGTTCAGAGTTTACAAAACTTTCCTTTAACCATTTTTCACCAATTGCAGTAGAATTGCAGGTTGGTTCATAATTGTTGTTCAACATGAGGAGCATGTATGTTTTGGAAATATAGGTATGGGACCTGTTATCCAGAATACTCTGGGGTTTGCCGGATAAGGGATAAGTCTATTGGATAATCATTTAAACATTAAATAATCCAAATAGGCTGGTTTTGCTTCCAATAAGGATTAATTATATCTTAATTTGGATCAAGTACAAGCTACTGTTTTATTATTACAGAGAAAAGGGAAATCATTTTTAAAAATTTGGATTATTTGGGTAAAACTGAGTCTATGAGAGACGGCCTTTCTGTAATTCAGAGCTTTCTGGATAATGGTTTACCTGTAGTAAGGGATTCTTGAATAAAATAACAGGATTCTGGAAGTTAAATAGACAATGTCTGTTGCTTCAGCTTCAAATATCGAAGGTTAACTTACAATGAAAAAAACTGAAATAAAATTATTTATCCTAGAAACAAAAGCAAAAAAAATCTGGTTTATCAGAGATGAATGCGAGTTTGAGGATCATTCATTCATTTATTCATTCATTCATGCATGGAATATTCCAGATTGGGCCTTACCAACGCTTTGTAAAGAGAAAAAAATGACCCCATCTCTAGTGACTCTATGCTGCCCTTGCAGTTGCTTTTTACAGCCAAGTTTATTATCTACATGGACCCCCAATAATGGAAAACCATTATGAGTTTTCCAAAGTAAAGGTATAAGTGTCTGCATATTTTTACCTCCTCTGTGCATGACCTTACATTTCTAGGCACTATGGGGCATGTTTACTAACATTGGAGATAAATATCTGGAGAGATTTCTGGAGATGTTGCCCATGGCAACCAATCAGCAATTAGATTTAAACAGCCACAGCCAAGTTAGAAAACAAAAGCAAAGATCTGATTGGTTGCTATGGACAACATCTCCAGAAATCTCTCCAGATATTTATCTCCAATGTTAGTAAACATGCCCCTTAATCTCATCTGCCATTTAGCTGCCCAGATTCGTAAAGATCTTGCTGCAAGGATGCCACATCCTGTTAATTTATGCCACATCCTGTTAATTTATGCCAAATCCTGGATGAAATTTATTGGACTGCAATCACTGTATCACTAAACACTGATAGTTAGTTAGTTAGAATGCACCTAAGCCATTAATGAACAAGTTAAATAAAAGTATATGGAGACCTGCAGAACCCCATTAACCATAGTCCCAATAGTTTTGGGGTTCAAATAAAGCCTAATGCTCTTAATTACCCTTTGGATGCAAGCAGGTTGCTTTTAAGGATAATTGATATGATATTGCTAAGGAAACAGATACAATATATAGATGTACAGCACATGATTATGGTGTGTGTTACAGCTAAAATCTGACCCATTCTCTGCATGACTTAACAGAAGACACAACCAAAAATAAAGATTTGACTTGATGTTGTGCCTTTGTCAGTTTGAACAGCTGTTAGTTTAAGCTTCTTCCAGTTTTCTTAGGGCTGGAAAGACATTCAGTACCTTTTTACTTCATTAGCAGCACGACATGAAAGTATGTTGCAACATTTAGCTGAGTACTAAATACAGCGGAAACCCAATTGAAGACAATATTTTGGCTTATACTGTAGTAAATAAGCAACATTAAATGCTTATAGGCAAATGCTTATAGGCAAGAAACTCATTAGCTATGAGTCTGCTGTGGATCAGTCAGAGGGGTATATTTATCAAAGAGTGAAGTTAATAGTGAAGTTCCGCCACTAGAGTGAAATTCCGCCACTCTCCATTCATTTCTATGGGATTTTTATATCCCATAGAAATGAATTGAGAGCTGCGGAATTTCACTCTAGTGGCGGAACTTCACTCTTTGATAAATTTACCCCATAGGGTGTAAATGACCAGAACAGAAACACTAGGCCAGCGGGACACTGGTTAAAAACTTGGTGGGCTACAACAACCCAGACATGCCCACATGTTCAGGCCACACTGCCCCCCTGCCCACTGAGTGGGGGTTGCAGTGAAGACAGGGGTGCCCTAAGGGGGGGTTGTGTTGGAATTCTCCAGTCTGACACTTTACCCCTAAAATTTGCCTTTGGCCTGTTTTCCCTGAGTAATTTGAGTGGTTGTATATAGTTTTATGTTAACAAAACATGAAAAGAAAACAGGCAAAGTCACAATTTATCACTGCATCATGTCACAATAATCTACAATAATTTATAACCTGGTTGGGTTTAGGGGCCACGACAGCTTTTATATAATAATCAGGGGAATTAAGAGGACAAGTATAAAAGGTTTCTGGTCATATTCTTTTTTTGGCTGCTTTCAGTGAAGACTTGGACTCTGTGAAAACCTAGAATCTGGTTGTGTAGAAAGAGGAGAAGTTGAGGAGAAGTCTAGATGATGTTTGAACTGTGAGGGACAGGGTTATAGTATTGTTGTGTTCTATTGCCTGGGAGAAGATCCTGGCATAGTTGTGTAATATTTTAATGCTGCCTACTGAATCCAAATTTTATTTGTGTGCAATAAAGCACAGTCCTGTTGGAAACTTAGTGTCAGACCTGCTGTCTTCTGCTGTTTGATGTTGATCCCCTTACAATCCATACTCCCAATATCACTGATAGCATCTTGCCTTACTATTCAAACTCATAGGTCTCTCAGCTCACATTACTTTTCAAACACACTGTTGTCAATCAAGGGGTATAACTATTACCCCAGATGCCAATGCAAAATTGTGATCCTACAGCCTGTGCATCCTATGTCCTCTAGATTGTAACAGAACCCAGTGGTACTGGGCAAATGGCAGTCCAGTAATTAACAGATTGTGGTTGTAGGGGATTCCATTATTAGGAAAGTGAAAAGGGTAATCTGTTGTCCAGATCGGTAAAACCGAACAGTTTACTGTCTTCCTGGTGCCAGGGTTTGGCATGTGGTTGATTGGGTAGGCAAATTATTGTGTGGGACTGGACATGACCTTGCTGTCTAAGTACATATTGGTACTAACGACAAAATTAATGGTAGATGGAAGACCTTAAAGAGCGAGTTCAGGGATCTTGTCATGGCTCAAGACTTGGTGTAGGAAGGAAGGGTTTGGGTTCCTAGACCACTGGGCTGATTTTTCCTTGGAGTACAATCTATTTAGTCATGATGGTTTGCACCTCAATGGAAGGGGGTCCACTGTGCTATGGGAAAGAATGGCTAAGAGGTCGGAGGAGTGTTTAAACTAGGCAAAGCGGGAGTGAGCTAAAGAATTACAGGGAAGCTAGGGTAGATGGGGCAGTGGGATTAGTAAGGGGTCATGGGGGAGGAGTGAGGGGGGCATACAGTTTAACAGCTAAGGAGGTCCATCTGTTACAAGAAAAACTAACTAACTAACTAACTAACGTAAGATATACTACTGCAAATGCACACCTGCGAGAAAAAAAAAGACAACAGAATCCCTCACCAATGATCTTGACATGTGGCCTCAGACCTATACAGATACACCAGTCGGATACATTGTTATAGTAAATTGACAGACTATTAGGGATGTGGAAAGAGTTGTCAAAGTAGTGATGGGAATACCATTAAAGGAGAAGGAAAGGCCTATTTACTTGGGGGTGCCAAAAGTTAGGCACCCTAAGTGATTATATATACTTACCTCACACCCTGTGCCAGTGCGCCTATCAGGAGAAAACTGCACCGGTCCAGGGGTTCTTCCAGCAAACACTAAGAAGCGATTGGCTTCCTTCTTCTTTCTTCAAATTTCCCAGGGCAGAGGCATGCACCGTAGAATGAAATAGCCAACTTCTTTGTTAAAGAAGCTGGAAGCCGATCGCTCTGTGGTGCTAGAACATGTTAAGATGAACAAAGGTCCGGGACCGGATTGTATTCATCCCATGGTACTTAAAGAGCTTAGCTATGTGATTGCCAAACCACTTTACTTTTTCAGGATTCATTGAGGTCTAGCATGGTGCCTAGAGACTGGCGTATGGTTATTGTGGTGCGGCTATTCAAAAAAGGGATCCTGTTCTCAGTTTCATTAAGTTATTATAGATCATTGTGATATAAAAAAGAACAGAAACATTTTATAGCAATATAACATTGAAATATAAATCCTAAATCTGTGAATCAGTTTCTGTAAACATCTGTATCTTATAAATAACTTTATGTGTGTAAGTGTGTAACGTATGCACCATGTGCTCCCCAAAACTGGATTTCTTATAATGGTGCTCAAATTTATATGATAGTTTTTGAGATTAATACTCTCAGTACTTTGAACTTTCAGTGGTTCTATTTTACAAGAAGTAAATGTATATATTATTTTCTCCAGTTTCCAACCTAGCCTAACAAAGCCTGCCATTTAAGAAGGGCAACCAAGAGTGCTGTAATTATATTTCAGTTCTAAAGCACTAGAGGGACTGTTGCAGCAGTGTGCCGTTCAATCACGCCATACTTACAGCACAGGCTTGTTCTTGCCATTTAGCCGGGACTTATAGAATTTATAGCATGAACATCGTGCAAGAATAATGACAATAGCTTGGGGGGAAAAAGCAGTGGGAAAAAGCAAGTGCATTTTTTTCTGTTTGATGCAAAATTTAAGGGCTATGTTTTAAGAAACGTCTTCAAACAACCTAGCATTGCCCTGTATCAACGGAACACTCTCCAAATGAAATGTAGCAAATGATAGCCAAAGGGGAAATTATCCATGAACTCGATTTTAATTATTCATTTTCTGTGTATTTAGTATTTAGAAGTCTGAACTACCAGTCAAAATATTTTAACCTCAGTGTAAAAATATGGCAACCAATGTAATATAACATCCACAATTATTTTTGGAGGGCCACATTATTGAAGGATCCTTTTTCTGAAAAAACCCAGGCCCCAGTCATTCTGGATACCGGATCCCATACCTTTATATGTAGTATTTCAGCTTGATATTGCGCCTGGCAATCTTATAGGATTCAGTGCTCTTTGTCAGATGCACCAACAAAGATGCAATTGGCAACAGGCATATGTGCACATTTTAGGTGTATAGCACACATTCCCCTGTTATAGCTGAGATACTTGCCAACAAAACTATGAAGGGGGTTCTTGACTTTCTAGAGATTATGGTTTCCAGTTTCCCCACTCTTGTAACGTCTTTTCTACAGCTTTCCTATTTTTAGAACTGAGTTTCACTCATAAATGTTGCTTTGCAGAGTGAAAGATAAAATATAATTCTATATATTAATAGTGGAATTTGTAGTCTTGGCTGGATTCAGTAGCATTGTTTGTTTAGAAATACATTTTCTTTTAGTATGCAAAAAAAACAAAACCTTGGGAGGAGTTCCCCTTGAATTCATCGGTCGATTTATCAATGCTCTCTTTTAAATCTTGTTCCATCTCAACAAATCATGGATTCTCGGATTCTCTGTATATTGTTGGATGTCCTTAAGACTTGTTCCCAGTTCCTCATTAATCTTGCAAAGCATAGATTTTTCCTTGCTGGATATAAATTGCATTAATCCTATGGCGGATTTATTGAAAATAATATTTAGAAAAAAAATCATTCTCTGTAAATTAATTCCACAAACCCTTGCCTTCATTGCTTTGCCTAATGACAAGAAATGTTCCATACTTGTCATCTTCTACCTGATGGCAAAGAATTATTCTTTATGTTCCGGATTCTTGAATATATACCACCTCGAGTCACCAAATTATCTACTAGACACTTGAAAGTTCTTGGTCTGTGTAGCCTGTGTCACACTGGCCCAATAGGATAATAGGAAAACTCCCGGTGGGCCCAGGTGTCAGTGGCTCTCATGCTGCTAAACATTTGGACTATTTTATGGCCATTCCCTATTTCTATGAGAACAAAGAGGCTAAATAAATGGAATATAGTATTATAGTATGTAAAGAAAAGAGACTAGGAGAATAGAGGTTGAGGAGAGGAAGAATATTAGTACTGAGAGTGGGCCCCTGGTCTAAGGTTTTTGGGTGGGCCCCTGGTGCCCAGTCCAACACTGTGTGTAGCACCTGCCACTATTTTGGTGTACCACAATTATCCTCTTTTTCTTCTTTACGTATGAATCTTGCTCAAAGCTCATGGTCCTTTCAAATAGAATCATTATTTTGTATTAATATATCCAAGCATCAGAGCATCATTCAATCATGCTAAACGGTGTTCATCCATCTGATTAAAGGCTTACTTTTAAAAGTCTAGAACTTTTTAATCCACTGAGTCCTTGTTTGCATATTCAACCCCATGATGGTTCCGAGATCCAAGGCTCTTAACTGCAGTCACATTTAATACTATTTCTCCATTTCTTAAGTGTTAAAGGCCAGACCACCAATCTTAAAAGATTTATTTACTTAGTTTACAAATTTTTGTATTAAAGGTTTTTTTTTTGCTTTTTTTCACTTAGGGGCAGATGTATCAAGGGTCGAATTTCAAGGGGTTAAATCCCTCGAAATTCGACTGGGGAATAGAATCGCATAGGCAATTCGGGCGAATTTACGCGCTGGTGAATAGTCGAATTGGCGAATATTCGCCAGGCGAAGAGGCGCTCGATCGAATATTTGCTCGAAGGATTTTCATTCGATCTAATGCCTTTTTATTCGATCAAAAACTTGGAAAACAAGCCTATCGGACTTTCCATAGGCTTTTAAAGCAATTTGGTAGGTTTTAGGTGGCGAAGTAGGCAGTCGAAGTATTTTTAAAAGAGACAGTACTTCGACTATCGAATGGTGAATAGTCGCAGCGTTTTTGCGCTCGATCTATTCAAATCATTCTACTCAGGCGAATTTACGCCAATTCGATTGTCGAGGAGCACAAAAAACTACTCGAAATTCGAGCTTTTTTTCCCTCTATTCATTCACCCAAGCTTGGTGAATGGGCCCTACAATCTAAAATCATAATCTAAAATTCTAAAAGGAATAAAAGGAAAACCACAAATTTTTTGATACCTATGGAACAAATAGAAATTCAGTTGTTAGGAAATGGGCCCTTTGATGTTTTAGAGGTTATATAGGTTTTTGTATTTAGCTCATTTTTCATTTTTGTTTTTTTGGTTTGTGCTTTTTATATATTCAGATCTTTTAATAAATTCCATGGAATTCATGAATTAGAGAAACCGAGTTTATTTGTGGTTTCTAAAACCTCTAAAATGAGAATGTGGATGAATCTGCGCCTTGGTGTCCATTGTGCACCTTGAATTGCGTAATAATTATCATTGTTCTTTTCAAAAAGTAAGTAGTCTGGCTGGTTTCTGCAACAATGTTTTTGACATTTTCTTTTAGAATGCAAAAATATTTTTTTAGGGGGATAGACAAGTTCTGTGTCAAGTAAATGATGCTCAAATTATGGGGGTAAATTGCATCATGGGTAAAAAAACACAGTAATATCAGTTGGGAAATTTGCATATTGCGCTGCCTTTGCAAGACTAAGACTGTGCACATGCTCAGTGGGGTCTGGGCTGCTTAGGGATCATCATCAACAAAGCTGCTTAAGTTCTGCATGGCTGGGAAGTAAGGCAGGGGCTCCCCCTGCTGTTCATAAGTATGATTGTTTCCCTGCTCAGCAGTTAGGGACCGTCTGACAATTCCTATCCACAGCAGTAAATGAAGGGAGAATTTCACTGCACACAGTCAGGTTTCTTATAAAAATGGTAGACATTTTTTAATTAAAGTATATTGGAGATAGGGTTCTTTTTCATTATTGAAAGTAAAAATGGGATTTTATTGTTTTGCCTTTACATGCCCTTTAACTCTGCAGTACAACTTCAATATGCATCTTTGGCTGCCAAAATACATTATTAAAAATAATAAAACAATTTGTTGAAACAATCAAGTGCCATGCTAAAGCAAGGATATTCATCTTTTATTTTGTGCCATATGCCCTTATTAACATGTAAATAGAATGCACTTTATCTCTTGCAAGATCAGCAGTGGTTATTAGTAGTCAGTACCCTGGAAACTCATGGAAGTGAAAATTCAATTTAATATCCCCTATCACACTTCTCAAGGCCCATGCTCTTCATTATGCAACCCTATAGTGATATGCATGTTAAAGTAGCAATATATATTATAGCTGCTACATATACACAACACACTGATATCCCTGCGCAGGACATTAAAGGCAAATGCATCTGTATATAAACGTGGAATAAAGAAAGAAGATGGTGTGAACAGAAAGGCTTTCCACCGACAATATAATTTTTTTCAAGAGCAGTTCTTTTGCTTCTGTCTTCTTATGAGCGCCATTATATGTAAAAAAGGCTGTGCAAATAAACAGTGCACGTGATGCATCCGTACAGTAATTGTATTACTTTGTTTTATTGGGCTGTGAAACCGAGCATCTCTGCCATTACTGCAGTTAAATTGCTTTTCTTATCTATAAAACCATTCGTTGAATATATCCTTGCTTTCAGCTTGGGGTGTTGTATGCTCTGTATATTTGAATAAAGTGTATTAGTAGCTAGTAGTAGTATGGGGTACTACAATAAAATGTAGAAGACAGCACCACTGTAACTATAAGTTGAACTATGTTGGACCACATTTTTGCATACATCAACCGCCACTTCCAATACAGAGCACAGACCTTTCTAGCCTTGTCTACAGCCCAACCCATTTTAGCCACAGGCTAAAATCATGAATACTGTGTAAATGAACATACCCATGTCTTTATACCCATGTCTATATACCTCTCTCTGCATATTCCAATTAGAAACCGAGGAAGATGAAACAAAGCAAATCCAATACAATGAGAAAAAAATGTGCATTTAAGGAATTCAGATCAGCTTTATCATACACATTCTACGCACAAATTATAGACATAACAAATAATGCAAGAGAGCACCATCCTTTTTAAATGCATCTAAAAATTAGGTGGCTGGTTGGCTCATGAGAATTTACAAAGAGACTAGATCATCAGAAAATTATCAAAGGTCCAGGGTGTAATGGTATTTATTAAAGGCTTCGTACCATGAGGCTGGCGCTTTGCTAAACTGGTACAATTATTCTCCAATTATTCATACAGGAATCACCGTCTCAATCAGGTAACTACAGGCCGGTTAACATGACATCTGTGTAAGAAAGCAATGTATTGGAACAACTTTCACATTATTATTACCATTTATTTATAAAACACCAACCAACACTATAAGCATGTTCCAGAATAGTTTTATGTTCAGTTGATAAGGTCAGACTAACTGAATTTAATTGATTGTAAGCACAGCCTGTCCTCATTGATAACCTAAATGGTAAACCAAATAGGAAAATAGTAGCACAGCAGATTGGGTAAAAAATTGGGCAAATCCTTGCTTGTTTATTACAGCACACATCTACACTTTATGGGTATGATTCTTTCCACTTGCCTGATGAGTGGTTGTGCCACCTGAAACCTTATGCTGATAACTTATTGTGAAAAACATTATGTTTTGTGCAGTATATTTGCATTATGCAGAGTGAAAGTGTATAAGGATTCAAAGGAGCCCTGAAATAAACATCTACCTTGAGCCTAGGTGTTATACTGTATCTAGAGCTCCATTTCATCAATGCACCTAAACACAACTGACTTGCTTATGATCATTTGCACCCTTATTCTGCACATAAGCCCCAGGGAATGGCACTGTGCAAATGCACACTTGAAATCACTTTCTCAAAAATACATAACCGCAACATTTACACGGTTTACTAAAATGTTAGCACCGGGAAATTGCTTGCAAGTTGCATACTAATGAGCAAGGACCACAACTGAGAATGAATTCTGCAAAAAAAAGATTGCGTTGCATTTTTTTGTGCATTTTTGCATCCTGCACTTGCATTATTAAATGAGCCTTGATATACATTTTCATGGAACAAAACAGAAATGTTATGACATCCGCTTCTATAGCATACACAGCAGCCAACAGATTCACTTTGCAGTTTCTGGGGTAACCACTGCTTCCAACACCCTTCAATTAAGATACATAAAAAGACATTCAGTTACCAAGTGCATTGTTGCAAGTACTAACTTGCCGGCTATCATAGTCATTTCTTCTCTAACAATCATCTGGTGTCATTCGCTCTCTGCAATGACTTCTTTGAAAAATACAATGTATTGCCAGCTAAAATGGATTTGATTCTTTACTACTGCTAGAAATTGTGATTATTTTGAAAAATGGTATCATTTGGATTTCCCATATATTTGGATGGACAAAATCCCCTATTTCAATGGGGGTCAAGGTCACCCATTTTTTTTCTGGGTTTGTACTGTAAATTAGCTATAGATTACTTTTGCAGTAAAAGTAAAAACATCAAACACATTGGTTGTGGCTCATATATTTCAACTCAACTCAATAGATTTGTCCTCAGACAGAGGCTTCAAAGTTAGAAAAGAGATGTGATATCAACATTGTTAAGTCTAACATGCAAAGCAAGAATCTGGGTACTGTCCTCAGAACATTAGAATATTGGTAACCTTAGCTATAGAAAACCACAGGGGATTATGAATCTGAATTTGGAACTACATACTGAAGCAGGGGCAACACCAGCAAGCTGTTGGGAATGGAGTGGGCTTCCTTCATGTGATAACAGTTAAATATATTTTTAACACTGTATATTTATGGTTGCACTGATTCCACTATTTCACGATTTGGACGAATATCGAACTGAATCTGAATCATAATTTGCTTATGCAAATCAGGGCACAAAGGGTAAAAAAGAACTTAGTGTTAAGTGTGCAGTTTAACCTTTTTTTACTTTCTTCTTTGTGTTATGAAAAGTCAACTGATTTGAAGATTCAATTCAGCCAGGCACAAGGATTGGGTGCATCCAAATCCTGCTAAAAAAGGCAGAATCCTGGGCAAATAGCGAACTGAATTTTGGATTCAGCGCATCCCTATTCCAAACTCCGTATAAAGAGAAAAAATTGCTGTGCTCGCATTGGTTGTGCCAACATTCTGCAGTGTGCCCTAGGGTTTGGATTTGGTACTCAGCTAAATCTATTAAGTAGGATTGGGGAGTGTTTGTTATTTTAAAGAGATACTCCCTTCACTTAAGCTGGGCATAGATGCAAAGATCTGATCGTTCGAATCCTCGAACGATCGGACTTCCCCATCTCCCGACCTACCACTAACCATTCCGATCAAATAAAGTAGTAAAAGAACAGATCAGCCGATGTTCTGCCTCTGACAGCAATCGTACGAAAGTTATGTCCGACCAAAGCTGGGGACACCCCCCCCCCACTGCAAATCATCAGATCGGCAATACATGGAGAGAAATTATCGGCAGCCCACAGAAATCTTTTAACCTGACCGGTCAACCAAACAACTGATCTCCGTGGGACAAAAAATGTCAGTACTCTCCACACACGGTCCAAAAATTTGTACGAATCAAGGATTTGTACGATCGTATCTTTGCGTCTATGGCCAGCCTAACCTACATCATGGGGAGGCCCTGGGGCACGGGTCCCCAAGTAGCAATGCATACGTAAGATAGAGAAAGGATAAAAACAAATATTTCTGGCTTTAAGGTATTCTTAATGATCCAACATAACATTATAATACCTTAGGTTACAGTCTTGAATTCAGTTTGGCCAGGCTCTTGCATTTGGCTGAATCCAAATTCCGAATACCCAAATACCGAACCAAATCCAGGATTTGGTGCATCCCTACTTTAAATGAGTAACTTTACCTTCAGTATTACATAAACAGGGCCATTTACCCTGGGTAGAAGTGCAAAAGCACTATTGGGAACAAGGGCGTGCATATTAGTACTTATACGAAGAGCAATTTTTCAGGGTTCAAAGTGCAGAGAACAGTACTGGTAGGCAGCAGCTGGCAGTACTTACAGAGCTTAGGTGTGGTCTGTATACACTGTCGCTCCTTAATTTGTGCATCTGAAATTTAGGGCAGCGGGAGTTGGGTGCCTATATTCCACTGGTCCTCAGGCAGTGCCTTAGTCATGGGGGTGGACACAAGTCTCTGGGCTCAGAATTGGAGTGCAGACACCTCTGGCTAATCATTTATGCAGAAAGGTGGGGATAAAAAGCAAACCAATGGCAGATTGCATCTATTTTTGTACTTTGCCTTTCTAATCATAAATGACCCATAAAAAGTCCTAGTTGGTAACCACTTATTGTAGCACTGGACTTGGGACACTGTCTTGAAGGTTATAACCCTCTTACTTCTGCACTAAGGTAGGCTGTAAAGACAGGGCTGGCATGTGCCACCTTATGTCAGATTTTTTCAATATGTTCGAGGTGCAGAAAACAGCCAGACCCCTAAAGAGTATCATTCCCAAAGAGCTGACTAGTCCTGTACATAGAGGCAGATTTTGTCAACCCTCCATTTCTGTCGCTACACCTTCAGTTATTGCATGTTCAGGAAGCCCAAAATTTGTCCTAATCACAAAGGATGAATATGATACAGTCAGGATGCACAATTTTCATATTATTACGATGAAACACTCCAAGGACACCTTTAAAATATGTTTCATCCTACCCTCATACTCTGAACTTTATTAATCACTTGTGCAATAAATACATCCAACCATAAATCTGAGAGTGATTATAAATCAAGGACACGGATGAAGAATGAAACACATTTTGGAGGGGAGAGGGTTCTTTAAGAGAACTAGACCAATTATAAAGTGATCTGTTCTGGCTGGCTTCATCTGAAACTGGCAGTAAGATAAAGCAGCTGTCAACTCGCTGGAAAGGTCACACTACAATTAGTTGGAGCCTGCAAACACCTATCATGTGAACATTACGAGGTATGGGTGTTGCACAAACAGATTTTTTGGAGTATAAATAGTGCACGTTGGAGGACAAAGGTTTATAATCACAGCCTTCAAGCTCCTGCACTGGATGGATCTCCAGACCTGGTTTACTTCTCATATACAGTAAAACCAAAAGTCTATGGAGAAGTCTGTTAGTGTACGGAAACATTTATACATACATCCATATTGTAATGTTACAGCCAAAAAAAGCTTCTGCTTTGTTATATTAGACATTGTTATATGGTGCTGCTTCCTAATCAAAGGAAAATGTTGGGTTTTTTTTAGGAACACAGTTGTAATAGAAACAGTGCAATTTCTGGCCCCATTTGCCATGTTTTTTTAACTCATAATGCAGCTTTATTTCCATAATTCCAGAGTTATTGCAGTTGTAATAGATTTAGGCTCCGGAGCAATTACAAAAACACATATACAGTATAATGTACCTAACATTTGGCACCCCCAAGTGAACAAAGCCTTTCCTTCTCCTCTAAGTGCTGAAACACAACACATATGACGACTGTATTTGATTCTAAAAAGGACCTTAAAAAGGGATAAATGTTTTTATGGCGTCCTTTCAAAATTAATTTTTGGAAACTGATTATGTTCTGTAAATGATGTAAATCTGTACTAAAGCAAACATTTAGGTTTATAACCACAACAGAGTTGGCAAGCGAGCAGATGATGGCATTGTATTACTCTCTGTTCTATGTGCGGTCCAATAGCCGGCTTGGGAGCTGGTTCACTGTAACGTATTCCTCGGGTGCCTTGCATCAATGAAAAAGGAGTTTCAGCTGACTTGGAATTTGTTATGGAATAATTTACTTCTTTATTGGAAATAAAATCAGTAGAAAGAGTTGCAAGACTTTTTAATAAGAATTCTTTCACCAACTGGGGATCATATATAACCTGCTGATCATCCTTGGGAATACCAACGAGTGAGCGGGCCATAGAATAAATTCTCTGTGCTGTAGGAAAAAGGTAGTAAAACTTACTGATGCAATTTTTATTTGTAATATAATGCCGTGACTTTATTTATGTGGTTATATGCAAATGGAGGTTGATTAGTGAAGAGAGCCAGTGATATCAGATTAGCCACTACTTTTGAAGGTTTATAATTTTAGGACAATATAAATTAGAGACACGGGTTAGAAGACCAAATAAATGTTTAAAGGGATACTGTCATGGGAAAAATTTTTTTTTTTCAAAATGAATCAGTTAATAGTGCTGCTCCAGCAGAATTCTGCACTGAAATCCATTTCTCAAAAGAGCAAACAGATTTTTTTTATATTCAATTTTGTAATCTGACATGGGGCTAGACATTTTGTCAATTTCCCAGCTGCCCCTGGTCATGTGACTTGTGCCTGCACTTTAGGAGAGAAATGCTTTTTGTCAGCTTCTGTTTTTCCTTCTCAATGTAACTGAATGTGTCTCAGTGGGACATGGGTTTTAACTATTTAGTGATGTTCTTAAATCTACCAGGCAGCTGTTATCTTGTGTTAGGGAGCTGCTATCTGGTTACCTTCCCATTGTTCTTTTGTTTGGCTGCTGGGTAGAGATGGCGCGAACTGTTCGCCGGCGAACTTGTTCGCGCGAACATCGGGTCGCGCGACGTTCGCCATTTTGGGTTCGCCATTGTTGGCGCTTTTTTTTGCCCTCTCACCCCAGACCAGCAGGTACATGGCAGCCAATCAGGAAGCTCTCCCCTGGACCACTCCCCTTCCCTATAAAAACCGAAGCCCTGCAGCGTTTTTTTCACTCTGCCTGTGTGTGCTGAAGAGATAGTGTAGGGAGAGAGCTGCTGCCTGTTAGTGATTTCAGGGACAGTTGAAAGTTTGCTGGCTAGTAATCGTGTTGATACTGCTCTGTTATTGGAGGGACAGAAGTCTGCAGGGGTTTGAGGGACATTTAAGCTTAGGTAGCTTTGCTGGCTAGTAATCTACCTTCTACTGCAGTGCTCTGTATGTAGCTGCAGTGGGCAGCTGTCCTGCTTCTGATCTCATCTGCTGACTGCTGCAATAACAGTAGTCCTTGTAAGGACTGCTTTTATTTATTTTTTTGTTGTTTTACTACTACTACTACTACTACTACTACTACTACTACTACTACTACTACTACTACTATAAGAGCCCAGTGCTATTAGTCTAGCAGTGTTGGGGAGTGGGACTGGTGTGCTAATCTGCTGCTCCTAGTAGTTCAGCAGCACCAACTGTAATTTTTTTTTTTTAATATTCATTTTTTTTTTATTTTACTTTTTTTTATTTTACTATCGCTGTAGTAGTGTATAAGTTGACCTTTTAGGCATTATTTGCCCTGTAGGCATTTTTTGCCCAGTGTGTTATTCAACCAACAGCCATCTAGCTGTGTGACCTTGTTCACATTCTGTCTAAATATCCATAATATTACCGTCTCCAGAAAAAACACCGGAGTGACTTTTTTCAAGCAGCCATAATAAATTTTACGTAATCCGTATCCATCGCTGTAGTAGTGTATAAGTTGACCTTTTAGGCATTATTTGCCCTGTAGGCATTTTTTGCCCAGTGTGTTATTCAACCAACAGCCATCTAGCTGTGTGACCTTGTTCACATTCTGTCTAAATATCCATAATATTACCGTCTCCAGAAAAAACACCGGAGTGACTTTTTTCAAGCAGCCATAATAAATTTTACGTAATCCGTATCCATCGCTGTAGTAGTGTATAAGTTGACCTTTTAGGCATTATTTGCCCTGTAGGCATTTTTTGCCCAGTGTGTTATTCAACCAACAGCCATCTAGCTGTGTGACCTTGTTCACATTCTGTCTAAATATCCATAATATTACCGTCTCCAGAAAAAACACCGGAGTGACTTTTTTCAAGCAGCCATAATATATTTTACGTAATCCGTATCCATCGCTGTAGTAGTGTATAAGTTGACCTTTTAGGCATTATTTGCCCTGTAGGCATTTTTTGCCCAGTGTGTTATTCAACCAACAGCCATCTAGCTGTGTGACCTTGTTCACATTCTGTCTAAATATCCATAATATTACCGTCTCCAGAAAAAACACCGGAGTGACTTTTTTCAAGCAGCCATAATATATTTTACGTAATCGGTATCCACCGCTGTAGTAGTGTATACGTTGATCTTGTGGGCATTATTTGCACAGTGTTTTCTTCAAACCGCCATCTAGCTGTGTGAGCTTGTTCACATTTTGTCTAAATATTGATAATATTATCGTCTCTAGAAAAACCACTTGAGTTACTTTTTTTCAAGCAGCATTCTTATATTTTACGTAATCCGTATCCACCGCTGTGTATACGTTGACCTTGTGGGCATTATTTGCACAGTGTTTTCTTCAAACCGCCATCTAGCTGTGTGAGCTTGTTCACATTTTGTCTAAATATTGATAATATTATCGTCTCTAGAAAAACCACTTGAGTTACTTTTTTTCAAGCAGCATTCTGATATTTTACGTAATCCGTATCCACCGCTGTGTATACGTTGACCTTGTGGGCATTATTTGCACAGTGTTTTCTTCAAACCGCCATCTAGCTGTGTGAGCTTTTTCACATTTTGTCTAAATATTGATAATATTATCGTCTCTAGAAAAACCACTTGAGTTACTTTTTTTCAAGCAGCATTCTGATATTTTACGTAATCCGTATCCACCGCTGTGTATACGTTGACCTTGTGGGCATTATTTGCACAGTGTTTTCTTCAAACCGCCATCTAGCTGTGTGAGCTTTTTCACATTTTGTCTAAATATTGATAATATTATCGTCTCTAGAAAAACCACTTGAGTTACTTTTTTTCAAGCAGCATTCTGATATTTTACGTAATCCGTATCCACCGCTGTGTATACGTTGACCTTGTAGGCATTATTTGCACAGTGTTTTCTTCAAACCGCCATCTAGCTGTGTGAGCTTGTTCACATTTTGTCTAAATATTGATAATATTATCGTCTCTAGAAAAACCACTTGAGTTACTTTTTTTCAAGCAGCATTCTTATATTTTACGTAATCCGTATCCACCGCTGTGTATACGTTGACCTTGTGGGCATTATTTGCACAGTGTTTTCTTCAAACCGCCATCTAGCTGTGTGAGCTTGTTCACATTTTGTCTAAATATTGATAATATTATCGTCTCTAGAAAAACCACTTGAGTTACTGTTTTTTCAAGCAGCATTCTGATATTTTACGTAATCCGTATCCACCGCTGTGTATACGTTGACCTTGTGGGCATTATTTGCACAGTGTTTTCTTCAAACCGCCATCTAGCTGTGTGAGCTTGTTCACATTTTGTCTAAATATTGATAATATTATCGTCTCTAGAAAAACCACTTGAGTTACTGTTTTTTCAAGCAGCATTCTGATATTTTACGTAATCCGTATCCACCGCTGTGTATACGTTGACCTTCAAACCGCCATCTAGCTGTGTGAGCTTGTTCACATTTTGTCTAAATATTGATAATATTATCGTCTCTAGAAAAACCACTTGAGTTACTTTTTTTCAAGCAGCATTCTGATATTTTACGTAATCCGTATCCACCGCTGTGTATACGTTGACCTTGTAGGCATTATTTGCACAGTGTTTTCTTCAAACCGCCATCTAGCTGTGTGTATTATCGTTTCCAGAAAAACCAACTGAGAGGCCGTGCTAGGGGCCGTGCTGCTATGCAATCCTGTGGCCCTAGCAAATTGACCAGTTTTAAAAAGCCAATGACCCTGAACTCCCAAAATGCTGAAGAGGTAGTTGACTGGCTTACACAGCACACCCCATCCTCTACCGTTTCTAACTTTACCACAACATCCTCCTCATCCTCCACTGCTATGGCCACCCCACGTAACACTTCCTCCACCACCGGTGCCCCTTCTTCACTGGAGTCAGAGGAGTTATTTTCCCATGAGTTTCTTGAACTGAGTAATGCGCAACCATTATTGGCAGAAGAAGATGAAGGAGATGAGGACGTTACACCAGATTTAATTCTGGCAGAGAACACGACAGAGATGGACATAATGATGAGTGATGAGGAGGAGGTCCCCGCTGCTGCTTCCTTCTGTGATGTGTCAGAAGAAATTGATGCATCTGAGGAGAATGATGATGAGGAGATTGATGTTTTGTGGGTGCCTAGTAGAAGAGAGCAAGAGGAGGGTAGTTCAGATGGAGAGACGGAGAGTCAGAGAGGCAGTAGGAGAATAAGACTTAGAAGAAGCAGGGAGGACAGCCCGCAGGGATCAGTAGGGCAACAACATGTATCGGCACCTGTGTTCAGCCGGCCAACGCACCCGCCATTGCCGCCAATGCCGCCAACTTCTACTGTTACCGCCAGATCGCACACTTCCAAAAAGTCAGCAGTGTGGGATTTTTTTAATGTGTGTGCCTCTGACAAAAGCATTGTAATTTGCAATGAGTGCAGTCAGAAACTGAGCCTTGGTAAGCCCAACAGCCACATAGGTACAACTTCTATGCGAAGGCACATGAGCGGCAAGCACAAAGCACTTTGGGAGCAACACCTCAAAGGCAACAGGCAAACTAAAAGCCACACTCCTTCTGGTCCAGCATCTTACTGCTCTACCTCTGCTCTCCTTGACCCATCTGAACCACCCTCCACCCCGCCTTCCACCTTGACCACCTGTTCCCATTCCCAGTCATCTGCCACCAGCCAAGTTTCTGTGAAGGCCATGTTTGAGCGTAAGAAGCCAATGTCTGACTGTCACCCCCTTGCCCGGCGTCTGACAGCTGGCTTGTCTGCACTCTTAGCCCGCCAGCTTTTACCATACCAGCTGGTGGACTCTGAGGCCTTCCGCAAATTTGTAGCAATTGGGACACCGCAGTGGAAGGTACCCAGCCGCAATTTTTTTTCTAAAAAGGGAATACCACACCTGTACCAACATGTGCAGAGCCAAGTTACCGCATCTCTGTCACTTAGTGTTGGGCCAAAGGTCCATATGACTACTGACGCATGGTCCTCCAAGCATGGTCAGGGCAGGTATGTCACCTACACTGCCCACTGGGTGAACTTGGTAATGGCTGGGAATGGGAAGCAGGGAATGGGTAGCTCAACAACAACAACAACAGTGGAGTTGGTGTCACCGCCACGGATTGCACGCGGTTCTGCCACCACCTCTACTCCTCCATCGCTCTCTACCTCGTCTTCTTCCTCTTCTTCTTCTTACTCTGCTGCTGGGTCCTCCTTCTCCTCCTCCACACCTGTGCACCCCCAGCTCCCCCTAGGCTATTCGACGTGCCAGGTACGCCGTTGTCACGCTGTCTTGGGGATGACGTGCCTGGAAAGCAAAAACCATACCGGATCTGTACTCCTGTCATCTCTGCAGTCACAGGCCGATCGGTGGCTGACCCCACACCAACTGCAGATCGGAAAAGTGGTGTGTGACAATGGAAGCAATCTGTTGGCAGCGTTGAGACTGGGAAATTTAACACATGTGCCCTGCATGGCACATGTGTTAAATTTAATAGTCCAACGTTTTGTCTCCAAGTACCCAGGATTCCAGGACGTTCTCACCCAGTCCAGAAAGGTGTCGGCCCATTTCAGACGTTCCTACACAGCCATGGCACGCCTTGCTGACATTCAGCAGCGCTACAACATGCCAGTCAGGCGTTTGATTTCTGACAGCCAGACTCGCTGGAATTCAACGCTCCTTATGTTGGAACGTCTGCTGCAACAACAAAGGGCCGTCAACGAGTACCTTTTTGAACTGGGTGGTAGGACTGGATCTGCAGAGCTGGGGATTTTTTTCCCCCGTTACTGGGTGCTTATGCGCGATGCCTGCAGGCTCATGCGACCTTTTGAAGAGGTGACAAATATGGTCAGTCGCACCGAAGGCACCATCAGCGACCTAATACCCTTCGCTTTCTTCCTGGAGCGTGCCGTGCGACGAGTGACAGATGAGGCTGTAGACCAGCGTGACGAGGAGCTGGAAGCGCACGATTCACCAGAACGAACCCAGGCACCTGCTGCAACGCAGGGAGAGGTGCCAGAAGTGGAGTCAGAGGAGGAAGGTGGCTTTGTGGAGGAGGAGGAGGAGGACCAACAGGAGCAGGCTTCCCAGGGGGCTAGTGGTGACCTTTTGGGGACCCCTGGTCTTGTACGTGGCTGGGGGGAGGAGACCGTGGATGATGCAGTCCTTGATAATGAGGAAGCGGAGATGGATAGCTCTGCATCCAACCTTGTGAGAATGGGGTCTTTCATGCTGTCATGCCTGTTGAAGGACCCCCGTATCAAGAGGCTTAAGGAGAAGGACCTGTACTGGGTCGCAACGCTACTAGACCCTCGGTACAAGCATAAAGTGGCAGAAATGTTACCAACATACCACAAGTCCGAAAAGATGCGGCATTTACAAACCAGCCTGCAAAACATGTTGTACAATGCTTTTAAGGGTGATGTCACTTCAGGAACTCATCAACATTCCAGGGGCAGAGGTGCCAGTAATCCTGCCACGAGCACACCTGCAAGGACAAAGCCCTTTGGCCGGTCTGTAACATCAGACATGCAAATGTTTTTCTGTCCAAGGCAGCGCCACAACCCTTCTGGATCCACCCTCAAAGAACGCCTCGACCGGCAGGTAGCGGACTACCTGGCATTAACTGCAGATATCGACACTCTGAGGAGCGATGAACCCCTGGACTACTGGGTGCGCAGGCTTGATCTGTGGCCAGAGCTGTCACAATTTGCCATGAACCTCTTGTCTTGCCCAGCCTCAAGTGTGCTCTCAGAAAGGACCTTCAGTGCAGCAGGAGGGATTGTAACTGAGAAGAGAACGACGTTGACCTTGTAGGCATTGTTTGCCCAGTTTTTTTGGCCGCAGCCACTGAAGCACAGAGGCCAGAAAAAATATGCCACATAAATGCTGAAAATAGTCATTTTTTGCCATACGTTGACTCAACGTATATGGCAAAAAATGACTATTTTCAGCATTTATATGGCATATTTTTTCTGGCAACTGTGCTTCAGTGGCTGCGTCCAAAAAAACTGGGCAAACAATGTCTACAAGGTCAACGTATGGCGAAAAATGACTATTTTCAGCATTTATATGGCATATTTTTTCTGGCAACTGTGCTTCAGTGGCTGCGTCCAAAAAAAACTGGGCAAACAATGTCTACAAGGTCAACGTATGGCGAAAAATGACTATTTTCAGCATTTATATGGCATATTTTTTCTGGCAACTGTGCTTCAGTGGCTGCGTCCAAAAAAAACTGGGCAAACAATGTCTACAAGGTCAACGTATGGCGAAAAATGACTATTTTCAGCATTTATATGGCATATTTTTTCTGACAACTGTGCTTCAGTGGCTGCGTCCAAAAAAAACTGGGCAAACAATGTCTACAAGGTCAACGTATGGCGAAAAATGACTATTTTCAGCATTTATATGGCATATTTTTTCTGGCAACTGTGCTTCAGTGGCTGCGTCCAAAAAAACTGGGCAAACAATGCCTACAAGGTCAACGTATGGCAGTTGTTTAAAGAGAACAGTAGATTACTAGCCAGCAAAGCTACCTAAGCTAAAATGTCCCTCAAATCCCTGCAGACTTCTGTCCCTCCAATACAGAGCAGTATCAAGCAGATTACTAGCCAGCAAACTTACTATCATCTGTCCCTGAAATCACTAACAGCTCTCCCCCTACACTATCTCTTCCAAGCACACACAGGCAGATTTTTCAGATACATTTTTGCCCTTGATCCCCCTCTGGCATGCCACTGTCCAGGTCGTTGCACCCTTTAAACAACTTTAAAATCATTTTTCTGGCCAGAAATGTCTTTTTTAGATGTTAAAGTTCGCCTTCCCATTGAAGTCTATGGGGTTCGCGAACCGTTCGCGAACCGCTCGCATTTTTGCGCAAGTTCGCGAATATGTTCGCAAACTTTTTTTCCGACGTTCGCTACATCCCTACTGCTGGGGGGGAAAAGGGAGGGGGTGATATCACTCCAACTTGCAGTACAGCAGTAAAGAGTGATTGAAGTTTATCAGAGCACAAGCCACATGACTTGGGACAGCTGGGAAATTGACAATATGTCTAGCCCCATGTCAGATTTCAAAATTTAATATAAAAAAATCTGTTTGCTCTTTTGAGAAATGGATTTCAGTGCAGAACTCTGCTGGAGCAGCACTATTAACTGATTCATTTTGAAAAACGACAGTATCCCTTTAAGAACTATATTTAGCACTAATTAGCCAGCTAGATGTTGGGTTATCTTTGCCAAGAGCAAGTGGTATCAGTACAATGTTAACTAAATGAGTACTTAAAGGAAAACTATACCCCCCAAACAATGTAGGTCTCTATTAAAAGATACTGAGTAAAACAGCTCATATGTAAAACCCTGCTTCATGTAAATGAACCATTATCATAATAATATACTTTTTTAGTAGTATGTGCCATTGGGTAATCATAAATAGAAAATTGCCATTTTAAAAAATAAGGGCCCGCCCCCTGAGATCGTAATATTCACGGTGCACACATACAAACCACATGTAAGGTCACATGAGCCAATTAATAGACAGAGTTCTGCCTTTTGCTTCCTCACTTCTTCCTGTTACAGTTAGTGTTGTAGTATTTCTGGTCAGGTGATCTCTGAGGCAGCACAGATAGAGTCATGAAATGGTGGTTCAAGGCAAGAGATGTAAAAGGGCAATATTTATGTAAATATATATTCAAGTTTGGTAAGATTCTTTAATATGTCATTCAATTTGATATAAACTATCTGTTGCTTAAGTATTCATTTTGGTGGTATAGTTTTCCTTTAAGTATCACATGGGCAAACATGGCCTCGGGCATGTGAGTACCATTATTAGAGCAAACAAAGCAATTATTGGTTTTCTTAACTATTCATTGGTCAGTATGATGTCCCTCACAGAGATCTTTCATGAGAGATGCTCAGGAGATAGTTTGATGTTGCGTCAAGGATGAGCATGACTCACAGAACAAGATTAAATACATATGAGGAAAAAGCTGATTGGGATATAAAAGAGACATTACAGTAAGAAAATGATAGTGGTTGGGTGAGCATAGAGTATGGAAATATCTTTACGATGATACAAATTTTGATTTTTTTTTTTTAAGGGTTCAGAAAATTCCTTGGTGGATATAGAGGAGAGAGAGAAGGCTGAGGTATTGGGCAAATTACATCTTGAAGGTAAGACATAGTCTAAGGTTGGCTAAGGACTATGCAATCAAATGTAGCTACCTATTCTACAGATTAAGCAATACTTTTCTTAACACAGTTATGATCTTATGGCATTTAGGTCCAAAAGAACAATCAAGGGTGGCCATACATACGTCTGATCAGTGGGATAAGGTATGTATAGGCCAGTGTAGGACCACCTTCAGCCTTTAATCAACATTTTGTTCTTTTGCACCACTTATTATTTAGGGTTTTCCATATTATTATGTAGGGCTTTCCCTGTTGTTTAATTTGATCTTGCCATATAATGTGTTACCAGACAACTCATAGGGGCAAATTAACTAAAGGGTGAACTGTTGCCTGTGAAGGCTTTGCAACACTTTACACCACTTCGCCAGGTGCAAATTTGCTAATACTATGCTAATTCATTAAATTCCAAATTGTGTCTCAGCAGCCGAACCCGGTGAAGTTTCGTTAATGTTAATTCATGCGAGCATTTCATAGCGAACTTTCTGTAATGTTTGTTTCTGCCTAGCGAAACTTCATTATTACCCTTGCACTTCGGTCAACTTGAATAGGGCAGGTACATATAGGTCATATATATATATATATATATATATATATATATATATATATATATATATATATATATATATATATATATATATATCTTTATGTATGTTGGTGCAAATGCTTGAAGTGTCCACTTATTAAAAATGTTCAAGGAAGCAAAATAAAGACAAAAGACAGAATAAAACAATTGTGGCATGTCCGTCAAATGGTAAAAAAAAGATTAAAACAAAAATTTGCAATATATGCTCTACACCTGTTAGTACATTGACATTGTCCCTATGGATGCTATTTCTGTAAAATTTTCGCTAGCAATGGGCACTTTACCCTTTAGTAAATCTGCCCCAAGGTGTGGCAAGGATCAAACAGGAAATCCAGAAATGTGTTCCTGATGTCCATCTAGACAGGGACATCAGGTAAGCAGTTAAGACCAAGAGGATTAATACACGTACAAATAATTCCTTGGTCTGAGATTTTCTGGCATTTTTACTACCACTATAGCAAGCCTTACTGAGGGATCGTGCTTTTATATACAAGGAAGTTTTTGTATACTCTATACTGTTATTAATGTACTGCAATAATGACAGTCTATATAAAACCATTGGGACTCAAGCAGACTTTGGAAGGTTATACATTATAATAAATGCTAGGTTGTATTTAGTTTCTTGAGTTGTCATTTAATTTGCTCTTATTACAATGTACAAATAGAATTGCTGCTTATGTCTTCAGTTCAATGACTAACCAAGGATTTTGATAATTTTTGGTTGATAGAAGTTGGGTTCAACCTTTGGCCCTTAAGCTATGTTTGAGTTAAAACTCCCAGCTCCAACAATTGTTGAACAGCCACAGGCTGGGACTTAAATGATCTGTTTCAGTAATAAATGTTATTACTTTTTCTTTCAATACTTAATATTTCCTTTCTGCTGTGAGAATTCCTGCTGTTAGGCAACGCAAGTAACAAGGTCATAGCAAATGACAACACGCAAAGGTAACCCTGGAAATACAACCTCCTCAAGGCAGCTGTTACTTCCAGGGCTCTCTTGTATCTTTGCAACCTCTGCTTTATACTTCTGCACAACTGTGGATACTTCAACAGGGAAGGTATACTGGTGCTACTCTTTGATATAAAAAAGTTATTTTGTGTCCATTATAGCAATTTGCACTATTCCTGACATTCAAATGTAAGTCTATCAAAGCTTGTCAGGTCTTCTTAATAAAAAGTTGGCTTCTCGTTTGTTAATTGGAAATAGATTTTTGCTTTTGTAGCACTATAGTAAATTGAGTGCACCATTCTCTGTCTATAGGCTTCACCCCTATACTGTGCTCTGGATGAGACCTTAATTCTTAGGGAGTAAGCCCTCGCAAATGGTGTGGAGGCAGGGTGTAGTACAACTGTTACTTGGTGCAGGTGCAATAATTTGGTTTGTAGTAATAGACGGCATCAGTCATTGATTTATTATCTTAAAATGCCTTTATTGGGACATAGGCTCTGACCCCAAACACCCGGCAACGTTTCAGACCTATCACGGCTTGAAAAAAGACCGTGATAGGTCTGAAACGTTGCCGGGTGTTTGGGGTCAGAGCCTATGTCCCAATAAAGGCATTTTAAGATAATAAACCAATGACTGATGCCGTCTATTACTACAAATTGAATTGATGAACGGATTGAGGCTGGAAACCATTGGACGTGCATCACATTAAAGTACTTTGGAGGTGAGGGTGCTGACTGTGAAAATTGTGCAATAATTTGGTACCAGTGGTTCTTATAACTTAACCAAAGAACATATTTTTTTTTTAACAAGAGCATCCACAATGGAGTGTACATACAGAGCAAACAGGATCATACAGCAACAGTGAATAGGCATATACTCTCAGCACCTTTGGTCAGTATCAGTCCCTGCAGGGAAGAGAACATGTACAACAGCAATGCTTGGGGTATACCCAGCTTTCAGTCTTTTCCCTAAGTGGAACCTGACATCCCTAGGACTGTACACTAAGGGGGGAATGTAATAAAAGTCGGTAACGGAAAAAATATTCGCAATGCGAAAAGTTATGTCTCGTGCGAATTTAATATAGCTTTTGTGAACCCGGACACTGTTTAGCGACCACTTCCGACAGTGGTAGAAGGTTTGCGAATTTTATAGTTAGCACCAGTGCGCAGTGAATGTAATAAAAGTTCTTACTGAAAAAGTTGTTCCGTTTGCTCCAAAAGATTACGACATCTTCAAGCACTTCTTAAAAGTGGGCAATGTGCAATTAAAATCGCAATGCACAATTAAAATTCACAATTTAATAACAGTTTATGGAAGAGTGTTACATTGCGAAATTAGACTTTTTATTCTTATTTGTGCTAATTGTTTTGCTCTTTGCGACTTTCATTACATTCCCACACTAGTCCCTACTTCTGGGCAATTGGTACCCAGGATCATAAGCCCACTCATAATCCTCAGAGGAGCTTTCAGCTGCTCAGATAAATATCCTAACTATCTGTCACTCCTAGAGTGAGTAGCCTATCCTTACTAGACCTGACCTGTCTAGGTTCCACTGAAGCTCTGCCTGCCTGTTCAAGCCAGAGCTAGAACAAAATGGACCCTGAGCACATGGCTGCCCAGGAATTTACACTTTAGCACAAGGCCATCTACTGGGCACTGTGAGAACACCAAGGAGCATAGCTTTAACCAGGATAAGGAAACATATCCCCCTCCCAACTGTATTTTAGGACTCAGTTAGGCATCTATAACACTAGGGGACTGCCTACTAAATAATACTGGGAGACTAATTTACCAGTCCCCTACACTTTGAACCAAATTTATGAATGGAGACCTTTAGGACCTTTTAAGTACTGCTTAGAATACAGAGGGAGGAGAAGAAAGAATTCCGATGTTCTCTGTTTAGAGCAGAGAATCAGCTGATGCTTCTCTGGTCAGTTCTAAGTAGAGCAACATTACAAGACTCCTCCTCGTTCACTTTATTTTCTACATTCTGTGTCCTTTCATGCAGAATGAACTGCAGATGGTACTGTTTTTTTTAAAAAATAAACCCGAAAACATTAAAGAACGGCTGATATCTTTAAAAATATATATTAAAAGAGCAATTTGGCCAATTTCACATTACATCACATCCTTGAAGTAATTTTTCACGCCTCCCTCTTTGGTTCAAATGCATTTCATTAATATTCCTGGATATAATTTCTATATTTGGAAGTACTACAGGGTTAATTAGATACAATGGCAGGATTCACTGAATTCTTTGTGATGCATAATGAACATAAAGTGGCAGCTGTATATCTCCCAATGAGAATGGCCTTATTATTGTTTTTTTCTGTTTTCTGTTTTAGTACATTTGCAATTTAGGAAATAACATGAAAACAAGGTTTTCCTCAATTTTTACAACAAAGTCCATGCATTTAACCTCTCTTCATTGTAAGAGGGACTTTGTCTGTAACTCTAGGTCATGCATCTGAATGGCAATAAAATTAGCATGTTTCTGATTAGTAATACATTGTATATAATTTCAATTCTAAAAAACACTAATTGCTACCTTGTTAGTAGGAAGTTATTATGAATGGTGAATGCATCCAACGGGTCTAATTGCAGGATAGTTCAAGGCTGACACAATAATTAAATGGTACTTTCATCCACTTTATGTAGCTCTTTATAAAGCTGGAGTAGTAGAAAAGGTACAGATAATTCCATTTATTCATTTATCATTCATTTCCCTTGTAATGCTGTTCAGACTATTTTTTTCCTAAGGTATCTTCTTCATTAATTTCAATTGCACCAAAGTGGCCAATGAAAGATGTAGGTCACAAATTCAGTAACCGATTACATTGTCTCACACTTTCCAATCCTTCCATGAACCCAGAAAAACGTTTGTGAAGATTCTCATTCATCCAGGTCATGGTATATCTGTAGAAATAAGTCAAATCAACTGAACTTGCTGTGTTTTTCTTGAAAACGTTTCACCAGTCACCCGATTCTGAATTGAGAAACCCAGTTGGATGACTGGTGAAATGTCTTCAAGAAAAACACAGCAAGTCCACAAATACAGGTGGAGTATAACATGAATAGATGTAATTAAATATATATTGGGTTTGAAAGTTAGAGTTTACACTAATAAACTGATATTTAGAGTTTGACCTGCATTTGTTGCTGAGGTTAAAGGACCAGTAACATCAATTTTGTTTTTTTTTAAAAAAAAAAAATTGTTAGTATAGAAGAAAGAAAACCACAAAGACAAATTCAACTTTTAAATCGCTAAGTCTTTATTAAGAAATAACTTACCGAAACTCCACTTGTGCTCCTCTTCAGAAAAGGCGAAACAGCGACGATCCATCATGTGGCATTCGATTTCTCCTCCCTGGCTATCTCCTATAAGGAAGGCAGGGAGGAGAAATCGAGCGTCGCACGATGGATCGCCGGATCGCCTTTTCTGAAGAGGAGCGCAAGCGTAGTTTTGGTAAGTTATTTCTTAATAAAGACTTAGCGATTTAAACGTTTAATTTGTCTTTGTGTTTTTTTTCCCATTCTATCCTAACAAATTATTTCTTTTTAAAAATTGATTTTACTGGTCCTTTAAGCATACCTGGATTTGACTATGAAGTCAACTTCATATATCGGCTTGCCCAGCCCTGTACAAGTTGACAACACAAGGGCATAGCTGAACGACCATATGTGACTGTGCACATGATCCTTGCTTTATATGTTTGCTGGGCTTTGCATATGACCCAGTCTTTGGCTGAGGGCCCAAACGAAGGTGGATAACACAAGATTTAAACCATTTTCATTTCTACAAGTGATGGGGCCCAATGCTTGAATTAAGTCAATATATGTAAAAATTGTGTTTTTAAGACCATTTTTAAGACCATTTTTTACTAGTTTTCATGTTATTACAAATACCTTTCCACCCCCAGTATTCTCAAGAGCTTGTCTTCTTTAATTTTATAGAAATCATTATTTGAATGGCAAACATTTGCATTTATACAGTAGAGAAGAATCACATAATTGGTAGATTGTCTTGATAACCAATGTTTAAAATTAGGTATAATGACGACACTGTTATTTTTGGGAGTCATCTGTGGAAGAATTGTAGGTGTCATGCCTCCCACAGAGTGATTGTGTGATTTCCAGTGTTGCACCAGATACAGAGGCAGCCAGACCCCAATGCTTTATAAATGAACACTTAGGGGTGCACTTTTGCATCAGGTCAAAGTAAATGACCCTAATGATGCAGTAATCAGCCTCCAGTTCCCACAGTTCCATGCACATTGAATCGGTGAAAAACTATACCCCCCAAACAATGTAGGTCTCTATAAAAAGATATCGCATAAAACAGCTCACTTGTAAAACCCCGCTTCATGTAAATAAACCATTTTCATAATAATATACTTTTCTAGTAGTATGTGCCATTGGGTAATCATAAATAGAAAATTGCCATTTTAAAAAATAAGGGCCGCCTCCAGGCATCGAACGATTCACTGTGCTCACATACAAACCACATGTTAGGTCACATGAGCCAATTAACAGACAGAGTTGTGTCTTTTGCTTCCACACTTCTTCCTGTTACAGTTAGAGCTGCAGTATTTCTGGTCAGGTGATCTCTGAGGCAGCACACAGACCATCACAAGATGGTGGCTCAAGGCAAGATGTAAAAGGGCAAGATTTACTTAAATATACAGGGGTATATTTATAAAAGAGTGAAGTTAATAGTGAAGTTCCGCCACTAGAGTGAAATTCCGCCACTTCCCATTCATTTCTATATGGTTTTTAAAGTCGTATTTATCAAAGGGTGAAATTTCACTTTCACCCATTGATAAATACTCCTTTCAAAATCCCATAGAAATGAATGGGAAGTGGCAGAATTTCACTCTAGTGGCAGAACTTCACTCTTTGATAAATTTACCCCATAGAGTACAGCTTGGTAAGATTCTTTAATATGCCACTTAATATGATTAAAACTATCTGTTCATTTTGGGGGTATAGTTTTCCTTTAATGTATGAAGAAGGAGGACCACTGTGGGAAATGATTGCAGGAAAGTTTACTATTGAAACATTATTCAGTGACATAGATAGTAAAAAATATCAGTGCAACCAATACGGCTTTTAGGAGCAATTTCCATTTACAGATGGCAGATTTTTTTTGAAAAACTAAAGTTTTTTGTAATTTTACAAAGGAAGCTTCTTTGAAAGGCATAGTTGTCACTTCAAAGTACTTTTTCCACCACCAGTAAATGTTTTTGCTTTGGGTTTTTCAGCAGCCGCAAGAGGGCGGCAGGGTGGAGATCAATTAGAAGTTGTGTCATCACCCTAATTAGTAAGAGCTCTTGAAGCAGAGAAAAAATGAACAGTTTTTTTTTTTTGCTGACATTGTTTTATTATATATGAGGCATCAACTTGGTACACAGTAATTTTACAAATGACACAATGGTCGAGACCAGAGAGCGCTTATAATTAACTGAAGTTGGAGGAGAGGAATCAAAAGACGGAGGAACGTTTAATTCAGCAATGCTAAGCATCAGTCGATGAGGCCTGTATTGAAATCTACTTTTTATTACAGCACATTAGTTTTCCTTTAGATGCCCGCGACATCGCTGTGACTAATGCAAGTCTGCACAAGGAACAAAATAAAGATGCAACAAGATGAATGACTCCTTAGCCAAGTCTCCGAAACTATCAATGACAGGGGCTGCGTTTAATGCATCACTGAAATGACTCCAGAGAATTTCTTGCCACTAAGCAACGCTGTATGCTAGTTTGTCTCTAGTATAATAGTCTGTCATGATGTAACCTTGGCTGATAATTCCTTCTATAGCATACTGTGATATATGAACGGCATACTATCTTGCCTATTTCTAATTAAGTATCCGGATAGATAGTAATAGAGCGAGTTGCTGACGATATTCCTTATTTTTCCTCTCTATGGTGACTGCACATGGTTGCAACAGTTTTTTTTAATTTTCCTCCCAGGAATCTTAAGTCTATATTTATTACTACATTTTGAGCTGCACCTCCCCCCCCCCCGGGCAGGGTGTCTCGACACTCAGCATGCACTCTACAAAAATATAAACTGCAATTTCCATAATTGCTTAACAGCTTCAACTTGGGTGCAGAAGGAAAGGGCAAAAGAAAAACTTTAGATACTCATTAACAAAAATAAAAAAAAAAGTCTGCCAGAGGGCTCCTGCTGTATCTGATAAAAAGTAAATGGATATAATGGCAGCATTTATAAAAGCTGTTGCTGCCTGATGAATAGTTGGTTCCACTGAAGTAATGATGAGAGATGATCAACACCCCCGAGGTGTATCTCTGTTATCTCTTAGGTTCATTGCTTGGACTGTTTGATCATCACAGTCCTCTCAGGGAAAACTTCTGTGGTCAAAAGACCTTTCTTGCGAGTGTTTCCCATGCCTTTCCATTAGGAACATGGACCCTTTTGCAGATGCTGGTGTTGTCCATCACTGCAATGAAGAAATTACTGCTGTACTAGAGAGGGTCCCAGTAGTGATCCCGATCTTAAAGACACTGGACAATCTGGTTCTCTCTCCGACTGAATAGCCCAGTGGAGCATGAGATCAAAATGGATATGGCCTTCTGCTTTTTCTGTTGTTCGATTGTTTATTCACAGATGATTGGAACAGCAGTTGTTCTTCTTCACTTCCTCCTCTGCCCTGCCCAACATTATGGGGCTGATTTACTATGGGTCGAATATCGAGGGTTAATTAACCCTCGATATTCGACTAGGAATTGAAATCCTTCGACTTCGAATATCGAAGTCGAAGGATTTAGCGCAGAAAATTCGATCGAACGATCGAAGGATTATTCATTCGATCGAACGATTAAATCCTTCGAATCGATTTTAATCCAACGATCGAAGGAATATCCTTCGATCAAAAAAACTTAGGCAAGCCTATGGGGACCTTCCCCATAGGCTAACATTGACTTTGGTAGCTTTTATCTGCCGAACTAGGGGGTCGAAGTTTTTTTAAAGAGACAGTACTTCGACTATTGAATGGACGAATAGTCGAACGATTTTTAGTTCGAATCCTTCGATTCGTAGTCGTGGTCGAAGTAGCCCATTCGATGGTCGAAGTAGCCCAAAAAATACTTCGAAATTCGAAGTTTTTTTACTTCGAATCCTTCACTCGAATTTAGTGAATCGGCCCCTTAGTATCTGCAGATAATAATCAAACCTGACCAATCCTCAAACAAAAAAATATGCAGATACAGTCATATCAGTTGGGGTTGGAACGTCGCTATATGTGCACAGATAATCCTTCCTCCTCTGCTCATACACCATGGTGCATCGGCAGAAAAAAATGTCAAAACTGTCTGATCCTTAAAGGGATACTGTCATGGGAAAAAAAATTTTTTTCAAAATAAATCAGTTAATAGTGCTGCTCCAGCAGAATTCTGCACTGAAATCCATTTCTCAAAAGAGCAAACAGATTTTTTTATATTCAATTTTAAAATCTGACATGGGGCTAGACATTTTGTCAATTTCCCAGATGCCCCCAGTCATGTGACTTTTGCCTGCACTTTAGGAGAGAAATGCTTTCTGGCAGGCTGCTGTTTTTCCTTCTCAATGTAACTGAATGTGTCTCAGTGGGACATGGGTTTTTACTATTGAGTGGTGTTCTTAGATCTACCAGGCAACTGTTATCTTGTGTTAGGGAGCTGCTATCTGGTTACCTTCCCATTGTTCTGTTGTTAGGCTGCTGGGGGGAAAAAGGTAGGGGGTGATATCACTCTAACTTGCAGTACAGCAGTAAAGAGTGATTGAAGTTTATCAGAGCAAGTCACATGACTTGGGGCAGCTGGGAAATTGACAATATGTCTAGCCCCATGTCAGATTTCAAAATTGAATATAAAAAAATCTGTTCGTTCTTTTGAGAAATGGATTTCAGTGCAGAATTCTGCTGGAGCAGCACTATTAAATGATTCATTTTGAAAAAATTTTTTTTCCCATGACAGTATCCCTTTAAACCAACCAATATCCATGTACATGGATATCGGTTATGATTGGAGAGCCACCATACATGCACAAATAATCCTTGGTCCTCTGCCGATGCACTAACATGGCTCATCAGCAGATGAAATTTTCAAACATGCCAGATACTCAAATTAACCAATAGCCGTATAAATGGATATTGGTTGGGATTGGAGGGACACCATACATGCACAGAAAAATGTGTATGGCCACCTTAAGGGACAGAATATGTCTCAGCAATAGAGATGCTATTAGCCAGAGTTTCACCTGTAGGGTTTTTATAGATGGGGGATTGTACATGGATGAAAATAAATCTGGATACAGTATATGTCTACCATCAATAAATATGTTCATTCTTCTCTGCTGTTTCTGATCTACAGTTCCCACCCCAGGGTGACCTGATTTGCAGTTCATGAACAGCTTTGATGTGCCATTTGTATGTCTTTTTTGATGGCATGGAAAATGATACACTCTCTTAAAAAAAATCATCACAAAGCATGGATTTCAATTTCCAGTCTGGATCCCCGCTGTCCCTCGATTTGTTTGATTGAAATAAGCATTTCTGCTTAGAGTTCTGTGATCTGTGATAGATTCTATTATAATTTGATGTGACAATGTGCAAATGAATCTACTGGCTACTGCGCAATATAGGTTGTCCGGTACATATATGCCAAGTTCATAGGAAACAGCTAGAGAAAAGTGAGGGAAAAAAAGAAATAGAAAAGGACCAGGAAATAGGAAACACGGTAGTATGAAATAACAGTGATACGGTACATATACAAAGATGGCTGGAAAGTATTGAAAAATTAAATGGAAACAATACATATGAGGGCACACCTGTAAAATTATCAAATGTGTGGGCGCTGGTTAAAAAAATATGCAGGAATGGGACCTGTTATCCGGAAACCCATTATTCAGAAAGCTCTGAATTACAGAAAGGTCTCCCATAGACTCCATTTCATCCAAATACTTCAAAATGATTTCCTTTGTCTCTGTAATATTAAACAGTACTTTGCACTTGATCCAAATTAAAATAGAATTAATCCTTATTGAAGGCAACCCAAACCTAATGGGTTTAATTCATGTTTAAAACTGATTTTAGTAGACTTAAGGTATGAAAATCCAAATTATGGAAAGATCCGTTACCCAGAAAACCCCAGTCAAAAATGAAAAAGGAAATGTATAGTGAGTTTATTTAGCACTTTGGATTTAGTACTTTGGTATATTGGAATGAGGTTGTTTGCAACATGGTTTGTTGGATCCTGAGGAGTGTCAAAATTGCATGTTTTTAATAAAAACCTTGTGGTCCTTGATTGACTTACCTGTCCCTTCGTATGATCTGATTGTTGGCCTGGCGGTCAATTTGGCCTAGTGTGTGGTAGGCCAATTCTTGCCCCCTTGGCAACCTTGCATCTAGTGTGTGATAGGCCAAGATCTTCTCCAACCTTGCATCTGGTGGTGTATACCTAGTTTTACTCCCCACGCAAGACAGATGTTTAACTCAGGGTTGTCTGGCCAAGCACGCCGCACCTTGCACCTGACACACTAACCAGGGTGCATTTTGGGAGTGAAAATAGGTGCAAACACTCAGGGGGTTATTTACTAAACTCTGAATGCAAAAATCCCAAAAAATTTGTGATTTTCTTTTATAAAATCGGACTTTTAAAAAATCACAACATTTTCAGTATTTATTAAACCCTCAAGGATGGAAAAGTCTGAATTAGAAAATCCTGCATCTCAGACCTGTCAAGGTTGCAGATAAGTCAATGGGAGAAGTCCCAATGATTTTTTGATGTGCGCTGGGTTTCATGCAATAACCCAAAGTTTTCGGAATTTTCGGGCAAAAATCTGGAAAAAACGTGAAAATCAGATTTTTTTTCCTGCAAAGCAAATTTTCGGCAAAATGTAATATTAAATAAGGGTAAAAAAAAAACCAGAGCGGATTTGTTTGGAGTTTGTAGCAGAAAATGTTGAGATAAAATTGGACCTGATTGTGTAACTTATATTCTTTATACATTTTAATTCTATTTTGTTTTGGCATTGATGAACCCCTACCAGAGTGTACTGTACTTTTGGAAAAACAGATAATTGCTGGAATGTTCATGGTGTCCAGATAGTTATATGTTGATATGATCAAGTGTTTGCTTCGGTAGTAACGTTTGATCAAGAATATCAATAACCTTGGCTAAGGTTAATATTATCCCTTGCTGCCTTCTTACAGAGCCCTGTTTACTGCTCACTAACTAAGGCAGCTAACACACCAATTGTATTCCTATTTTGATGATGTCCAGGGTTGATTTGCAAGCTATTTCTTAAAAGCCTTGAAGAGCAATCAACTTGGCACTGCAGGAACTTAATCTTGCTTCACTTTGCTCTTTGGTCCCATATTGGCAAATGAGCCCTCTTGTATTTTTATTAAAAAAGTAACATGTAATGATGCTCCCATTTCTGAGATATCCTTAGTTCAAAGTTATAAATGCTTTCTGCTAATTTCCATGCTAATGTAGTCATTGGAGGGTCTTTCTTTCTTTGAAGGCCATGAATGATCTTTGGGTACTTTGGGTTGATCAGTCTTTCTGGCAATCATATCAACAATTTTATGACTATAGCACATGGGGATTTTGTCACGGCACTAGTGCTTACAACTAAAATCAAATATGCTCTAATAAATATCCTAATATATGGTATTTTAAAGCTTGGTGGAGGAGCATACATGCACTGAAATGACAAATGTTGGCAGAAATGTTCATCTGTCTCAGTTATTAACCAAGAAGATGCAGATGTTTTAATGCAATAATCTTGACTGTATATCCTACAATAGATATACCTGAAAGGCTTCATTATACATCCAGGATATAATGTGGAAAACAATTTTTTCAAGTTTTTGATGTTTTTTAGAAGCATAAAAATCATGGGTTTCTGTTTCTAGGTGTCCATTATCAACAAGATGCATACAGCATCTCAGCATAACTATGCATTACACATATCTGCTATCATTTCTTTACATTTGCATTACAAATTTAAAATGTTGGGTATTTCTAAATGAGTTCACAAAATACTGTGCATCATTTTGTCTGGAAATCCCTTTGCTAAGAGATTTGTGTTTTTTGAATCTAAAAGTCTTCCAATACAAACAGATTGGAAGGAATGCTAATCTTTTCTGAAGTGCCAATAAAGCACATTCGTATTACCAGCATTGCGTGCCATGTTGTACGTGCTCCAACTTGCAAGTCAACATTAGATAAACATAGAAATTGTGTTTTCTCTAAAGCTTACAATTTGGCAAAATAATGGGAGCAAATGTTTGGCAGAAGAAAAAGGTGAAAGGGAATGGCCAATGAAAATTTCTCTGAAATGGTACCATGGAGCCCGTTTAGCTGGGAGTTTATTTACCAAGGCATTTCCATCTGTAGAGTTTGGACATAAGAACGTCTGGAGATTACAATCCTTAATGTTTTACAGCTGTAAGAAAGAATAACAGCACAGAATTGCCAAGGTGTAATATCAAGTGTAATGTAATGCTTGTACTTGCAAGAAACAATGTAGATTGCTTATTGGAGAGAGGAGGTAGGGATAGGATTTCATCCTACAATAAGGTTATACATATGTAATGAGGATGAACTGTAAAGGTCCTTGTAGGTACAAGTACAAAAAACTTTGAAATTCGACCATCGAATTAAAAAACTTCGAATTTGAATATCGAATTCGAAGTTCTTTCAACAAATATGGCAATCCTGCGGTCGAATAAAAATTGAACAATTCGAACGATTTTAGTGATCGCTCTAAGGATTTTTATTCTATGTGTAAAGACTTAGAAAAATGTTGTAGAAGGTCCCCATAGGCTAACATAGCACTTCAGCATATTTAATTTGGTGAAGTATTGAAGTCGAAGTTTTTTTAAAGAGACAGTAGTTTGATTGTCGAATGGTCGAATATTCAAATGATTTTTACTTCAAATCGAAGTCGAAGTAAATTTGAAGTTGTAGTATCCTATTCGATGGTTGAAGTATCCAAAAAATTACTTACGAATTTCGATTTTTTTTGTTACTTCGAAAATTCCTTGAATTCTCTTCGACCCTTAGTAAATCTGCCCCCAAATGAATGTATATTTAATGATGGTACCTAGAGGGAAACCTTTGCAGAGAATAAAATAAAAGGGGGGGAGGCAGTAGAAAGGGGTTATAGTGTTGAATCAGCTCAGAGAGTCCTTTCATGACAGCCTGAAATGGAGATATTTATTTACAAGGGGCTAAAATGAAAGAAGTAAATGTCAAAACATGACATGGGGATTGAGTTAATACTTTGAGTATTGCAATATATTATTTATATTTTTCCCACTGCAGTTAGTGGCTGCATCACTTCTCACTAGCTTTGCTAGGAGGAGATCTTTCCCGTCTACTGCATGTTCCTCACGATTTTTGCAGCAGGTAAAATAGCTTTGGAATCATGCTAAAAAAAAAGGCAGATATTTTGTTTTAATTAAATCAAACTAATGAATGTGACCTCTACAATATTACCACAGGGACACAGATTAAGCACAAGGCTATTTTGTCCCACCGCCCACCCTCCAGTCTAACAACTCGGTTTGTAACAACCCTTGTTTCATAGTTTTCTGATTAATGCACTTAATTTAATTATTATTCTTTGGACTCACTTGAGAAAATGTTAATGACATCTCAAACCTGTTGTAAAAATACAAGTGACTTGCTGCTGATGAGAAAAGGGTAAAGAAAATGATGGTTGTCAGCGGGAGCAGTAAGAAAGGGGAAATGGACGTTGTATAAGCACAGTTTCTCCTGTGGGATAAGGAAGATGGGAAAAAAAAATGAATAAACCACAACAATTCCTTGTTAGAAAGAAGAGGACCACAGAAAGATGACCTCGTACGCATATTCTTTCAGCATCAGATAGAGAAGGGAAAAGAAATAGAACTTGTAAATAGTGAGCGCAGCATTAACAGAGCTTAAGTTTCTTATAATTATATTTTTCATTGGGATGGCTGTTGATATATGAGCTCAGATTCTTTATTCCCCATCTGACCCCATGGGGAACAAAAGTATAACCAGTAGAAATGTTATTGGTCATCCTCCAGTCACGCACTGTGACTACCTGGAAGCTACATGCTAGACTGTATTTTTTCCAGTAGGCTGAGTACATAGTGCTTGTCTTGCGCTCACAATTAAATCATAAAGAAGCCTCTGCCCAAACATGGAAGCAGATAGAAAAATAGGGGATCAATTGTATGTATCGTACAAGTCATATATTTATATGTGTACCGTATATACTCGAGTATAAGCCGTCCCGAGTATAAGCCGAGGTACCTAATTTTACCTCCAAAAACTTGGAAAGCTTATTGACTCGAGTATAAACCGAGGGTGAGTAATGCAGCAGCTTCTGGTAAGTTTCAATAAAAAAATTGAGGGTTTCTGCTCCCATTGGAGGTGCCGGGGTCTCGTTTTTGGATGCCGGCGACCATTCTTGGACGCCGGCAAATATTCTTGGAGACTATTCTTGGACGCCGTCAACTATTCTTAGTCACCGGCGACTATTCTTAGATGCCGGCAACCGTTTTTGCGCTTGACCCGAGTATATACGGTATGTTTTTTTTCTCTTGAGACGACAAAAACCATGAATAATATTTATTTTTTTGCTCTTGATTTGTGAGTAAGTCTGTACCTACATGGATCACAAACCTTGCTAGGAGTTTACCTGTGTTGCAGTTAGATGGGTCATTAGCATTGCTTAGTATGTCACTTTGGTGTGAGATAAAAAAGGCTTTCTGGTGAGTAACTCTAGATTGGGAAATGTGAGTTAATTTAATGACAGTGTTGATGATATGAGGAGGTGGGGTTAAAGATAAGAATAATCTCAAATGGATTTTGTGTCCCTAGAAAATTCGTGCTCCATACACACCTACTTTAGAACATAGGTAATAGTGATTATTTAAAATCATCTAAACCTATTAGAAGGTAAACATCCTCAGTGCTGAAACCACAAAAAAATGTTGTGTTGAAGATTCCATGTTAGACCCTGCTGTCTTCTGTCTCCACCACTGTCTCAATCACTGTCTCCACCAGTTCATTTTAATATACTTTATAAAGAAGTGGGTCAGATATCCAATATACTTTATGTTCAATGGCTAGATTTTATCAAAATAATAGTTCGATACGAACAAGTCTATAGAATCTACAGGCTGTTCAGGGCTTACAAAGACAATAAGAACAGTATAAAGGTCACCAGAAAACCAGCCAAACATAGTGAGAAGATATAGGCAGTAGACGTACAGAGGGAGAAATTACCAGTAGGAAGGGATGAATTTCACTGTGAATTCTATTATACAGGTTCTGAAATAGTTGGAATGGCCTTCTAAAGAGCTCAAAAGATGAAGATATGGGCCCTAGCTGAAGGACATTAACTGTAAGCTTAGCAGATCATGAACATAATAGGGTATCCTTAATTTAAACAACTGGGCTAAGGAAGGTCTCAAAAGTATAGGAGGTATGTGATGAGTTGGTCAGATTTTTATGAGAACATTGTAGCTTTACCAAATGTTGAACCATAAGCAGCAGTGTCTGCAGCCTAGAAAGTAGGATAAGTAAGGGTTCATTTATACAGACCCCGGACTCTTAGTGCTCATTTAAAGAGCACTTCCATCTAGGAGCTGGCTACAATCTTCACTTCATGGATAAAATATCGGCCCTAGTGGGCACGAGGCAGCCTGTTCATTGCACACAATGACCTTATAAACAGAAAAGCTAAAAGGGAGTTCCATGACCATATTGTATAAAGGTGTGAGACTGATGGGCGAGTTCTTTTCTCCATGAGCTTAGAGGTACCTTGTAAAATAATTTTCTATAAAACAACAAGAGGTGTTAAAAAGGGTCCACCACTCTGGCCACACTCTTCTCCCCAGCTAAGGGTCCACTGCTCGGAAAAACCACCAGTCCCTAATGATTACCAAATGATGTAATTCTAGCACGTTTGCTAGTGAAACTGTTCATTTTAATGCAAATCTGTAATGAGTGAAAAATGTTGCTTACCCCTACGCACAAGTACAGGTATGGGACCCTATATGCAGAAACCTGTTACCAAGAAAGCTCTGAATTATGGAAAGGCCATCTCCAAATTTATCCAAATTTTTCAAAATGATTTCCTTTTTCTCTGTAACAATAAAACCGTACCTTGTACCAAACTAAGATTCCTTATTGGAAGCAGAACCAGCCTATTGGGTTTATTTCAGGTTTACATGATTCTCTAGCAGACTTAAGGTATGAGTATACAAATTATGGAACAATCCATTTTCTGGAAAACCCCAGGTCCCGAGAATTCTGGATAACAGGTCCCCATACCTGTATTGACTTTGCACAATTCATTGGAGTAGTACTCAAACTCAAATTATATAAATCTGCAATAGAAGGTTTATATATGGAAATTACGTTACTCTGAGATGCTTTGGTGGAGCATTTCTGCCAGACTCTACACTTCTGCTGTTGATTAAAGAGGGTTGTGTTTTCCTGAAACAGTAAAGCATCTTTATTTTCACAAATTTCTTGCCATCACAAAGCTAAGGTCCATCCCACATTTTCAGCTACAGGAATATTCAACTGCTGCACCTGCCATTGAACTGCTGCACCAAAATTCCTTGAGCAACTATGGGGAGGGGAATATTTCACATGTAAGTCAGCCATGTAAGTGCTGGTGTGTAGCTCCATTTTTTGGGTAAAGTCCAGAGTCAGAAAATAAGTAGTCATGGGCGAATTTATTCGCCAGGTGCAAATTCACAATTTGCGCGATTAGCCGCCAGTGAATACATTTGCGAAACGCCCGCGAAAATTCGCCCGAAATTTTTTTTCTGCGTCAGAAAAAACGGACGCAGGCGTCAAAAACGGGCGCAGGCGTAAAAAAAAAAACTGCGCCGGTGTCAAAAACGGGCGCCGGCGTCAAAAACGAGACGCCGGCACTGTTTCATGAATTTTTCAAAACGGCGCAAATTCGCCCATCACTACAAATAAGCAGATGAATAATGAAATATACAAAATCAAAAAAGAAAAATGTTAATAAAATATGATCTCTTACAAGGGTAACCCCCAGTCCAAGAGTTTGCCATAAAAAATCTTTATTAGGAAATGAGTAAGTCTGACGCATTTCATGCCTGAGGTGGACACTTACTCAGGCTTACACATGTCCTAATAAAGATTTTTTTACTTTCATAAAACATCTTTGGCTACTGTTTTACTACAGGATCACCTCTTACTATAGATGAATGCTCAATATTTAACACAGCTTGCATGTGGATTTACATAATAAATACAGACTGTTATGTCCAATGGAACAAAAGCTGCATGGTACATGTGTATTATGATTACTGTAACGTTAGCCATTTGATTTAGATGTGAACATAAATTATGCACCACAACAGCCTCTGACAGTAATTGCCATAAATCTACAACCTTTTACAGCGAGGAACCCTTTCTGCAGCTGACAATGACACTATATTTTTCAAATATTTGTATTTAATTTTGCCTTTAATTGTAATGGTTTTTCTTTTCATACCAGGTAATTTTAAAACCTGACAAATATTATTCCAGTATTTGTAGGTATGGGGTTATATTTGAGGAGATTTAAGGGTCTGCGGGTTTCTCTGCCTTCTCTTAAGGCTGATAATATGGAAATATGGTTATATACACAAGCTGTAATGGATATGCATATATCATTATATCAATACATTGGGGAATGAACGACTTCTACAGACTTTACCTTTGTTATACAGTTCCCATGTTACATTAGGGGCAATGATCCTTCATGGAAATGAACAAGGATTAAAACAAATAAATCATTACCATTAAAAGGGGACATGTTTTAGCCTTAATAAGGTGTTTCCGAGCGTGTGATGCTCATGCTGTGTGGTTCCTTTTCTCTGCAGGGAATAGATTAGAACATTACTGGGTTCCTTATTATTTCTGTCAGCTTTGTTTAAAATGTAAAATTAATTGGCGGTTTGTGAAATTTTTAAATAAAACATGCAGTCTTTGCACCAAAGGTATTCATTTCCCTCTGCCATCAAAAGGTATGCATGTATCATGTCTTAGCATTGGCCTTTATATCCTCCTCCAGGCTGTAGCACTTGCACAGACTCCCAAGCATCGCACTTTGCTGACAGTTGAATTATCACCGCTTTTCCATCACTTCAATGGGATGGAAAAAACAGAAACTCCCAAGAAGGAATATTATATTCAAGGCCCTCCAGCTGCTTCTCAATTGCAAATCCCCTCCTAACAGAAGTTCCTGGCATACTGAGATTGACAAGAGTTATGGTTCATCAACAGCTAAAGGGCTATAGGTTTATATATGTAATGTAAATGTGTGTGCATAAATATATTTAGGGGGTTATTTATGAAAGTCCAATTTCATCTCAACATTTTCTGCTACAAACTCTGTTCTATTTTTTTATGCTTATTTATTATTCCTTTTCCCAAAAGAAAATTGCTTTGCAGGGAAAAAAGCCGAATTTCATGTTTTTTTTTTGATTTTTCACCCGACAAGTCAGATTTCTTATGCTTTTTTTGCCCCAAAATTCCGATAACTTTGAGGTATTGCACAAAACCCAGAGCACATAAAAAAATCAATGGGACTTCTCCAGTAACTTATATGCAACCTCGATAGGTCTGAGATGCAAGATTTTCTAATTCTGACTTTTCCATCCTCGGGGTTTAATAAATTCCGAAAAAATTCTGATTTAAAAGTCCGGTTTTATAAGAAAAAAAAATCACTATCTTTTCGGGATTTTTGCATTCGGAGCTTAGTAAATAACCCCCATAAAGTATATAGTTATAATATACAAGAACCATGAATGTTCTGTAAATGATATCCCTATAAAAGGGGCATAGTGATGTCATCAGTTATATTTGGTACTCAGTATTGATTATAAGTGAAGGGCAAATCTGACAAGTTTCGCTTCACTGATAATTAGCGAATTAGTGTAAATTTACCAAAATGCATTGAAATCTATGGACGACAATTTTTTTTTTGATGCAAGACAAATTTTTTTTTGATGCAAGACAATTTTCTGACACACAACATATTTTCTTGACCTATTAGTCTATTAGCCAAAAACAATTGTGATGAATTTTAAGCAGGCTAAAAAAATTACGCATTTTGCAATATGCACGTTTTTTTGAAACAATTCACAAAAACTTGCATATTGCAAAATGTGTAATTTTTTGAGCCTGCTGAAAATTTTTGATCATTTCACCATGGGAAAACACATGAGAGACCACCCATTAGCTCCAGTGCATTTTAAGCAGTGCATTTTAAGCAACCCCCTGCCACCCCCTGTATGTACTGTACCACAATACATTTTGTGCGAAATGATACAAGGCAAAAAAATGTGTTTTGAGAATTTTTCCATGGCAACACAAGTATTTCAGTAAAATGAAATGGGACAAATTTGCTCATCATTAGTATTCAGTAATGCAATTTATGTCACATGACTAAACTTCGGAATTATAATAAATAATGTTGCAAAATCTGAGGATGTTAGAAGTCTCTTTGACATTTCAGTTTGTATTCTTCTGGATGATAAAAGGGGCACAGCAATGTTTTCGATGGATAAGAGAGCTAAACATACGAAATGATGATTGTATGCATTCTCTACATATCTTTAGCTTAAAGGAACAGTTCAGTGTAAAAATAAAAACTGGATTAATAGATAGGCTGTGCAAAAAAAATGTTTCTAATATAGTTAGTTAGGCAAAAATGTAATGATAAAAAGGCTGGAGTGACTGGATGTGTAACATAATAGCCAGAACACTACTTCCTGTTTTTCAGCTCTCTAACTCTGAGTTAGTCAGTGACTTGAAGGGGGGCCACATGGGACATACAGTAACTGTCCGGTGAGTTTGTAATTGATCCTCAGCATTCAGCTCAGATTCAATAGCAAGAGATATGACTCAAGTCTCTGATTGGTTACTGCCTGCTAACCAGTTACCAGTCAGTGTAAACCAAGAGAGCTGAAAAGCAGGAAGTAGTGTTCTGGCTATTATGTTACACATCCAGTCACTCCAGCCTTTATACATTACATTTTTGGCTAATAAACTATATTAGAAACATTTTTTATTTTGCACAGCCTATTTATTTACCCAGTTTTTATTTTTACACTGAACAATTCCTTTAACCTCAGCATGAGATTTATTGAAGAAGTGTAACACCAGCAGCGCGCCAGCGCATAAACGCTGGAGCGCGTCAACTTAGGCGCCGGCGCATAAACACTGGTGCACACCAAAATGGATGCTCCCACCAAAACACTGAGGAGCTATGACATCTAAATTGGGCGCCTGGCTTCCTATTGGTCCCTGATCTGTCTGTCTTCCTCAGCCTGCTCCTGATTGGTTCCTGTCCCCTTAAATACCTTCCTCTTCCTCCTCACATTGCCCAAGCTGGCTTCTGTTACCACAGTTCCTGCTCAAGCCCCGTTTGCCTGCTTTCCTGTTTATTCGACCCTTGGCCTGTTTATTCAACCTTGTACCTTCGCTGCCTGGACCGACCACTGCTTGAACTTGACGACGCTTTTGCCTTATCCCTTGGTACTTCGCTTCTCTGCTTCCTGAAACCGACCACTGCCTGTAATTGACTACGCCTTTGCCTGATCCCTGGATACTTCGCTTTTGGCTAACACGCTTGGCTCCTTTGCTGACTCCGCCGCAGAAAGTCCGGGGCCCCAAAAGGGCGTCGGTGAAGACCGGAGCTGTAGAGGAATTCCAGTTGCCATTTGTCTGCATAGGACCAGCTGTCCTCCTCCGGGATCCCAGGTAACAGATCGTTACAGTTAGCTTGGGCCATTTAAAATGGATCCTTCCCAAGCCGCTGGTCGACCTTCCTCTCTGGAGACTGTTTTGGAGGCTCTCATGAAGCGTCTTGAGGATTCTGAGACCCAGCAGTTGCATCTCGCTCAGAGTATTCAACATCTGTCCAGTCGCCTAGATGTCCTGCAGGCCTCCCAGACCCCATTGCCTCCTGTTTCTGTGGCACCGCCTGCTCCAGTTCTGGTCTCGGCTCATTTACCCAGTGGGGAGAGTTTTTGCTGGAGACCCAAGATTTCTGCACCCCTTCGTTACTCCGGGGACCCCGAGACCTGTCAAGGTTTTTTGAACCAGTGCAAGATCCACTTCGAGCTTTCACAGTTTCCTAATGAAAAGTCCAAAGTGGCCTATGTCTTGACTTTGCTTTATGGAAAGGCCCTGGCCTGGGCTTCCCCTCTCTGGGAACGGGACGATCCTCTGGTTCACAACTCCACGGCCTTCCTATCCACTTTCCGTGAGATTTTTGATGCTCCTGGCAGGAAGGAGAATGCCTCGACTCGTCTCTTAAAGATCTCCCAGGGGTCACTCTCTGCAGCCGAGTACGCCATTGATTTCCGTACCATTGCCGCGGAAGTATCCTGGAATAACGAGGCCCTTGTGGCAGCTTTTTGGAACGGTCTCAATGAGTCCCTAAAAGACGAGTTGGCTGCCCGAGATCTTCCTCCGCAGTTTGAAGACCTGGTCTCTTTGGTCATCCGAATTGATGTTCGACTGAAGGAGAGGCTTTCGGCCAAATCATGTGCTCACAGACTGCTCCTCGACTCCAACATTCCTTCTCCAGCTAATTCTCTTCCTGTGCCGGAGGAACCCATGCAGCTGGGGGCTACTAGACTTACCCCCGAGGAGAGGTCTCGTCGTCGTACGGCAGGTCTGTGCCTTTACTGTGGCCTGAAGGGTCATTTTGTCAAAACTTGTCCTAACAAGTCTCAATCTCGGCCGCAGGGAAACTCCAAAGCCTAGGTCGGCCGGTGGAGACCGTCCTGGGCACTGCCGCTTCTTCTCCACCAAGAAATTACTCTCGCCTATTGGTTCCATGTCTTATTAAGCACTCCTCCAAAACCATTCCTTGCCAGGCTTTCATCGACTCCGGTGCTGCTGGGAACTTCATTGACCTCTCTTTTGCCCGAGCCTCTACCTTGCCCCTTGTTCCTCTTCAAGTGCCTCTGGCGGCTCAAGCAATTGATGGACATCCCGTCTCTCCTGGACTGATTACTCACTCCACTTGCCCTCTGCACTTGCAAGTTGGTTCTTTCCATAAAGAGAAGATTTCGTTTTTGGCCATCTCCTGTCCTTCCACTCCGGTCATCCTAGGGTTGCCTTGGCTGCAACTGCATAACCCTGCTATTGACTGGTCTGCTGGAGAACTGTCTGCTTGGAATTCCTGCTGTTCTTCCAATTGTTTGCGCTCTTCTTCTTCTTCTCCAGTCTCCGTTTGTTCCTTATCCACCCTCGAGTCTCTTCCTGCCTGTTATAGAGACTTTTCTGATGTCTTTGAGAAGAAAAGCGCTGAAGTCCTTCCCCCACATAGACCCTATGACTGTCCCATTGACCTGATCCCTGGAACCGTCCCTCCTAGGGGAAGAACTTACCCTTTATCCATACCTGAAACTCAGGCTATGAAGGACTACATCCAGGACAATTTATCTAGGGGGTTCATCAGGAAGTCTAATTCACCTGCTGGTGCCGGATTTTTCTTCGTTCAGAAGAAGGATGGGGGTCTTCGGCCATGCATCGATTATCGTGGTCTCAACAAGATAACTATCAAAAACAGATATCCTCTCCCTCTCATTCCTGAACTTTTTGATAAGCTCAAGGGCGCCAAAATTTTTTCTAAATTAGACCTCAGGGGAGCCTACAATCTTATCCGTATAAGGCAAGGAGATGAGTGGAAGACAGCCTTCAACACACGAGACGGCCATTATGAGTACCTGGTCATGCCTTTCGGCCTCTGCAACGCCCCCGCTGTCTTTCAAGACTTCATGAACGATATTTTCCGAGACCTCCTCTACTCCTTTGTTGTCATCTATCTGGATGACATTTTGATTTTCTCCCCTTGTGAATCTCTTCATGTTTCTCATCTGAGACAGGTCCTTCAACGCCTCAGAGAGAATAATTTGTTTGCCAAGATTGACAAATGCGAATTTCATCAGCCCAAGATTTCCTTTCTTGGTTACATCATTTCTGCCTCTGGTTTTGAGATGGATCCAGCAAAAGTCTCTGCGGTCCACAAATGGGTCCCTCCTTCTAATCTGAAAGCAGTCCAACGGTTCCTGGGCTTCGCCAACTTCTATAGGAAGTTCATTAGAAATTTTTCCGGCATCGTCCTTCCCATCACTGCCCTTACTAGGAAGGGTACAAGGTTTGTCTGGACCCCTGAAGCACAGAGAGCTTTTGATGACCTGAAACAAGCCTTTTCTTCTGCTCCTGTTTTGATTCATCCAGATGTTTCTCGTCCTTTTGTTTTGGAGGTGGATGCTTCTGATTCCGGAGTTGGGGCCATCCTCTCACAACGGTCTGACTTTCATGGCCCGTTACATCCCTGTGCCTTCTTTTCACGGAAATTTTCCTCTGCTGAGAGAAACTATGACGTGGGCAACAGAGAACTTTTAGCAGTTAAATTGGCCCTAGAGGAATGGCGTCATTTACTGGAGGGTTCGGCTGAACCTATCACCATTCTTACGGATCATAAAAATCTTGAATACATCTCTTCTGCCAAGAGACTGAATCCCCGCCAAGCACGTTGGGCTCTCTTTTTCTCCAGATTTAATTTCATAATTTCTTTTCGCCCTGGTTCAAAAAACTCCAAGGCTGATGCCCTGTCCAGATCATTTTCGTCGGATGAAGCCCCTGTTCTCTCTCCTACTCCAATTATCCCTCCTGAATTCATTGTGGCTCCTGTTTCTGTCTCTCCTCCAGAATGTCCTCCTGGGAAGACCTTTGTGCCTGCCTACTCTGTCCCTCAAGTCCTGTCCTGGGCTCATTCCTCCAAGTTGGCTGGGCATCCTGGTGTCAACAAGACCATCGATTTGTTATCCAGGTACTTTTGGTGGCCCTCCTTGAAACAAGATGTCTCTTTGTTTGTGTCTTCCTGTGTCACCTGTGCTCAACAGAAGACTCCTCGTTCCCTTCCTTGTGGCCTTCTTCAACCTTTACCCACTCCCTCCCAACCCTGGGTGGACATTGCAATGGACTTTGTGGTGGATTTACCCAAGTCTTCGGGGATGACTACCATTTGGGTCGTCGTGGATAGATTCTCGAAGATGGCACACTTTGTTCCCCTCAAGAAGCTGCCCACAGCCTCCACTCTCGCTCAGCTTTTCGTCAAAGAGGTTTTTCGTCTGCATGGCATTCCTTCCTCCATTGTCTCTGATCGTGGCGTTCAGTTTGTTTCAAGATTCTGGAGGGCTTTTTGTAAACTTCTGAACATTCATCTGAACTTTTCCACGGCTTACCATCCTCAGAGTAATGGGCAGACTGAAAGGACGAACCAATCTTTGGAGCAGTTTCTCCGATGTTTCATCTCACAAAATCAGGATAACTGGTCTGATCTTCTTCCTTGGGCTGAGTTTGCACATCATAATCTCAAACATAGCTCTTTGAACTGCTCTCCCTTTTTCTGTGTCTATGGTCTCTCTCCCTCAGCTCTTCCTCCAACTGCTGTCAAAGTGGACGTTCCTGCAGCTGACTCCTTGTTTCGGAACTTTCAGAAGATCTGGACAGATGCTCATTCCGCCCTTGCCAAGGCTTCTTCGCGCCAGAAGGTGGCTGCCGATAAACATCGTCGCCCTGCTCCCGGGTTCAAGGTAGGGGACTCTGTCTGGCTCTCTTCTAGGAATATCAAGCTCAAGCAGTCCTGTCCTAAGCTGGGTCCCCGATTCATCGGTCCTTTTAAAGTAAAGGAAATCATTAATCCGGTGTCTGTGAGGTTGGACCTTCCTCCCAACATGAACATTTCCAGCTCTTTCCACGTTTCATTGCTCAAACCTGTTGTCCAGAATGCATTTTCTTCTCTGGAATCACCTCCTCCTCCTGTTTTCGTGAATGGCCATCAGGAATTTGAGGTACAAGATATTATTGACTCTCGTAGGTCCAGAAGAGGAGTCCAGTACCTGGTCCACTGGAGAGGCTTTGGTCCTGAGGAGAGATCGTGGGTGAGTGCTGCCAATACCCATGCCCCCAGATTATTGAGGACCTTCCATAGGAGGTTTCCCGACAAGCCCTGGGAGCCCCCGGAGGGGTCTCCTGAAGGGGGGGGTACTGTAACACCAGCAGCGCGCCAGCGCATAAACGCTGGAGCGCGTCAACTTAGGCGCCGGCGCATAAACACTGGTGCACACCAAAATGGATGCTCCCACCAAAACACTGAGGAGCTATGACATCTAAATTGGGCGCCTGGCTTCCTATTGGTCCCTGATCTGTCTGTCTTCCTCAGCCTGCTCCTGATTGGTTCCTGTCCCCTTAAATACCTTCCTCTTCCTCCTCACATTGCCCAAGCTGGCTTCTGTTTCCACAGTTCCTGCTCAAGCCCCGTTTGCCTGCTTTCCTGTTTATTCGACCCTTGGCCTGTTTATTCAACCTTGTACCTTCGCTGCCTGGACCGACCACTGCTTGAACTTGACAACGCTTTTGCCTTATCCCTTGGTACTTCGCTTCTCTGCTTCCTGAAACCGACCACTGCCTGTAATTGACTACGCCTTTGCCTGATCCCTGGATACTTCGCTTTTGGCTAACACGCTTGGCTCCTTTGCTGACTCCGCCGCAGAAAGTCCGGGGCCCCAAAAGGGCGTCGGTGAAGACCGGAGCTGTAGAGGAATTCCAGTTGCCATTTGTCTGCATAGGACCAGCTGTCCTCCTCCGGGATCCCAGGTAACAGATCGTTACAAGAAGGCAGAAAGATGCGTCAATCTATTCACCATATTTATTGTTTGTTGCTTTGGTGCCATCTTCATACTGTAAATATTAAAGGGATAATTATCTTTCTTTATCTCTTCCCAGAGTCTTACAGTATTTACCTTAGATTCAACCCCAAAGCCATGCGGGCAGATTTATATATTGTAGCAGTTTCAGTTCTCAGAAAATGATTATATTTGTGTTGATTTTCAACCCAGTGGCTTTTAGCCTTATTCTCTAGTTTGTAGCTGCCATTTCCTTACATCAAGTAAGTTACATTGCAGTTTCACTGACGTTTGCTTTAAAAAAACACATTTTAGATTGATGATGATTTATAAGTACAGGTATGAGACCTGTTATACAGAATGCTCTGGACCTAAGGTTTTTGAGGATCTTTCCATAATTTGGATCTTCATACCTTCATACCTAGTCTACTAGAAAATCATGTGAACATTTATTAAACCCAATAGGCTGGTTTTTTCATAGGCTGTTTTTATCTGTGCTGGGTTTCGTGCAATTATCCAAAATTATTGGGGTTTTCAGGCAAAAATCCGAAACCTGAGTATTCGGGTGGAAATTCTAAAAAAATTGGGAAATTTGTATTTTTCAAGATTTTTCGGATTTTTTTTCTACAAACAAAATTTTCGGGAAAGTGTATTAGTAAATAAGCAGAAAAAAACCTGTGCATATTTGGTCAGTGTTTTTTCAGAAAAGATTGAGATAAATTCAGACTTTGATAAATAACCTCTTCTTGTCCTCCCTCCATTAGGAATGCCCCATTTGTTAAGAACTGAACACAAATTATAGTATAGACTACTATGTGCCTTAACTGATAAAAAGAAACTGAAAATTAGGAATCATTTACAATATTAATAAACTGTGAAAGAATTTGTACCCGGCAGAAACTCTTCCTTATGAGTCATAACTAAAACTGTTTAAATATATTGTGCCAACATTTTATATAGACAATAGAACTAACAGAGACAATTAAACAAAATATGTAAAATTATATTTTTTTAAACAATATTTATTAATTTTTTTTCAATTTAATCATAAAGAGAAATGAGGAGAAACAGTCCATGAGAACAATACAGTGGAGATGTAAAAATTATCTTGTGTGAGTAATTGTTTGTGATTGGTGTGAAAGCCATACTTTTCATACTTGACTGACCTCTCCAGTCAGCCGTGACAGGGATGTACAGTATATCACCCACTCCCAAGAATCATTCATTTTACTGTACATCTTATTGCTCTGTCTAAAATCCAAACCATAAAGCACAAAATGAGCCTATTAAATTACATGTTTCCAAAACATTACCCATTACACATTATTTTCAGCTCAGATAAAAGCAAATATTCTAATAGAATTTGATTTTATGATTCTTAAAAAATGTAATGTTCATTTGTTGATAACACTTAAGGGCAGATTCATGAAGGGTTGAAGTGAATTCGAGGGAATTTTCGAAGTAAAAAAATTAGAAAAATAGAAATAATTTTGTGGATATTTCCACCATCGAATAGGATACTATGACTTAGAATTTACTTCGACTTTGATTCGAAGTAGAAATCGTTCGAATATTCTACCATTCGACCATTCGATAATCGAAGTACTGTCTCTTTAAAAAAACTTTGGGGTGATTTATCAAGGTTTGAATTTGAATTTTTGCCACGATTTAGAATTTTTTTGCACACAAAAATTCAAATTATATTTTCAAAAACTTGAATGTCTGGTATTTATTAAGCAAAAAAGTTAATAGGAGTTGTCCTAGCCAAAATTCTAGCCATTTTTTTAATTCCCATTTTCATGTTTGTAAACTCACAAATTTGAGGGTTTTTTTTACAATTGTATTTGATATAGTTTTTTACATTTGGATTTTTTTTATAAATAAGCAAACTTTCAAGTTTGAGATGCATAAACCTCACAAATAACATTTTTGATAAATTTTGATCCATTATCCCAAGCATTCTGGATAACAGGCCCCATAATTGTATTATTATTATTGTTATTATTACTAAAAATAATAACAATAATCATACACTAACATACTGCTGCTACTACTACTACTACTCAAAATAATAATAATAATTTGCCTTTACACTAATTTATGTTTTTAATGGTAAATAATATTAATACTACTACTAATAACAGTGATTTAAACAAATTAAAAAATACATGAATACACAGGAAACGAGTGCTTAAGACTATGACAGAATAACGTTTTAGTTTGTGGGCAATGCATTTACAATATTCTTTAATATTTATGAAAATCAAAATTTACAAAGATTGCTGAGCTTTTTTATGTCACAAAACCCAGACTGATTAATAAATTCATGAGGGGTTTCCTTTGCCTGAGCATGAAAGCTTTGGCAATCGCAAATGAGCCCCCGAAAAAGTTTTCCACATTTGCATGTCCATTGTACAAGGGTGTATAATTGTCTCATTAAAAAAGCAGAATGCACTAAAATTTTCTTTCCTTTATAACGTCAGGGACAGACTGGAGTGAAACGTTGCATTTAACAGTGGGGCACGGAGAAGGTCAGAGGCAGACCGTAGGGAGTATGAAAGAGAGCATTTGGAGATTAGAGAAGAAATCTAGGCAGGAGCTGTATTATTAATTGTCTTGAATGTAAGTGTTAGGAATTTGAATTTAGTTTGAGAGGATATTAGGATTTGCAGAGAGGCCCAGCAGAGGGAATCGTGGGATGTCTGCTAATGGTGGAAACTTTGAAATGCTCATTTTTGCATAATGTTCCCAATATGTGCACTGCCTTGTGTGCAATACATGTATAATTTACAATCATGTAGGCTCCAAAATGAAAAAAATTACAGATATATTTCTAAACATTTGGCAAATTTATTCCAGGACAGTAATCCTTTGCAACCAGTCTAATGTTTGCTTTCAATGTTCTAAACTAAAGGGAGGGTTAACCTTTAAGTTAATTTTATTATGTTCTCGAATGGCCAGGTCTTAGCAACTTTTCAATTGGTCTTTATTATTTATTAATTTTTTATAGAAGATTTTTAATTTGCCTTTTTCTTCTGAATCGTTCCAGTTTTCAAATAGGGGTCACAGACCACATCTAAAAACAAATTCTCTGTAAGACTAAAATGTAGTATTATTGTACTTTTTATTACTCATCTTTAAAGTCGGGCCCTCTCCTATTCACATCTCAGTCTCCTATTCAAATCAGTGCATTGTTGCTGGGGTCATTTTGACGCTAGCAACCAGATTGCTGAAATTGTAAACTGGCTGCTGAATAAAACGCTAAAGAACTCAAAAAATGCAAAAAATAAAAATTAAAACCAATAGAAAATTGTTTCCGAATATCACCCTCTACATCAGGGGTCCCCAACCTTTTTATAACTATGTGCCACATTCAAGTGTAAAAAGAGTTTAGGAGCAACACGTTTCTAGGGGTACCAAATAGGGGCTGTGATTGGCTATGTGGTCACCCGTTTGTGGGCTGGTAGATTACAGGAGGTTCTGTTTGGCAGTACACCTGTTATTTAACCAATATTGTCTCCAATCAAGGAATTCAAAAATAAGAACCTGCTTTGAGGCTACTGGGAGCATAAGGGTTTGCTGAGCAACAAAAATACTAAAAGTTAACTCAAAGTTAAACAACCCCTTTAATCTAGCAAAATAATGCAAATCTCTGGTTGGTCCGCATTTCGCCGCAACCAATTTAATTTGCGAAACTGCGGCAACAATGTCAAACAAATTTGTTGTGCGTCAAAATTGGCACGTGCATAAAAATTGTTGTGTGTCAAAATGATTCGGACTCCCATTGACTTTAATACATTTGGACCAATTCACGTCAATTTGACTTCAATGTGTTTCACAAATTTTTCAGCATAGATCACTAGTCACTATGACTTATTGCTTATAAATGTACAAAGCGCCTCTGGCAACCGAGAGAACAAACAAAAGAGAAATACAAAGTATATGTGTAGTATTTCCGAACTTTAAATTATACACCTAGGGGCACATTTACTATTGGTCGAATATCTTAATATTTACTAAGCTTGAGTGAAGGATTAGAATAAAAAAATACTTCGAATTTCGAAGAACGATTCGAACTAAAAATCGGTCGACTATTCGACCATTTGATAGTCGAAGTACTGTCTCTTGAAAAAAAACTTGACTACATACTTCGGTAGTTTAAGGGGCCGATTCACTAACTTCGAGTGAAGGATTCGAAGTAAAAAAAAATTTGAATTTCAAGTAGTTTTTTGTGCTCCTCGACTATCGAATTGACTTAAATTCGCCTGAGTAGAATGATTCGAATAGATTGAGCGCAAAAACGCTGTGACTATTCGCCATTCGATAGTCGAAGTACTGGATCGAGCGCAAAAACGCTGCGACTATTCGCCCATTTGATAGTCTAAGTACTGTCTCTTTTAAAAATACTTCGACTGCCTACTTCGAGCGAATATTTGATCGAGTGCCTATTCGCCCTGGTGAATATTCGCCAATTCGACTATTCGCCAGCGCTTAAATTAGTCCGAATTGCCTATTCGATTCTATTCAATTCTATTCCCCAGTCGAATTTCGAGGGATTTAACACCTCAAAATTCGACCCTTGATGAATTTGCCCCCAAACCTACTGAGGTACAATGTTAGCTTATGGGGACCTTCCCCATCAGTTTTCTAAGCTTTTTTTGATCTAAGTAAAATCCTTCAATCGATTGATTAAAATCCTATGAATCGTTCGAATCGAAGGATTTTATCGCTTGATCGAACGATTTTTACTTCGATCGATCGTAGGATTTTACTTCGAGGGTCGAATTTGAGGGTTTATTAACCCTCGATATTCGACCAATAGTAAAAGTGCTCCCTTGTGTATAATTTAAAGTTCGGAAATACTACACTATATACTTTGTATTTCTCTTTTGTTTATTCTCTCCGTTACCAGAGGCGCTGATTCATTCTTTGTACATTTATAACCAAATCACAGTTGGGAGACTGCAGCAGGATCGGCAGGAGTGAACTGGGCTAAGAACTAATTTTGTTTCCTTACGAATTTCTTTTCACAAATTTTCTTTACTTTTTAATTTTCATGACTTATTGCTTAGCTGTTGAATTGCCCAGTGCAGGTAAATACCATGCATTAAACATGTGCTTCCCCGGTAAAATTAAGGAGTAACAACTTATTCAGGTCATTTAATTTCATCATCTTTTAAAGCACTGGTCTCGTCTTTTATGAAAACAATAATTAGCCGATGTTGATACTGTGTGTGTAGTTCTATGGGTATTTAGTCTTAATAATGAAATTTAATTAACGTCTAATTAAACTGAAGGACTATGACAGCAAGGAAATCAAAAAATAATTGTGTTATTGAGAACTAAAAATAAATTAAACTTCGCAAACCCCTGTGCCAGAAGTTGTCCACTGGGACTTGAGAACTGATTTGTTTCTAATCAAATCTTTTGATCTGTATTTTGCATTTGCATTTTTGAAAGAAATGTATTTACTGACCCTAATTTTAATTTTTGTTTAAAGTAGGCACCATAAGTTTAGTGGGTTTGAATTTGAACCATAAAAATCAAATAAGAGATATAGTATATTCTTAAAAGAATTTGCATATTGCATATCTGTGCACAGTTTGATTCACTTAGAATCAAGTATCAAGTATTGTATATTATCTATGCAAATGTATAAATATAGGACCAGGTGGAGGTTCCTTGTTCGGAGAAGATGCTTTGATATTTTCCACAATCGATATAAATGATTCAATCGTCAATGCTTTATTTGCCAGTAGAATATACATGGATGGTGCATGAATGTTGCATGATCCTTGATCCGCATTACACAAATGTATTATTCAAAGAGGTGGTTCACACTTAAATTTTAGTATTTTATGGAATGTCCAATTCTAAGAAATGTTTAATTTGGTCTTCATTTGTTTAAATAGTTTTTTAATTAATTGCCTTCTTCTTGTGACTCTTTCTAGCTTTCAAATGGGTGTCACTGACCCCATCTAAAAATCAACTGCTCTGTAAGGCTACAAACATATTATCATTGCTACTTTTTATTTCTCATCTTTCTATTCAGGCCCTCTACTATTAATAGCCCTTTCTCTTATTTAAATTAATGTATGGCTGCTCTACATCATGCAAACAGTTAATTTAAAGGTGAACAGCCCTTCAAAAAAAAATCCAGAACACTACTAGCACTACTTCCCCCAACAGCTGGATGGCCATAAAATGAATGTACGTTATTATATTTAACATTTATATGCAAATGTGTATGCAAAAAGGTTGGGAGGCCTTTAAGATAATGGTGTGTTAAGAGACATTATTCTGACCCTCATTTTGTAAAAAATAATAATTATTTAGTGGAACGTAAATAGAAATGCACTAAGGCAAAAGCCAAGGTCATTAATTTTACTCAACCAATTAAAGAGTATAACGTGAAAATTAATATTTAATATGTGCTTCAACTCATGGAAATTTCTAACTGCAAGCGATTAAAAATTTCTGAAATATGAAAAGTAATATTTTTTTTTGCAGTAGTCAAATAACTAAACGAAAGGCAGTTATAACTAGAAAATATGATATAATTGGTATCACTAAGACTTGGTGGGATGAAACATGGGCTGTGAATTTAAATGGTTACACCCTTTTAAGGGAACAAAGGGATTTAAAAGGGTGGAGGAGTGTGTTTGTATGTAAAGCCTGAATTAAAGCCATGCACTAAAGAAATAACAATAGCTGGCACTGGTGAGGGAATAGAATCCCTCTGGGTAGAGATTTTGACTGGGCAAAAGATTACAAAGAAAATTATCATTGGGGTATGTTATAAACCACCTTGTATGAGTGACGAGTATGAAGCCCAGCTACTTTTACAAATAGAAGCGGCTTCACAACTATGTCAAGTTATTATTATGGGTGACTTCAATTATCCAGACATTGACTGGAGTAATGGAGTTGCCAAGACAGAAAAAGCTAGTGGGTTTGTAAATATGCTGAATGACAACTTTATATTCCAGCTCGTTCAAGAACCTTCTAGGAATCAGTCTCTTTTGGATCTTGTAATAACTAACAATACTGAACTCATCTCTAGCATTTGTGTGGGTGAGCATTTAGGGAATAGTGATCATAACATTGTCTCCTTTAAGATTATGTTGCAGAAACAACTAACCAACTAACCAACTTTAAAACACTAACAGTGATGGGCAAATTTCTCCCTTTTCGCTGCAAAATTCACGATTTTCGCGTAACGGCGAAAAATTTGCAAAACACAAAATTTGACGTTGGCATCAAATTTTTTTTTGACGCCAGCAACAGTTCCAATGCTGGCGACAATTCCAGCGTGCATTAAAGTCAATGGGCGCCTTTAATTGTCTAAAAGCATCTAAATTGTAATTGATTCGCTGGAGAATTTTCGTGGAAATTTTGCGAATTTATTAGTCGGGCCAAAACTCATAAATTCACCGCAAATTCACACCTGGCGAATGAATTCACACATCACTAAACACTTGACTTGAGTTGTGCAAACTTTGAGAGTATAAGGGCATCTCTGCAACATATTAAGTGGGAAATGCTTTTCACAGGGAAGTCTTTCAAATGCTGCTTAATAAATTTAAATGTCAGTATATTCCTCTTGTAATCAAGGAACGTTGTTGCAAAACAAAACCTTTGTGGCTCAATAGAAGTGTTGGTGTTGAAGTGGGTAAGAAAAGACTTGCTTTTAAGGTTTTTAAGTTAGCTGGGACAGCCCACTTATTGTACAGCACTGCAGATGTTGGCACTTTATAGACATTGATTATTATTAATAATAGTAATAATAATAGTAATAATAATCCTCCCCTATGATAGACCCAATGATCCCTCAAATGTACTTTGCACACTAACAAAAGCCCAGTGTGCACATAAACACATTCTAATATCTATACTAACACTAGGGGGCAGATTTACATAGGGTCAAATATCGAGGGTTAATTAACCCTCGATATTCACCTGCCGAATGTAAATCCTTCGAATATCGAAGTCAAAGGATTTTCCGCAAATAGTTCGATCGAATGATCAAATGAAAAATCGTTCGATCGAACTATTAAATCCTTCAAATCGTTGGATTTTAATACATCGATCGAAAAATTTTTCTTCAACCTAAAAAACATTAGAAAGCCTATGGGGACCTTCCCCATAGGCTAACATTGCACTTCAGTAGGTTTTAGGTGGCGAAGTAGGGGGTCGAAGTTTTTTTTAAAGAGACAGTACTTTGACTATCGAATGGGCAAATAGTCGAATGATTTTTAGTTCAATTCAAAGCTGTAGTCAAAGGTCGAAGCAGCCAATTTGATGGTCGAAGTAGCCAAAAAAAATCATTCGAATTTTTTTTTGTTCTATTCCTTCACTCGAGCTAAGTAAATGGGCCCCTATCTCTTTATTTCACAATAGTCTTGGATATTATGCATGTTCAAGAAGTCATCCATCCAAGGCATTAATAGAACTTGCCATCACAACATCCTCCAGCAGGACGTTGGTAAAAAAGATTCATATGCATTATTATTATTATACAACGTTGTGTTGACACTGGCCTGTAGAACTGTACCCCCAAATGATTTTGGGAGAAGAGTAGAGTAATGGACAGGGGTGCTTCGCCAATGAGGCGAGTTGAGGCTGTCGCCTCAGGCGGCAGCACCCCACTGGGTACCAGGGGCAGCAAAAATGCTGCTCCTGGTACTTTAAGAGCGGATTTCTGGGGGAGGGGGGGCAGCAGCAACTGCTGCTGCCTCAGGCGGCAGAGGGGCCAGGATCGCCCCTGGTAATGGACTTTCATTTCTTCCTGTTTATTTCCCCAATTAAAAATGAAGTGGGATCAGTGAGGCTTCTTCTCTGTCTGCTGATTAAAAATTAGGCCTTTTCTGCCAGCCAAGTTGAATATTGGGCATAAGCAGATGCTAATACCGAATGCAACAGACACAAGTAAAAACCAAGGTTGTGCTGTAGTGATTTAAGCGTGTTGCCTCGTCAGTTGCTTGTTTTACAGCGCTAGTGCTGATTGAGCACATGAAACGTAATTCCCTACTTAGCCGCGCTGAGCTGCCTACACACTTACCATTTTAAATAGCTGCCCTTTCGCAGGGTTCGCCAGCTGACATCTTTACTCTGCCTTTACTTATTTATTTCTCTCTTTTTCCCCATTGTTCTCTCTTACTCTCACATTTAGCCTTTGTCTACTGAGATACATTTTGCAGGGTGATACATTCCTGCCGTCTGATGTTTTGGCATGTAACATTAGTTATGATCAAAGGCTCGCTGTAATATAGGGCATGAAGCTCCAACCTGGGGCTACCTAGCTGTCACGGTGCTACAACATTCTACCAACCTCCAGAACACTGAAGGATACAGAAGATGGATGGTATTGGTACAGGGTTTTAAAATATATATTATACATATAAACAAACCATTTAGTGCAGGGTTCCTAGAAATTAGATTTTGAAAGGAATTGTCCTAATCTATCAGTCAAAATTGGCATGTATCTATGCCTTGCCTTAGCGGTATTACAGTGATTACACAAATTTTCTCTAAAACCACGAATGCCATGAAAGCTTTTAAAATATCCAAATAACAAAAAGTCTGATTGTATAAAAAATGCTTAACTATTCACTAAAACCTCTAAGAATTTAGATCCAGACAGTATCAAGTAGAATTAATTCAAAGGCAACTGGATATTTAGGGGCCAATTCATTGACTTCGAGTCAAGGAATAGAAGAAAAAAACGTTGAATTTCGAAGTGTTTTTTTTGGCTACTTCGACCATCGAATGGGCTACTTCGACCTTCGACTACAAATCGAAGGATTCGAATTAAAAATCGTTCGACTATTCGACCATTCGATAGTCTAAGTACTGTCTCTTTAAGAAAAAAACCTCAACCCCCTAGTTTGCCACCTAAAAGCTACCGAACCCAATGTTAGCCTATGGGGAAGGTCCCCAAAGACTTGCCTAACTTTTTTTGGTCGAAGGATAATCCTTCGATCGTTGGATTAAAATCCTTTGAATCGTTCGATTTGAAGGACTTAATCATTCGATCAAACGATTATTCCTTCAATCGTTCGATCGAAGTATTTGCGCAAAATCCTTCGACTTCGATATTCGAAGTCGAAGGATTTTCATTCCCAGTCGAATATCGAGGGTTAATTAACCCTCGATATTCGACCCTTGATGAATTTGCCCCTTAGAGTTTTTCTTGAAAATGTTTCACCACTCATCCGAGTGGCTTCTTCAGTTCAACAAGATTTTCAGACAATTACTGGTGAAAAAAAAAATCCAAGAACCTCAGAAAGTCCGAATAGTTTAAAAAAAAAAAAAAAGTCCAATAAGATCAGTGCAGCTCTCATTGGGGCTCATTTATAAACACTGTGCAAACTTGCAACTAGCCAGTAACCCATAGCAACCAATCAGACTTCTTGAGGAAGTGACTAGCACACGAAACGCCTCGAGCCATGCCCCCCCCCGCCTGCCTTCACTCCCTCTTTCCCTACTCATGTTCCCCTTTGGCATGTCTGCATCAACCAATCAGTGATTAGCTTTTTTCAGTCAGCTGTAGGTTGAACACTGAAAGCTATCATCTGATTGGTTGCCATGGGTTATTGCCCAGTGTTTATAAATTCCCCCCTCGACTAGTTTTACTTGGCGAAGTTTTGTATTAGAGTTTTTTGTGTTTTTGCATGTAATAGATCTCAAATTTTTAGAGGCCTATTTATATAAAGGTCTAATTTGAGAGGTTGTTGAAACCACATTTAAACTCTATTCTCTAAAATTATGAATGCAATGGATTTTATTAAAAGGTCTGAATATAAAAAAAACGATGGGCTAAAACTAGTGATGAGCAAATTTTTTCACCAGGCATGGATTCGCTGTGAATTTCCACATTTCACCATCTGCATTTTTTTTTTGCAAAACTGCAGCAAAAACCCGCTGTGAAAAATTTTGCAGATAGACAAAAAAGTCGCTGAGACAAAAAAGTCACCGAGACACAATTGTCGCAGAGAAAAGAATTGCTGCCACAAGTAAAACGCCCATTGAATTTAATGCATTTGAAGTAAGAAAATATTTTAATGCCCATTTACTTCAATGCATTTCAAGAATTTTTTTGCAGTCTCACAAATTTTCCAGCAAAGCAAAACAGGACAGATTCTCTCATCACTACTAAAAACAAGGGATATCTCTAAAACCTCTAAAATTTGAGTTTTTAAGATAATTTCATGTGAAAAGTAATCTGAAAAACTCTAAGGGGGTTATTTACTAAATTCCCAAACCTACAGTAAATGCTATTGATTTACCAATACATTTTCTCGAAAATTTTTTTCAACTTTTACGGATTGACATCCTGAAAACTTGACTTTTTTGAGTTATCACCCAAAAAAAAAAAGGTTTTCCTGAGCCACAGGGATTTGGTTAGCCAGCTAGGCTGTTTCCTTTTTCCCAGAGGGGAGGGGGAGTAGTTTCCATAGGTTATGAAAAAAGATGCCCCCATGTGTTCTGCCTCTTTCTGGTGCACCCACTCACTGGAGGAGGTGGTGTGTTGCTGTTAAGGCCTGGGTGGAGGTAAACCTCGGTGTAGGAGCAAGAGTTAGGTCAGAAACTCTTATAGGTCACTATAGGAGTGACAGATAGGTTCAATAATGTTAGTGAGCAGCTAAAGCTCCAATGACGAGTTTACAGAACCCTATGGTGACAAGGCCACCAGTATAGGGACTCAAGTGGTTAGGCTCAGGGATAGAGAGACCAGCTGTGAGATTCACCTTCAATGGAGAATGTGCACCAAAGGCAGGTAAGGTGGCTCAATTGAGAAAGCTCACTAACAAAGAATCAGAGAGGATCCGTCAGTAATAGACATGTGTAAATGACCTGCTGCCACTACTTGTTCGTGGAGTGTGCCATCTGAACATACACCTTGAATATGTGAAGTAATTGACCATTGAGAAGTGTACCATCAGAGTGATTGCTATGTGCTTATACCAGAGTGGTAATCAGTTTCTCTGTCCAATAAGCAGGCGCCCCACCTTAAGATAAAGAGTGTAATTATATTGTGCCTATTGGGAGTTACTGGGAGTTGGACCCATTGCCCAGGTTCTGGAACAGTGTATAGTAACCCAAGGTAAGGTTAAGGCAGACCCTGACCCATCCACCTGTTACATGTTTATTTAATACTTATACAACAAGATACCCTCAAAAAACAACCACAGTAAAGACAGAATAACAGAGAAAAGCCCCTCCACATGAAATGTATCAGTATTCTTATACATACACATGATACACACACACCATATGAGATATTATACTATAGAATATAAATAATCTATGGGGCAGGTTTGGTAGGAGAGCTGCTGATGATAAATGTCTTCATGAATCAAGATGCCAACCCATAACGGGAAATATAGTCGTTTTGTTATAAATAAACCTTATTGGCAAGATTGATCAATTCATTTAAGTATGTAAGCAGCCTGCTATTGATAAACTGCCATACTTATTGAATGGCCACCAACGTTTTGTGTCCTGAGTGTGAAAAGTGTTGTTGTGTATAAAAATTCACTGTATACTGGCTTATAAAATATCTGTGTTTTATTGTCAAGTCAAGATCATTGGAATATTCTACATCATACCTCATTGCATTGAAAAATGTAAAGAGGGACAAAAAGACCTGGCACGCACAGTGCAGTGAATATTTTTAGCCATGCCCACGCCCCCTAAATGCTACATCCATTTTACAAAATTTGACAGGTTATGGAGAGTATTTCTGGGGGTTTTAGGGTCATATTTTATTACATTTATACATTTTATTTTATTTATAAATTGTAGTACATGTACATGTACTACTTTTTTCTAATGAATGTGAAATTGGTCTTTATACTGTAAGGGGCCAATTCACCAAGCTCGAGTGAAGGATTTGAAGTAAAAAAAACTTCGAACTTCGAAGTGTTTTATGGGCTACTTCGACCAACGAATGGGCTGCTTCGACCTTCGACTACGACTTCGAATCGAAGGATTCGAACTAAAAATCGTTTGTTTATTCGACCATCGACCATTCGATAGTCGAAGTACTGTCTCTTTAAGAAAAAACTTCGACCCCCTAGTTCGCCACCTAAAAGCTACCGAACTCAATGTTAGCCTATGGGGAAGGTCCCCATAGGCTTGCCTAAGTTTTTTTGGTCGAAGGATAATCCTTTGATCGTTGGATTAAAATCCTTGGAATCGTTCTATTCGAAGGATTTAATCGTTCGATCGAACGATTATTCCTTCGATCGTTCGATTGAAGTATTTTGTGCAAAATCCTTCGACTTCGATATTCGAAGTCGAAGGATTTTAATTCCCAATATCGAGGGATAATTAACCCTCGATATTCGACCCTTGGTGAATTGGCCCCCAAGTCTCAGTTCCCCCAAGAGACTTGTTTATCTTATTATTTAATTCTATCTACGTGCAGGTGTTGAGTGTTTTGGGCTCTCTACCAAAAAAACTCTTATTTAATTTTTTCTAAACGTTGTATCTTTTTCTGGTGTCAGTGCAGGAGATCAAAAAGAAACTTGGGACATTTCATTCAATATAGGAAAACAATGCATTTTTTGAGATTCGTTGAAAAAATAGAAATAGTAAGCATCGATAAAATGGTTTACACTAGCTTTCTACTGGCATAGAATGTTTGGACATACACTGGACTGGAATCAACATTATTAAATGTTTAAGGCTTAGTTTCACTTTAAAAAACAGTATTCTGCTCATGTATTTCATGCTTGCTCTTGGGCTTTCTGTCACTTTCTTGCACTTTAATTTAAAGATAAATTCAATAAGCTGAGGTAGCCATGGTGTTTTTATGAGAAAACTAGATTTAAAACTTAACTCAAGGATAAATGATTGCGTTGGACCCTATTTGTCACCAGATGCAGAGGATCTGAGAACAGCAATAGCAATGCAGCTGAAATAATTTCAGGAAGATAAAATTAATTTTAGATGTACCAGTGAGCAAAGTGGATAAAAATGTACCTGTCTCGAATACCGCATGGATAATGTGTCTGAGGCCTGCAACCTACCGCTCTCACTAATTTAACCTTATACGGCTGAAATTTCAAGCCAGTGGTGAGAGTGGTAAAAAGTGGTAATTTTTCTACATATGTTGTTTAATCAAAGTTTTATTTTATACATTGGAACCAACTCATTGCCACTTGATATTTTGGAATCTATCAGCCATGCTTTAACCAATCTTACATCACCAACTATATAGGGTTGATTTATGGACACACCTACAAGTGCGGGTGCTCTGCAATAGTTGATATTGATGCAATTCTTTAAAGGGCATGTAAAGTCTAAAATAGAATAAGGCTAGAAATGCTGTATTTTGTATACTAAATATAGACATGAACTTACTGCACCACAAGCCTAATCAGACAAATAACTTATGCTCACTTCAGGGGGTCACCATCTTGTGGGGTTTGGGGTGCTTAGGGATCATCATAAACAAAGCTGCTTGAGTTCTGCATGGCTGGGAAGTAAGGCGGGGGCTCCCCCTGCTGTTCATAAGTATGATTGTTTCCCTGCAGAACAGTTAGGGACCGTCTGACAATTCCTATCCACAGCAGTAAATGAAGGGAGAATTTCACTGCATACAGCCAGGTTTCTTATAAAAATCCATTTTGATGCATCAAGCTCAAAGGGGGCAGATGATCCTTTTGTGCATTGCTGCAATTACACTGGAATTATGTGAAGAAATGCTTCATCTATGGGACAATATGTTTCCAAAATTGGACTGCACACTAAGGGGCTGATTCACTAAATTCAAGTGAAGGATTCGAAGGAAAAAAACTTAGAATTTCGAAGTTTTTTTTGGGCTACTTCGACCATCGAATGGGCTACTTCGACCTTCGACTACGACTACGAATCGAAGGATTCGAACGAAAAATCGTTCGACTATTCGTCCATTCGATAGTTGAAGTACTGTCTCTTTAAAAAAAACTTCGGCCCCCTACTTCGGCAGCTAAAAGCTACCGAAGTCAATGTTAGCCTATGGGGAAGGTCCCCATAGGCTTGCCTAACTTTTTTTGATCGAAGGATATTCCTTCGATCGTTTGATTTAAATCCTTCGAATCGTTCAATTCGAAGGATTTAATCGTTCGTTCGAAGGAATAATCCTTTGATTGTACGATGGCGTAGTTTCGCTAGTGTTACTTCGCATCCTAATGCCAGGCGAATTTTCGCTAGCGACGTAACTACGCAAATTCACTAACTTGCGCAGTGTACTGAACGCTACCTTTACGCTAGACTTCCTTCGCCACCTCAGACCTGGCGAAGCGCAATAGAGTAGATAGGGATTGTTTCAAAAAAAGTCAAATTTTTTTCTATGTCCCAAAAAACGCTGGCGTGTTTTCTACATGATGGGTGATAGGCTGAAAAAGATCGAAAATATTTTTGGGGCTCCCCTCCTTCCCCCCTACATTTCCTGACTCATGGCAACTTACCTAGACAGTGGGCACATGTGTAGGGCAAAATAAAATTTTTATTTGCTGATATGAAGGTTTTCTAGGCATTTGTAGTGCTGATACGTGTTCCTCCATTGAAATTTGAATTTCACGCCGTATGCAAATTAGCCTTCTTTAACGTAACTTCGCTTTACATAGCGAATCAACGCTAGTGCAACTTCGCAACCTTACACTACCCCTGTGCGCAACTTCGGATTTTAGTGAATTTGCGGAGCGCTGGCGAAGTTGCGCCTGGCGCAACTTCGCATCTTAGTGAATTTGCCCCTAAGTTTTTGTTGACAAATTGGAAAAAATTAATACAATTCTAAATTTTCATGATTTTTTCACAATTTTATCTTGGGAAAAAGTCTGTGCGGATTTGGTCGGAGTTTGTTTTCAAAAAAAACTTTTTGGACTTTGATAAATAACCCCCTGAGATTGCATTTAGAAATGGCCCCTTATGCCAGTCATTTTTTTTGAACATAAACAGAGCTTAGCAGACCAGTTATGAACAATTTTATTTTTTTTATTGTTCTGTAGAATCTAAAAGGCACATGCAAATCTAATTAATACCTGATCGCTAACCGTAATCATCTGGGATCAGTAAATAAGACTTGATAGTGGCTGCATTTTGAAATAGTCTATGGGGCAAATTTACTAAAGGTGAAGTGGCGAACGCTAGCAAAAAATCGCCAGCGTGACGTCATTTTGTTACTTCGCCGATTTACTAACGGGTGGTAGCATAAATTCGCTAGTGAAGTTGACCTACTCTATCGCCACTTCACACCCTTACGACAGGCGAAGTTGCGCTATGGCAAAGGGACGTAACTAATTCACTGGTTAGCCTATGATTAAGGGATACATTCCCGAAACGTGTTAGGCAGTAAACAGCAGTAATCCCAATAAACCTAATCCAGAAGTGCCGTCTGCCTGTTGAGTTTTTGATGTATTTACAGTGGGGACACTGTTGAATAGGGATGTAGCGAACTGTTCGCCGGCGAACTAGTTCGCGCGAACTAGTTCGCGCGAACTTCGACTGTTCGCGTCCGCCGAATGTTCGCGAACGTCGCGCGATGTTCGCCAATTGGTGTTCGCGTTCGATTCGAAGTAAAATTTCGTTCGACCATTCGACCATTCGACCATTCGATCGCTAAAATCGAACGATTTCCATTCGTTCGAACGATTATAAGCATTCGATTGAATTAAAATCATTCGATCGAATAGCTTCGATCGTTCGATTCGAACGAAAATCCTTCGATCGTACGAATAAAATCCTTCGATCGTTCGATCGAACGATTTTATCGAGCGTTCGAAGTTCGCGAACTGTTCGCGAACTGTTCGCTTTTTTGCCGGTGTTCGCGAACGGCGTTCGTGAACACATTAACGGCAGTTCGCTACATCCCTACTGTTGAAGAGTGGTAAGCTGGAGCGGTTTTTTTTTGTTTTTTATCTACGCTAATTCACTAACTTGCTGATTTTACTGAACGTTACCTCGTTACCAACTTCGCTACCTTATGCCTCCCTGAGCGCAATTTTGGATTTTAGTGAATTAGCGGCGTCCTGGCGAAACTGCGAAGTGCGGCAAAGCCAATGCTGGCGCAACTTCGAAGGTAAGTAAAGTTGCCCCTTGGGGGAGCTTTTTTCCTTTCCTTTTCTTTTGGGACAGTTTGCTGAGAGGAATCATTTGGATTCCTTTTGTTAATTAGAAGTTGAAATCATACTGAAAACAACATTTATTCATAACAGGAATTTACAGAAATTTTAAGTATCTATATAGCTATATTTGTATCTATAGATATATAGTATAGGGGCAATGGTATCAGGGCAGTCATTAACAGTAGAGCTTGCATTTGCAACTAGTTCCCAGACCTTTTAACTCCATTTCCAGTGCTTGATGAGAGTTATGGGATAGATGAAGAGGCACCATAAACCATTGTCTGATTTATATACAAATATTTGCATCAACGAGAAGGACAAAGAAATCCAAAGTGACACCAAGTACTGTATGATGTGTTTTACTGTGAAATACATCTTCCCACCTCCTCTGAACTGTGTCACAGTGTGAGGTTATAGCAGGTTCTGATGCTTCAAAGATGTGAGCCAGAACCATCTGCAAAGTAGGAGCTGTAAGGATAAATTAGAGGATTTTCTGAAACATTATCTAGGGGTTTTTATATGTTTTCCTGACTAAGCTTCACCTGTAGTAAATTCAGAAAACTAGATATTGCACATATTACACACAAGGGTGGGAGTCATGGCCTCTGGGCTCTCGGCTGGCTGTGGTGCAACATTTGGAAATAGAAAACAGTGGGTGTAGCACACATTTCAAGTAATGAGGATCATGCTTTCTAATCTAGGTGAAATGTTAACCTATTACCAGACCTATTTTACCTGACTTGATAAGTTCACTATATAAGGAAAGACTTTGGTGAGTTCTTTTCGAGGCAAAGACAATATGGCTATCATTGTTTTAAACATTGCATATATTGCAAGATTAAGGACTTTCAAGGAAGATGCTTGCCTTATGGATTGGAAGGGAAAGGGCCATTAGCTCCGACTCCGAGTCTAAAAAGGAAGCTAATGACGTAGGTATTATAAATGATTTGCTCTTGTCTTTCTGCCCATTATTTGGCTGCAGGGGATGGTCATATTAATCAAGGTAGAGGAAGCTAATCTGTGTGTGTCTGTTGTTGGCCCCAAAAGTAAAACAGAAGGAGAACATTTCCAATATCAAGTTTATAATGACAAAGGTCTCATTCTGATAAAGATGTAAGATGAAGTCAGCCAAGCTTGGCTAGTGGTACCTTTTGCTGATTGTTAGTTCTGCTTCTCTGGAATCAGACCAGCAATGTATTAATTTCAAGTGAGGAACTAGAGTTATAATCTAGGCCTGGCAATATATTTCATCTTTCTTGATGTTGAGTTCTTTTTGCTTTGTTGAAGTTGGTCATATTAGTAATTACTGATTCTCGTGCATATAGAATCGAAAAGATGAAGAGGGGGCACCTGCCCTATATGGTTTATTGTATATACATGTGGTAAAAATGAATAACTGAAGTATATGCCCCGTGGAAAGTGCCTTACTATATGCAGTGGCTGCTGAACCACATCCAGCAACATCATCTACAGGCTGATATCTTAAATAAGGCTATACATATTAGGGCTGATATATTTTTCTCCTCTGACCAGAAGATGGGACCTCCACAGCTGTTGATATGTCTATACCAAGGAGTTTTAGAGTTTTCTTGATAACTGTATCTTTGTCTTTTCAATTTTTGAAAAATATGCCCCATAATGTCTACCTTGTTGGTGTTGAACAAAAACCTCCAGTTCCCACATGTAGCTAATTGTATTATAGTCCATTTTTAATGTTAACTATCCATTTGTCCAAACATAAAGCTATTTTCTCAGAGGATGGTAGACTTGACTTGCCCTTTTCTTTGTATTGGCATTTTTTTGGCAATTCAAGGCTACACAATACTCTGTACATGCACAACCTTATATTCTCTATTGTTCACACTTTCTGTCCTCTTTCATTATCCTTAACTCCCTATCTTTGTTTTTTTCTGTCTTTAATGCATACAGAACTTAAATTGTCCCTTCTTGAACTTGTTTGAATGGTCGATGTTCTCATTCACTTTTACTTACAGTGAAGTAATAATGGAGCATTTGCTTTGTTCTCTTATGAAATGTATACTTAATTATAGGATAGAAGAACATTTTAGCAACTGCTTTAGCTTTTTATTATCATTATGCATGTGATTGCAATTTTCTTAAGACAAAAATCCAAAGTTATTATAAAAATGAATGCAGTTCTAAATATTATCTTTCTTTGTAAAATTGGTCATTAAGAACAACTGCTTTGCTCTAGAGATTTATTTTATGGACATGCTTTCCTGACTTGCTTTGCCTTAGAAGACACACACACAAAGAAGGGAGGATGGGTCAAAAGGTCTACATTTAACATTTAGAACAAGAGATATGGTGGGCACAGCAGTGATTCTGAAACATGCAGTAATAGCTCATTAATCAAACAACTGTAAGAAAACATACATCAGAGCAGATTAATAGCAGTACATTAGACATGGTGGATATGTGCTTATGATGGGTCATACTGTATATTGTTCGTCATTACTGCTAAGTCATTTCTAGGTGCAATGTTTGCTTGGGTTTGTGTAACTCTCAATAACCAAACAGCAGTTGAAAGCAAACATTCGATTGGCTGCAACTGGGCTTGATGAGCAAACTTGATAACCTTACTTGAACTGATGGAGCTGTTTAAAAAAGTGGTGAAATGTTTCCAAGATTACGTAACTAGTCCAGTTGCTTTAGACTTATCATTAGCAGTTACCGTATACTCGTAACTGGAACTTTGGTTCTATAACAGTGGATTAGCCACCATACTGTATAAATAATTTTAAGGGGCACATTTACTTAGCTCGAGTGAAGGATTAGAATAAAAAATATTTCGAATTTCGAAGTATTTTTTTGGCTACTTCGACTATCGAATTGGCTACTTCGACCTTCGACTAGGACTTCGACTTCGAATCAAACGATTCGAATAAAAAATTGTTAGACTGTTCGACCATTCGATAGCCAAAGTACTGTCTCTTTAAAAAAAACTTCGACCACCTACTTCGCCACCTAAAACCTACCGAGCATCAATGTTAGCCTATGGGGAAGGTCCCCATAGGCTTTCTAGCCAATTTGTGATCGAAGGAAAATCGTTCGATTGATGGATTAAAACACTTTGAATCGTTATATTCGAAGGATTTAATCGTTCGATCTACCGATTATTCCTTCGATCGAACGAATAGCGTGAAAGAGAAGGGTTTTTTTTCTGATCTAAATTTCTAGTGCTGCTTCAGATACTCATTTTAGGAATCTAATCCTCCACTGACTAATACTTATTCATTGTATGTATTCTTACCTAAATAAAATGTAGAATTTAATTATTTATACATGCTTTGGCTTGCTGAGGTGTGGAAATTGAAGTTGGTATATATAGTATGGGGCCGATTCACTTCGAAGTCGAAGGATTTAGCGCAGATAGTACGATCGAACGATCGAAGGATTATTCCTTCAATCGAACGATTAAATCCTTCGAATAGTTTGATTAGAAGGATTTTAATCCAACGATCGAAGGAATATCCTTCGATCAAAAAAATTTAGGAAAGCCTATGGGGACCTTCCCCATAGGCTAACATTGAGTTCGGTAGGTTTTAGATGGCGAACTAGGAGGTTGAAGTTTTTTTTAAAGAGACAGTACTTCGATTATCGAATGGTCGAATAGTCAAACGAATTTTAGTTCGAATCCTTCAAGTCGAAGTCATAGTCGTAGGTCGAAGTAGCCCATTCGATGGTCGAAGTAGCCCAAAAAACACTTCGAAATTCAAAGGTTTTTACTTCGAATCCTTCACTCGAAGTTAGTGAATCGGCCCCTATATGTTTCCAAGTTCGAAAATTAGTCTTGAATATCTTTGGATTCTACTACGTATTCCCAAGGAAGAAAGCAGCAGTGGGAAAGACAAGTGTGCTACTTACTACTCTAGGAGGACCACTGCTATACTTGAAAGCAGCCAGAAAATAAAAGGAAGAATTTTATGTGAGTTCCCCAGAACAACTCTCAATAGCAAATTCCCTGTCTGACTGTAATGCTGCTGGGTCTGTTTTGGATTAGTTGTAATTGTTGTGTAGAAGAAAAGAATCAATGGCTTTATTGTGGCAATGTTACTAACTCACATTTTAAAGAATAGATTTTTTTTTTGAAAACAGAAATCCAAATCATTCCCATAGGTGCCACCAGATTGTTGGGTAAGGCTTTATTTGTTGTTATTGATTTCTTAAATTCTCATTTTAACTTAGATAACAAAAAAGTCCCAGCATACAAGTCAAGACACAACATTTTACTGTTCCTTCCTTATATGAGCACCATTAGACAAAATACTTACAGCAGAACACAACAAGCCTGAAAAAATAATTTCCTGTCACAGAATAGAGAATTTTTGGAAGCCCCCATTGCTGACACTTACTGGTTTAATACATTAGCTCTACTGAGGATCAAAGAAAAACACCGGTTGGAGCCTTTTATTTGTTACATAGTAGTTACATAGTTAAATTGGGTTGAAAAAAGACGAAGTCCATCAAGTTCAACCCCTCCAAATGAAAACCCAGCATCCATACACACACCCCTCCCTACTTTTAAATAAATTCTATACCGATATCTATACTAACTATAGAGCTTAGTATCACAATAGCCTTTGATATTATGTCTGTCCAAAAAATCATCCAAGCCATTCTTATAGTCATTAACTGAATCAGCATCACAACATCACCCGGCAGTGCATTCCACAACCTCACTGTCCTGACTGTGAAGAACCCCCTATGTTGCTTCAAATGAAAGTCTGAAGGGGAGGCCTCTGGTACGGTGATCCTCTTTATGGGTAAAAAGGTCCCCTGCTATTTGTCTATAATGTCCTCTAATGTACTTGTAAAGTGTAATCATGTCCCCTCGCAAGTGCCTTTTTTCCAGAGAAAACAACCCCAACCTTGACAGTCAACCCTCATAATTTAAGTCTTCCCTCCCTCTAACCAATTTAGTTGCACTTAGTCTCTGCACTCACTCCAGCTCATTTATATCCCTCTTAAGGACTGGAGTCCAATACTGCCCCCCTACTCCAGATGAGGCCTCACCAGGGACCTATAAAGAGGCAGAATTATGTTTTCATCCCTTGAGTTAATGCCCTTTTTTTATGCAAGACAGAACTTTATTTGCTTTAGTAACCACAGAATGACACTGCCCAGAATTAGACAACTTGTTATCTACAAAGACCCCAAGATCCTTCTCATTTAAGGAAACTCCCAACACACCGCCATTTAGTGCATAACCTGAATTTATCAACATTGAACCTAATATTCCTGTTTGTTGCCCAGTTTTCCAATTTAGAGAAATCACTCTGCAAAGTTAGCAGCATCCTACATGGAACCTATAGTTCTTCACAATTTAGTATCATCTGCAAAAATAGAAACAGTACTTTCAATGCCCACCTCCAGGTCATTAATAAACAAGTTGAAAAGCAAGGGACCTAGTACAGAGCCCTGAGGTACTCCACTAACAACACTGGTCCAATTAGAAAATGTTCCATTTACCACCACTCTTTGTAGTTTATATTTTAGCCAGTTCTCTATCAAGGTACAAATACTATGTTCCAGGCCAACATTCCTTAATTTAACCAGTAACCTTTTGTGTGGCACTGTATCAAATGCTTTAGCAAAGTCTAAGTAAATCACATCCACTGCCATACCAGAATCGAGGTCTCTACTCACCTTCTCATAAAAAGAAATTAAGTTAGTCTGGCAAGATCTATTACGCATAAAACCATGCTGGCACAAACTCATAGTATTATGATTTGCTATGAAGTCCAGTATCTTATCCTTTATTAACCCTTCGAAAAGCTTTCCTACCACTGACGTCAGACTAACTGGCCTATAGTTTTGAGGCTGAGAACGGGATCCTTTTTTGAAGGATTGGAGAAGTGTTGGCTAGAAGAGAAAACTAGTATTTCCGTAATTCTTTATTTAATCTTTTAGTGCTCTGTCTACCCCCTTGTATTTGGATTTTTCCAGTTGGTTACTAGTGGGGGAAACACGAATTGCGTATTTTGACGCCGTTCTCAATTTTTTTTACTCTGCTGACAAATCCGACGCAGGCGACAATTTGACGTGCATTAATGTCGACGGGCGCCTTTAATAGTCATCAGCGTCGGAATTTGATGACTAATTTTTGTGACAATTTTGCGAATTTATTCGCCAGCGGTAAAACGCGGGTATTCGAAATGCATCACTATTGGTTACAGATGCTGCCAATCAATTTTTCTCTTTCTTCTTCCAATCACATTAGAGTATAACTCACTGCCACAGCAGCAAGCATCTCCAAGAAGGGGCACAGCTTCTATAAAAATATGTATCCATTATTACACAATGTAATACAATGTCATTATTACATTTATAAGGATCCCTGTGTGACCAAAAGGCCTTTCTGCCAGACTTGAATATATGTGTGCTCCGTGGTATCCCGAGATTTGTGGCAACTTACTATAGACTTTTTGTGGTGCAGACTGCATTAGTGCCCATTAGACCTTTGCTATGTTTATTAAACAGAAAAGGGCAGGTTAACAAGTTCACATTGACATTTGCATTTTTGTACATACATCAATCGCTGAAAGCCGTAAAGGGACATCATTTACTGTTTTATTTGATGTGCTATGTTATGCATACACAATGAAACTGCCATCTGAATTATAAAAGCCTGCAGCTGGAAGCAGAGTCGAATTCTGCTTTATCCTTACTCCCATTGGAGCCATAAATGATTATTATGACTGTGCGCTTTGTGAAAGGGGAACCAGTGACTATATAAAAGTAAAACGCGCTCAAGCAACAACACGTGGGAGATCTATAAGAAATCAGCAAGAAATGTATCAGAAGTCATAGTCTTGGGAGGAAACATAAGTGGATGCAATTAATATAGTTAATTCATATTTATTTTCTCTTTATTACACTAAAATGTTTTGCGCATGCTTTCTTAAAGGATAAGTAAGCCTTAAATATAAGTGAATGTATAATTGATGAGAGTGCTACTCTAAGCACTTTTGCAATGTACAGTATATTCATTATTTATTTTTTTTAATGCAAAGATATTAAAGGTTACATGTACTGTTAGGGGGTTATTTATCAAAGTCCGAAGTTATCTCAATATTTTTTGCTACAAACTCAGATCAAATCCGCTCTTGTTTTTACGCTTATTTATTATTATAAAATTTTCCAGAAGATTTGTTTTGCGGGAAAAAATCAGATTTTCACGTTTTTTTTGGGGGATTTTTCACCCGAAAACTCCGAAAACTTTGGGGTATTGCACAAAACCCAGCGCACATGAAAAAATCATTGGGACTTCTTCCATTGACTTATATGCAACCTCGACAGGTCTGAGATGCCGGATTTTCAGATTCAGACTTTTCCATTCTCTGGGTTTAAAAAACTCCGATTTTTTTAAAGATGTTTTTAAAATGCCCATTGATTTTAATGCATTAGGACAAAAAAGTTGCCTTAAGAAAAAAACGTCCATTAACTTTCATGCTTTAGGAGTGAAAAAAAATTGTTGCATGGAAAATTTCTTTGACGCCCATGGACTTCAATGCGTTTAACAAATTTTTTGCTGTTTCGATATTTTTTTGGCAAAGCAAAATGGGACAAATTTTTTCATCACTACTAATTACCATTGCAACCAATCAGTTTGTTTTCAAACTACTGACCAATAAATGCTAAGTGCTGATAAGTTGCAACAGGTTACTGGGTTTCCAACTTAATTTTTTTCATGCAGGAAAAAACCCACAAAAAAATATGCCTATTGGCTCAAATGCACAAGAAAAAAAATGCACAAAAAGACAACTTTCCTTGAGTCCAATGCATTAGGCAAATAAAAAAAGTGGCAAAAACCAGCCATTTGACTTCAATGCAATTGGCACAAAAAATTGCCCTTTGATTTCAATGCATTTGCTGCAAGAAAAAAATGTGAGAAAAAAACAGGCATTTACACCATTTTGTGAATTTTCAAAAGGTCTCCCAAAATTTTTGGTGAATAGTGATGAGCAAATTTTTCACCAGGCATGGATTAGTGGTGAAATTCCATACTTTGCCTGACAATTTTGCGTAACAGAAAAGTCACCAAGAAAAAATTGTCGCCATATGAAAAAACATCCATTAAATTTTTTTTTACGCCTATTGATATCAATGCAGTTCGCAAATTTTCCAATGTTTCACAAATTTTTCTGCAGTTTTGTGAATTCTTGTTGTAAAAGGACAGATTAGTGCATCGCTATTGGAGAAGTGAAATGGGGCAGTTCTGCTTATCACTACTGGTGAGTGTGAAATAAGCTTAATTCCCAAAACAGAGCATTACTTTGGGAAAAGCTATTCCAAAAATGTCTTTATTGCTTTTATTTAAAGACTCGGGGGCACAGATTTATCAATCTTCAAATTCAACTTTTTTCAAAACTCAATTGATTTTTCCCCCCCCAGGATTACTGTTAATTTTTATTGGTCGCTAGTGTATCTATACACAAAAATGGCTTTAATGGCTTTCATAAGAAATCAAGTTTAATTGTGGTTTCAGAAAGCTATAAGAAGGGAAAAATTCTCCAATGTCGCAGTCATAAACTATTTGTAGGGATGTACCGAATCCACTATTTTGGATTTGGCCAAACCCCCGAATCCTTCTCGAAAGATTTGGCCGAATACCAAACCAAATACGAATCCTAATTTGCACATGCTAATTAGGGGTGGGAAGGGGAAAACTTTTTTAATTCCTTGTTTGTGGCAAAAAGTCACGTGATTTCCCTCCTGCTCCTAATTTACATATGCAAATTAGGATTTGGATTTGGTTCTGCTGGGCAGAAGGATTCGGCCGAATCCAAATCCTGCTTAAAAAGCCCGAATCCTAGCCGAAACCCGAACCGAATCCAGGATTCGGTGCATCACTACCTATTTGGTTGACATACTGTATACATGTACAAAACATTTTATGAATAAGTATATTATCTAGGAAAGAGTTCCCTAAAAATTTGTTTCAAATTCATTTACTGGATTCATTTACTCATAAAATAAGGAAGAAGAACTCCAGCAGTCTCACTGCAAGTGAATTTTAATGAGGGTAGTGGATGCACAAATAATCTGCTGGAGGACAAATTTCATTTTTATTGCAAAGAATGCCAAAGTTCAATATCAATAGGGAAAATGTGGTGAAGTAGTATTTTTATTATGAAAGAGGTCAGCTTTTTTTTTATAAATAGAAATAAAAATTAAAAAGTCAGAGTTAATACTTTGGAAATGAAACAATTCCAATGAAGTACAGTAAGACGAGTCAGGAGGAAATTTTACCAAATCCAACCAATGTTACAATTTAAGCGTGGTATTTATTAAAAATTATTTTTTACTCATATTTATTTTAAAAAAAATCATGTCTGTTGGGGCACTTACTCATAGGCTCTGGGCCCCAACAGGCACAAAATGCATCGGCTTTTTGATGTCCTAATAAATGTCTTTGTACTTATTTGTTACTTATTATTGATTTGTTTTTTGGGATGGTCTCGTCGCCATGCTCTCAGTAAAAATATTAGTTGTTTTAGTATTAGTTTTCTCTATTTTTCCAATAGCAAGATTTGTTGGTGCCTTCACTTCATTTTTTTACTTGGCATATTTCACCATTCAGCTAATCTTTTTTGCTTCAGGCTTCGGTCCAGACCAGTATATCCAACATGGATCTTACATCATCAGTCTCAACAAACCATCAATGGGGTCACAAAATGACTTATTTAACACCTGTGTGTAATTACAGGATGGTCCTTTGCTTTAACTGAACAATTACTCTACGCCTTACTTGATAAAGGTTTATAATAATTACAGATAGTGTAATAAATTTAAAGAAACATCCCGTGTGGACCTGCTCTCTTTCTCCCTCTCTCTCTCTCTATATATATATATATTACTCTCGTCTTCCGGCACTCTCGACAAAATCATAAAGTGTGCATGGGTGCAGAAATAACAAAAAATGCTCCATACATGTCTGAAAGGACTTATAATTATTTTTTTTCAGAACTTCAAACTGACATTTCAGCCCTTTGAGAAAGGCCTTGGTTTGGGTCGAAACGTCAGTTTGAAGTTCTGAAAATAAAAAATAATTTTTTAGAAGTCTTTTTATATATATATATATACATACATACATACATACAACAGAGATGCATCAGAGTGGGCTCTGAACTTGGGTGCTGGACATCTAAACAGGATATGTTCCATAAGAACATATAAATTTAATAGCACGACACATTCCCACAGACCTCATTTTTTTACAAAAGACTAACAATTGTCCAGGCTGTGATAACCATTAGTAGGCCATCATGCAAAGGTAGATGTTCTTTGACTCAAGCTTTTGATGCTCTGGGTCTTTTGATTTGACTGAAGCGGTTTCCAATCAGATAAGACCAGTTTATTAGATGATAAAGTAGTTTTATCAAATGTAATAGCATTTTTTGAGCTTTAGATGTTTTCTTATCTGGTGAGATCTCATTTGCCTTGTTTGTTGGTCCTGCAGGTATCATCGTCTACAACATTAGTACATATGAGACTTAAAGTGTTTCATTTTGTTGAGCCTCCTGATGTTAGCTTCAAAACTATAAACATCAGATGAGATATTGATTTTTTTATACTGCTACATTATAAGACCTCAGCCTACTCAACACTAGCATATATGTGCCATAGGTAAAAGAGATAATGGAAATATGCAGTTTTGTTGAACTAAGAGCAAAATGCACAATGTTCTGTGTGACGCATCAGTTGTGCATTGTCTCACTTTGCAGAAGAATCCATAACGCCTTAAATATGACAAAGTATTCTCCTATTTATTTGAACTGGAGAAAATATATATTTTTGCTCCACATATAGAGGACTGCCTAGGACACATGATAATGCTGCCATATACCTATATAGGAGATCAACATACTGTACATTGGTCCCTGGGCGAAAAAATTTTGATATAGAAACAACATTATACCTTCTACCAATTCAGAGGCAGTGAGTGGTTCAAAAAGCAGGAGCTAAGTTAAGCTTATTTGGTTTTCACATGTGATAGACGAATCTGACCCATTTCTCTTTGCCGAAAATACGCCAAAAAGCGAAAATAACACCAAAAGCATTGAAAGGTATGGGCAACAAATTTGTTTTGATGTGCAACTATTTTTTTTTACCCATTGGAATTTTTTTGGGCGTCTTTTTTGTTGTGAAAACTGGCGAAACATCTCGCTCGTCACAAGTACTATATTTACCAACAAACTTGCATTCCTGGATGGTGGCAGTTCCTGCTTAAATCATGCTGGTTTACAGACTTGACAAGGCAGCTGAAGAAGACAAGCAAACTAAAGAGCCATTGACACAAAACAAAAATACAAAGCAAAATTACTATAAATCAGCATAATTTAAGCAGGAATGGATGGAGTGGGAGCTTAGCAGAGAGAGAAAGAGCTATGGAGAGGATTGAATGTTTGTAGTTAGTGATGGGCGAATTTATTCGGCAGGCGCAAATTTGCGGCGAATTTTCGCGATTTGCCGCCATCGAATAAATTCAGGAAACGCCCGCGAAAATTTGCGGTAAAAACGGGGGCGCCGGCGCCGTTTCGTGAATTTTTCACCGTTTCGCGAATTTCACAAATTTTTCGGTGAAGCGAAACGGCACAAATTCGCCCATCACTATTTGTAGTTAAATGTCATGCAAATCTCAGATAATATCAGACTACAAAGGTACAGTGTTTGAATCCAACCAACACATTTTATTCCTATATATATATATATATATATATATATATATATATAATATATATATATATATATATATATATATATATATATATATATATATATATATCTCACACAAAAATGTGAGAAATTATGACATGACCAGGGTTTTAAGGATAGAAAGAATACATTTGATTGTGTAATCCTTGAAACCCTGGTCATGTCATCATTTCTCACATTTTTGTTCTATACATTTGGGCCACATTATGTCTCTGGAATGAAGCAAATGTAATAATAATTAAGTGCAAAAAACCTGAGCGGATTTGTTCATAGTTTGTAGTGGAAAATATTGAGATAAATTCAGACTTTATTAAATAACCCCCTTAGTATTTGTTCCTTAATTTTGTATGCCAGCAGGAAATTTCTTATTTTGTCTGTATCTTAATGTGCTAACAATGGTTAAGAATGTTTATGAATTATGCAAATTGTACTTTGTTTCGAAAGTGTTTGGTTCTACATTTAGGGACCTATTTCTAAAATCAAAATTTTTGAGGGGGAAAAATGTAGAATTCTTTGAGATTTATTATACTCTAAAGCTGCTAAAAAATGGAATCTTAAAATACTCCAGCTAAAACCTGTCAAAGTCACGTAAAAGTAAATGGCAGAGGGTCCCTTTAACAATTGGAACATATTTTTTGCCTTTATGATGGTCGAAAGTTTTGGGCAGTTTGACGCTGGTTTTAATTCAATAATCTGATAAATTTGCAATTTGAAAAAAGTCACACAATTCGAATTGTTGCACGATTTTGTCAAGACTTTTCCCTCATGGACAATTTTCAATCCAAATTGTTTGGAAAATAAACCAGATCTTGGGTGGAGTTTTGTTGAATTCCTTATTAATAAAATAATGGGGATGAATTGAGTTTAAATAAATAGCCCTCTTAGGCTACATTGTGTGTGCCAAAATCATTTATAAGCTTGGACCCAATTGTACAAGATTTTTTACAGTCTATTAAAATCTCAATTCGAAAAGTCAATGAAAATGTTCTCACTCTAGGATGGAGTTTGTGGTTATATTTGCATGAATTAGTTTGGATCTTCTGCTTTATTAGACTTGGAAAAGACTTGCAGAGGCCAGATACTGTGGAAGAACCCTTAGCTCAACGAGTCTGAACATCCATCTAGATCCAGAATGCTATGTGCTCATACTGGGTGATATTGTTTAAGCCTTATAGAGTTAAGAACATCCACACACAGAGTAAATTGCAGGTTAGACAATGTTATGTGGTAGATAAAAATTTACTTTATTTATATGGTGAAATCCAATAGGAAATAGCTCTAAAAAGTTGTGTTACTCTTTGATACATCGATAGAGCTTTTTTGTATACGGAACATTTTAATCAATGAAATATATGTGACTGATGATTACAAATCTGGTGTTACTAGTTAAGTGTTTGGTACTAGTATTTTTTATGCATAATTGTTACATGCCAGTGTGTTGGGAGTTTCCTTAAATGAGAAGGATGTAGATAATAAGTTGTGTAATTCTGGGCAGTGTCATTCTGTGGCTACAAATAAAGTTCTGTCTTGCATAAAAAATTGCATCAACTCAAGGGATGAAAACATAATAGGTCCCTGGTAAGGTCTCACTTGGAGTATGCAGTGCAGTTTTTGGCTCCAGCCCTTATGAGGGATAAAAATATGCTGGCGAGAGACTGGTTAGAGGAATGGAAGACTTAAATTATGAATGGAAGACTTAAATTATTAGGGTAGACTGTCAAGTTTGGGGTTGTTTTCTCTGCGAAAAAGACGCTTGCGATAGGACATTATAGACATATAGCAGGGGATCTTTTTTACCATAAAAAGGATCACCGCACCAGAGGCCTCCCCTTCAGACATATTTTTTCATAGAAAGGTTGGGTATTTTTCACATAGGTTAGCTCCTTAGTCTAAGGCTAGAGACACAAACAAAGATTCGAGGAGATTTAGTCGCCCAGCGGTTCTTCGACTAATCTCCCCAAAAATCTTCAAGAGGAAACTTCAGGTGACTTTGGAAAATGAAGCAATCCGAGTGCCATCCCACCAACAATTGCCATCCTGCCAACGATTTCAATTCTAGCCGGCAGGCTTTTTGGGGCGATTAGTTGCCCGAAGAAGAAGAAGCACAAATCTCCCTGGATCTTTGCGCATGTCACTAGCCTAATGTGTAACCCTGCTACTAAATATTGTGCTGCCTATAGATCATGGAGTCTGTCTGTCACTGAAGAAGGTGGTTTTGGTCTTAAAATGCATTTCAGTCTAATGGTATAAAAATGCATGGCTTCAGAACTTCTCAGCCAGCAGAGAATCCCCCTGATGTTGCATTATATTAAATACCTAAAGGCAGCTCTGGTTGCAGGGAAAAGCTGTAAATGTTAAATATATCTATTTTTGAATCATTATGAACAAATATTTAAGAGCAATAATGCATGGCAAGTGAAAGTATGTAAGTTGGGATACAAGTATGGGATCTGTCATCCGGAAACCGTTATCCAGAAAGCTCTTCATTACAGGAAGGTAATTTCCCACTTTATCCAAGTAATCCAAATTTTTTTTTAAAAATCCCTTTTCTCTGTAATAATAAAACAGTAGCTTGTACTTGATCCAACCTGAGATAAAATTGTGAATTGCATGTTAAATCCTATCTGTAAATAAGTTATATTCCATGTTATAATGTATGTGTGTGTATAGCTTAGCCAAACATGTCTTAGTCTAGGGACATCATTTAGACTGAGAGTAATATTCATCCAGTCCAATTTGAAATGGGGCATGAAGACAAAGCTAATGTTTTTTTAATACACTTTATTAGTAGCAACTGGCTGACTTTTGTCCAACATATGAGAACATTTATTTTAGAAATTCAGTATCAGTAACTATGGCATGAACATATGGCTCTTTATTACCAATACGGTCTTTACTCATCAGCTCTCTCAAAACTGCACAAGCTTAACCCTCACCTTATTTATATTTCCTGTACAGAGAGCTCACGTGCTCTTCATGGAACCATATCAATAAATTTAGGATATAAAGACATTTTGTACATAAAACTACCAAAAAAATCCTCCCCTTAAAACAAAAAAGGATTGTTTGTCCATATTTTGTGATATATTGAAGATGGCTAACTTTGCCAAAGTCACAGTCAAAGACTGGCCAATCCTACATTCACTTTCATTTAATTCATTAAGAATTCGAGTATTTTTTAGTAATTTTTTTATTAATAGGGACTAAGTTTTACAATCTCTGAGTGGCTTATTTGCATATGTTGGATGAAATATACAATGTTACACTACAATGTACACTTAAATACATTATTATAATTCGGTGAACGTTTGCGTTCAGTTCCTTTTCAAAACAATTTTGTTACTTAGTACTTGGACTTCATCTGACATTTGGCCTTGATAAAATGCTTTTCCAGTACGTTGACAGTTATAGCCTCTTAGCCTCAGGGGCCTGCACATTTCCTGCATTTGATACAGTTCTGATTATCACACTTCATCTGTACTCGTAACCTCTTGGCCACCGGCTTCTTCCGCATTACTGCATTTGATATTTAGCTTAATTAACAGGCCCCTGCATACATCCTGCATTTGCTCATCATTTGCTCATCATTAACATGTTTACCTGCACTTGCTCAGTGGCACCCTCTTGGGTGTCAGCTACAGCATAAATCATGCATTTATATTTGGCTTTGCTTTCATTCTATATCAGTAGTTGGACAGTATTTTTGTATGTTATATATAGAGGGTTGCATTGGTAGAAAAAGTGTAGTAGTTATAACATGCAGCTATTAATAGGTATTGTAGAAGTTAAACAATAAATTATGCTTTTGAGATGTCCAGGGGCTGAGAGATAAATGGTACATCTATAAAAGTATATAGCAAACTAGTTCTACAACATGAATAGGCTCAAGAGCAGACAGATTGATTATTAAAACACTGTTATATTGGTTAGGAAATTAGCAATTGGGATGGTATATATGAGAGATCAGTTGAATAACCCTGGATGCAAGTGTTAGTGCACTAAAGGATGCTCAATGCTTATTCAAGAAACAATTGTACCTTGGGTCCTGCTGTACTCTACATAACACCGTAGGTAAACATAATATTGCAGTGTGCAGGGAGCTACAGTGGCAAGTTCCAAGCAGCATCTAGTACAAGGCTCTTTTGTGGCCTGCACCCACCACTGCTCCCCAACTTGTGGATTTGTAAGTTGTATGAATGAATGATGAGGTTGGAGAGAGATGCGTATGTGCCTTACCCAGCCAGACCCTCATGAATACACTGCTTATGGTGGCAGATGGTTCTCTATTTTGGATTGAAAATCCTGCACCTATTCTACTACATGCAAACCAAAGTGGAAATGTGCAAAATACATGACAGTCTGATAAAGTTTTGTAATCTTAATGGACTATGGGGGTCATTGCAAGGCAGGGTGCTAAGTGCAAAACACAGGTGTAATACTCCATGTTTTTTGTGCTATGCACCCTTCCCTCCACTAGAATTGGCATAATCCTCTGTGCCTTGTGTCAGCCAGCACTGCATAGCCAGATTTCTATTGCCTAGTCATAAGGGATTATTTATAAACTCCCAAATACAAAAATCACGAATTTGAATCTGATTTTTTTCGGAATTTATTATACCCTGAGGCTGAAAAAAGTCAGAATCTGAAAATCCGCTATCTTCAAGCTGTCGGGGTCCAGTAGAAGTCAATGGCAAAGGTCACATTTCAATACTATGGTCCAAGCTGAGTTTCGGGCAAAAAAATTATTTTTCCGCATTTTGGCACCAAAAGTCAGATTTTGGCTGGAAAAGCTGACTATTTGGTGGGAAAATCTGACTTTTGCTGGGAAAATCCAATTTTTTCAGATTTTTTTCCCAAACAGGTTTTAGTGGGTTTTTTCTATGATAAATAAGGTCCAATCGGCAATTCGGAGATGGTCGGACTTTTTTTAATAGAAATAATGAGATAAATTTGGACTCATAAATAACCCTCGTAGAGTGCAGCCAGACCTCTGATACAAGTGCTTTTGAAATGAGCACTTGTGTCAAAAAAGTTGCTGTGGAGAGAACATGAAGAAAGGTCACATAGGGAATAATAAATATGTTTATTATTATTTAGGATTTACAGTACAGCTCCAGTAGAGCTAAAACATCAAAGCCTGATTGCAGTGATCATCTCTCTTTCTCACTCTGGTAGAAGAAATACCACTTAATTATTACAAGGAATTCAGGTTGTTATTCTTAGAAATGGAATTAAGGAGGATCAGGGCAGGTACCCTGGGAGCATGATGAGTGGAAACAGAATAGCAGTGTTAAAGTAAAATAAATGGTAAGATGGAGAAGAAGATGCAAATTAATGTATGTACCCAAAGCCTTTAAACAAGTCAGTAATAGCACATGCATTGTTCAGTTCCACAGCTCTGTGGGTGAGGGTTAACAAGATTAGTTTAGAAAGTTTTAATAAGATCAGTAAAGTAGATCTTGAAACTAAATAAGGGCAGAGATGCATGCTGCTATTTCGGAAGATTAGTCGCCAATCGACAAATCGTTTCTTCTTCAGGCGACTGGCTTCTTGCCGGCTAGAATGTAAATCGCCGGCTGGATGGCACTCGTAACACTTCATTTTCTGTAGTCGCGTGAAGTTGCCTCACGAGGAAACTTGGGGTGGCTTCAGAAAGTCAAAGCAGTTCGGGGAGATTAGTCGCCCAAAGAAGAATTGAACTGGGCAACTAATCTCATAGCAGCACGTGTCTCTGCCCTAAGTCAGAGTAGGCAGGACAAGAAAACATGATAAAACAGAGAAGTCAACTAGAGATAGACATCCATAATAGGCTAAGGGCAAAGAGAACAATGTCTTCAAACTGAATATAAAGTTCAGTTGGCCCAGATTAGATAAAATGAAAATTTGATAATCTTCTATAACATGAAGATTGCAGAACAGACTAGGATCAAGCAAGGGAAACAGTGAAGACCCAACAAAGGAAAAGATGAGATATAATACTTCTCAGGGAACAGTGGCACAGACTTTTGTACTCCCCATTCTCTTATATGCAATGACATGCAGAACTATTTGATGTTCTGCAGGAACACTTTAAACCCTAGATCCTTGGGGCAGAATGTTTCCATGGCATTTCAATTCTTTGTCACCCAACCCACCAGTTCATTTGTTTCAGGCATTCCTGATAACTATTTCATTTTCTTTCCATTTTTTTGTCCCAGAAGAGACAGATGTTGGTGCATTGACTATTTTCATTACAAGTTTCCATATATCACGCTGATGCAGATAATTTGTTTTATCACTTCCAAAGTTTAATTCTGTTCAGTAGAATTACTTTTCTTTCTTACATTTCACAATTGTTCAATGCCATTATACTGTTTTTTGTGCTGTTCTGCAGTTGCAGTCATTTTCATGGCATTGAAAATAAAAGGCAGCTGAAATAAAGTATGCCTGATGTACGGTAAACATTCAATAAATGTATTCATTTGAAGAAAGACTTAATTGTTAAGGTTTATTATGTACTGTTTTGTGAATATGCAGAATGGAAACCATTGTGACTGTTTTATTTTAATTAATATATTAAAGGGAAATTATGTTATTTGAAAGTTGGGTTTCTCCTTAAGTGTCCTGTGTATAGTATTAAGCATCATCATCATGTTGAAGAACCATGGGCAGATCCTGTTATTTCCATTTAAAGTAAATCATTGGTGTTAGACCCATACTCCTTAAAAGCCCACCCTTCTTCAACTTGTCCTCTATTATCCACACAACGAATAGGAGCCAAACTGAAGAATGAATCCACTTGACAGACACAATGTACAGACCAGTGGAGTCCTCCAGTACTCAACAGTTCTGAGAAGTATTTGGCAAGAGGAAAAGGCTTGTGCATATATGTTTGCTACTCTATCTGTGAAATGAAAGATAAAACATCATGTAGTCCATGTAGTCTGTTCAACTTGGTTGCTCGTGATCATATCGGAAATACATATAACAGAGATGACCAACCTGTGGTCCTTCAGATGTTGCAACGGCTTTACATCTAGGGGGTTTCAGGTTGCCCATCCCTGTTTTAAATGCCTTCAGGATTCCAAGTGTCACCTAAACCTTTTAATTAATTTGTTTCAACTTGGAACAACATATGGCCTAATGCATATTCCATCATTCAATTATTAGCAATTTACTCATCTGAGCCGATACACTTTCATAATGTGATTTTTAATCAGCAATTTGCAGTCCTCAAAACTCAGTCTCAGCCAATTCCAATTTAGCTCCATTCTGACGAACTGATTCATCATCTCTGTGGCTCCAAGAAAAGAAAGCCGAGAGTTCTGTGTGCCATGTGCTTCATTGTGTATCTTAGGATCTCTGTGTAAACACATTCATTCATATTCATCATCTTCAGTACTGCAGCAAACAAAAGCATAACATATTTATGCAAAGTAATTAATGCTGTCTTTATAATTTGTTTATTTATTAATATGAAACAGACTTTTTCTAAAGAAAGCTGAAAACTACTCAATGCAAAATCTTCAGTGCTCTCACTATATGGATGACGATAAGATCCCTAGATAATGGTATTTGACTCATTAAAGGTTCATAGTTCTAATTAGCTTTACAAATAGATTTGGATTCCAGTAAATGCACATTATGGCAAACATGATTCAATACATTTTTTTCAGCATTTTAAAAATGTATCTGTGATAGCAAATTGACATGTTAGTCTTCGTTTTCTGCAGTTTTCTGTGTATATTTGCTGCTTTTTAAAAAAAAAAACATTTTAATCCACTAGACTTTTGGATTCATGGACAATGCTTACTGTGGTTATCTCTGGTTACAGTAGACACTAAAGGGGCCCTGTATATGATATCAATAAAAATATAGTGACAGATATGGGTCTACTGCACCCCACAGTGCAGTTAGTCCCTGGTCCAGATCAGGTCAGTCAGTAATGGATCAAGAATACCTTGGTTGCTGGGTTGATGTAAAAACATGGTCACTCATGCCAGGGATGCAAGTGAACCTCCACCAGTGACAGGCAGTACAGGTATGGGACCTGTTATCCAGAATGCACGAGACCTGGGGTTTTCCAGATAAAGGATCTTTCCTTAATTTGGATCCTCATATCTTATGCCTACTAGAAAACCATTATTTAAAAAATTAAATAAACCCAACCGGCTAGTTTTGCCTTCAATAAGGATTAAGTATATCTTAGTTTGGATCAAGTACAAGGTACTGTTTTATTATTACAGAAAAAGGAAATAATTTTTAATTTTTTTAATTATTTAGATAAATATAGATACATTTAGATTTCTTTAGATAAAATGGAGTCTGGATAATGGGTTTTCAGATAACGGATCCCATACCTGTAGTGGTTCAGGAGCAAGTTTTTTTGCTGGGATGCCTTAAAGATATATGATCACCAAAGAGAGGTCGCTTCTCTTTTAACAAGATGGAATAAAGCTTCAAGTTTTACCTCAAACCGCTTTGGCTGCAGGAGTGCGTGCACAATTATTTTCTTCAACAAAGAGAGGGTTGCAATTCAATCGTATATGCATGCAGAAGACAGCCTGGGCAATAGGACTTCTATTCTCTTTACTGCATATCTTTCCTTTGTTATTTGTGTCACACAATGAGACATCAACATATGGGTTTCTCCTCTACCATTGTAGGACCACAACCACAATGAAAGCACCTAGGTCTTCTTTGGATTTTATCTCCAAAATATAAACTATGTGGTCTCTCCCTGAGAATTCAGAATCTGTTTTTTTTCTGTGCCTTAACAACAGCTGAATCACATTTCATGAAACTACTTTCCAAGTATTTCTTAAGATGCAGCACAAAGGAATACAACTGTCAGAGCGGGGTCATTTACTATCCAACAAATGTCAAAGATTTCCACTTCTGTGGGGATCTCTTCTAAGGGAATGTTTTAGCTGATGATCTGGTGCATCTCACTTCATCTTTTTCAAAGAAGCAATCAGCATGATGACTGTTGCTAACATAAAATTGTTGTTCCAAAAAATTCAGACTATCAATTTAGATGTATGAAATATTGGGAACGTTGGATAGTTACTACATTTGTCTTGAAAATGAAGAGGCCATTATACATTTCTTTTTTTTGTCCATTTGTCCAGTGGAAATATTAGAAGACAATGTTAAATAAAATCTTCAGACATGTCCTGATTGCGCTCTTTTCTCAGTTATAATGCCAAGATTTTCCAAAGTGTTCAGGCTCTTTCACAAAGGAGGGGCGAGGTGCAACACATTAACTTCACTGCAGATAAAGTAAATTGAAAGCTTTTTTCTCCTGAAGTTCCAAAAAGTGTTACCGATCGTACCTTTTTCTCCTAAACTAGAATGATTTTGGGAAACAGTGATTCTTAAAATGGAACAACAAAATTACTGCTGAACAGAAATAATAGATGAAAAGATAGAGTACTCAGTATACATATAACTCTAAGCCACAGTTTTCCAGAAGTCAGCATACTAGTATCTTAGTGGCAATGTTGACCAGGGCTGGAAATAGAAGTAGGAATAACAGTTATGAGTCAGGGTCTACAAATGGAAGGGGTGTGAGAAAACAGTGGCAAGTTAAGAGTGGCCATATGGACTCAACATTGGTGGTGGGGAATGACTGTGTGTAAGGGGGATGAGCTAGAACAGGGAGGGCATTACTGCAGGATAAACGGCCAAGTATTATTATCTTAAGTGCCAATACAACTTGATCTGGCTCCCTCTCAGATGTTTCTAACTATCCCAGGCCTTCCATATACATCCTGCCCACAGGGGGGTATATTACTATCTAGGATATTTCCAAAAGTAGGGGAGATTAATTCCTTATATCTATTACATTAACATTTAGTTTGTTATAATTTGTCCCTTTTCAGTTATAAAAATATTGTCCTATTCTACTTTAGGTAAACAATCAAAAACTGCAGGCACACATCAGTAACTTGTTAATACCCTTGTCCATGCAAACACAAAACAGGACTAGAACTTATTTAGTGCTAAAAAAAAATTTCTACAAAATTGCTCTGTGCTGCACTTTGTTTAACACTTTTAGAGATGAGAACTCTAAAGGGCCAATTCATTAACTTCGAGTGAAGGAATAGAAGTAAAAAAACTTCGAATTTCGAAGTGTTTTTTTGTCTACTTCGACCATCGAATGGGCTACTTCGACCTTCGACTACGACTTCTACTTCAAACTAAAAATCGTTCGACTATTCGACCATTCGATAGTCGAAGTACTGTCTCCTTAAGAAAAAACTTCGACCCACTAGTTCACCACCTAAAAGCTACCGAACCAAATGTTAGCCTATGGGGAAGGTCCCCATAGGCTTGACTAACTATTTTTGGTCGAAGGATAATCTTTCGATCATTGGATTAAAATCCAAGGATGAAAATCCTTTGAATCGTTCGATTCAAAGGATTTAATCGTTCGATCGAACGATTATTCCTTTGATAGTTCGATCTAAGTATTTGCGCAGAATCTTTTGACTTCGCTATTCGAAGTGGAAGGATTTTCATTCCCCAGTTGAATATTGAGGGTTAATTAACCCTCGATATTCGACCCTTGATGCATCTGCCCCTAAGTGTCCACTGGGCAGCAAGTGCACTCAGAATAAGCACTAAAACACACGCTCTTGCACTCCCACCCACCCTTGGTCATTAATGACCCATAGAATCTTTTTGTATTCAAGTGAATGATTGTGAATGATTGAGCTATTCCTCATAGGGAGCATATTTTAATCCAAGGTATATCTGCCCTAACATGTAAAGTAAGCCATCTTTTGTCCTGCATCTACACCAAGGCCTTATTTAAAATAATATGCTAACTGCTCCTTTTATTTGGCAGTGGCACCACTGTAAGTGACCCTTAACCGCAGTTCTACCGCAACCTTTTCCCACTAAATTGTTTTATTTCATTGCGTAAGTGTAAGGGTAAAGCACAAATAATACATTGTCCTTTTTATAAATGTATTTTTCTTTCTGTGAAGTAAGTGAATTTGACAGGTGCCAGGTTTAAAGCACTGAAAAAATGCCCAAGGAACAGCATGTTCACTAGCATTTGCTAGATATGTCCTTAAAGACTATGGATCTAGGGCAATCCTGATGGAAAATTAGAACATGGCACATGAATACGGAATATGGAACTCAACTTGCATACTTCTTCTGTTTTTCTTAAAAAAACTACCCAGAATACTGTGGTGTATATGGGATTAACCCCATTACATGTTAATCCCATTTACAAGGGCCAGCAATTGCCATGAAATTACCCTAAATGTATTTACTTGCTATGTTTCCTTAATAGGACCCTTAGAAACAGTTTTCATTTTAGAATACATTATATTCTTAAATGAAGCTCAAAAATAGCATTTTGATATACAGTTTGATTGCTGTTCTAATAAGATGAATGATGTATTGGATGTTTTGATGACCTCAGTTCTACAAGGCAAAGCAATGTCAAGCAATATATTACCAGTACCAGAATATTATTGTACAACTTACTAAATGCTTTTTCTATAGAGCACTCTATGGAGCATCATTTTTGGGTCCCTAGTAAGATCTTACCTTAAGTATATAGTGCAATTTTGGGCTCCAATCTTTAAGAAAGATATTAATGAGCAGGAGAAATTGCAGCAACGTGCAAATTAACTGTTATGGGGTAACATAGATAAAGAACAAAGAACTAGAGGCCACCCCTTTACTTGAGGTACAAAAAAGTAAAGGCTATCCCTTTACTTGAGGTACAAAGAACTATAGCCCACCCCTTTACTAGAGGTACAAAGAACTAGAGGCCAACCCTTTACTTCAGTTACAAAGAACTATAGCGTACCCCTTTACTAGAGGTACAAAGAATAAGAGGCCAACCCTTTACTTGAGGTACAAAAAACTAGAGACCAACCCTTTACTCGAGGAACAGAACTTTCATTTGAATCAGCAAAACTGGTTCTTCACAGTGAGGGCAGTGAGGTTGGGTGGGGTCATTTGAAGAGGTTGAAATTGATGGATTTTTGTCTTTTTTTTTTCAATCCAAAGTAACAATGTAACTGTAGTGAGCATTGATTAAAAACATGTTTCTTTAACTATAGTAGCTTCACGTATACTATGGCTTTGCCAAGACAGAGCTTTCCTCATTAAATAGAGTACAAAGTAGGTGTTTGCCATTGGAGGAACTGTGGAAATCAAATTTACATTTGTGTTATGTGCCCAAAATGTTTTTCATGTTAAATTGGAAGGTTGAGCTATTTTGAATATTTCCTTTCCTTAATTAAATTCCATCACATGAATGTCACTAAGCACATTGTCAAGCAGGTGAGCAATTAAATAGGCTCTTCATACATTTACCATCTAAGTTCTAAATATATTTTTACTGATAAATGGGAAAGGTCATGTATGGGCCAAGTACATTTTGACAGCACTCCTTCTTCCCTGCACTTACGTCACATTTTGATCTGTTGGCATATGAAAGACATACCCTCCAAATGTGATGGAGGATGATCATGCAGGGCATATTTTATCGAATTCCTTTCTTTTTTTACATTTTCTCACCATGAAAGTTTTCCATATTTATTTTTCATTATTCCCTTGCATTTCTTGCTGCTACATGCATGAGTTTCAGGACCCTTTACTTTGTAACAAATGTCTCACTTTTTATATTTTGGAGGAAAAGTAATGAAAAGTTCAAGAATGTCAGGAGCATTTTTCAGAAATGTGAAAGTTCACCTGGCGTGAAAAAAACATTTTAACCCAGAAAAACAAGTCAATAAAAGGTTGAGAAGAAAATTATATTTCTTGATTAAAATTGCTTTTCTCCCATAGATCAATAGTTTTTTTTTTTTATTTATCAATGTTCCTTGTGTTTTCTTGCAGCACCTTCTTAACTAAAAAACTTGAATACTCTAACCTGCCAAGATCCAATCATACCATTGGTCACATACAGAAGTTGTTTGTATGAAAATATTTTAATTGCTCCTCTTGCAAGGAAAATCTCCAGCTTCTTTACAGTGTTAGTCTATGGGGCCCTTGCTAAATATGAGAAAAGTTCCATCTGTCATTTTTACATGCAAGTAAATAGGTTCTTTATAAAGAAAAAAAGTCATGAAACATACAGTTCAGGCTGATATATCAAACAATCTTAAATTAGGTTACATGACACCAGTAGGGATGACTACATTTTTTGGCAGGTCCAGTTTTGGGTAAAATTTTCAGTTTTAAGAATCCACACAGAATTCCACTATGCATTGTGTTTTTCAGAAAAAAAAGTGGTCTTTTCTTTTGCGCTGGAAAAAAATGTAGAAAAAATGGCAACATTGTTATTATGCACCCCGTGCCTTCCACATCAGCCAATCAGAATGGAGTTCTTCTCAGCTTCTAAGGAGCTGTACAGGCACCATGTTTGAAACATAGAAGCCAATTTATTTCTATCAAGATCAGTTGTAGAATAGTAGAACTTAGTGGACAGGCCTCTAAAAATGTGGGGTATTTTGCATTTGGCAAAATGTTATTAAAATTTGACAATTGTACATGATTTTTAACAATTTTAAACAAAATACAATATTTTACATGAACTAGAAGAAGAAAGGTAAAATATGGCATTCCAGTGTACCTTTTTCAATGGTGTCTCATACAAATAATGGTAAAACAGAAATTATACACTGTATATTGTTTTTAATAGATTGACATCTTTTAAACAGGACAATAACAATGCTGATACTTTTTATTCAAAGGGAGGCAGCACTAGTTATATCTATCCAATTTAGAAATAGCTGAGCTATCACACCCAGAGGTGAATGGGATAAAAACAGCGTAAGGTCTTAACAGAGCTGGTTTTAATAAGTGATTTATAATGAGTTCATTCATTACTGGCATGCTTTAAAAAGCTGTGATATTGTACTGTATGCTGTAGTGCAGACTAATTGTGGATATACTGAAAAGTTGTTCAACTGTTTGTTTTTTTCTTAACTTTGAGGTTTGCTAACTTCAAAAAAATGGGCCCAAGGCCTTTTTGAATATTTGGTGAGATTGTCTTTCCTTTTTCAGTGTTTAACTGAAATCTCTATCATTAAGGAGAACAGAGCTGATTAACACATTCAAGATTAGTCTATATGTAAGAGAAAGAAGACAATGCACAAAGCAGTGCCACCATTTATAGAGGTAACAGTTAAATATAATCATTGGTGTACTGGTTTTATAAAACATGTACATTTTTATAAACTAATACAAAATGTACAGAGATGGGTTAATGTAATAAAAGATGCAAATCCATGTGACTTCTAGCAAGCCATTGCAGTCTGGTTACCTTTACTGGTCTGCTGTGTGAAAGGAACATCTGATTTTTTTTAATTGCCAGACCTAGATACAACTTTGCACTTGCCATCATGCCCGTGTAAAATTGTGTGGTTTTGGCATCATTAAAAGTTAGGGGCTAGTCCCCATTGGATCAGTTTCTAAATGATCTTTTTTATTTTGTCCAAAAATACTTGGGCATTCATTGCTATGCATGATCATTGTCGAGCACTGCAAACTATATTGGTGCTATATAGGATAGCAATTTCCTTTATAATTTTGGTGTTGATTGTGTATGCTGTGTATAAGAAATGTCACCCAAAGTAATTTTGTTTAGTGTATCTCCTGTCAATTTTCACAGACTCCTTCACATGCCAGTGCTCAAGGATATCCCTGGTTAAATACAATGGAGTTGATAAACATTGACTGTCACAAGCTTAGTCACATTCCAGCCAAGCTCAGTCATCCTTCAAGGAACACAAAAACTAATCCTGACATGAAATTTAATCTTATACAAGGGAGTGTGGAATTACTTTCTATATATATAAAATGTACCATTATTTAGCAACAGATAAGTAATTGCAAGGGTTGAGGGAAGGCAAAATTATTAAAATAAAGCCTTCAATGTTCAAGCAGCATCGTGAGCTTTTAGCTGACCATAATTGTGATTCTATGCGGTTAATTGGCCCACAAACTGATTGGTTCTTTGTTTTTAACATTGGCCACATGCAATGATAGCCATATTGTTTGGTGGAAACTGAAACATTTTGTCACTTTGATCATTTATAAATAGGGCCATAATATACTTATTTGGAATCCTAATATTCTAGTGCATTTTGCTGACTACAGGGAAAGCCTATGCTTAAAGTTTTTAGTATCCTTTTTCTAAAAAGGAAACCTTTTTGCCATTGTATGAAACCACAGATAAACTTACTTTCTCTAAAACCACAAATGCTACGAATTAATAGATCCAAATACAAGAAGTATGAATGAAAATAGCTTCCAACAACCACAAATTTTTCACAAACAAATGAAAAATGTGTACGTCAATAAACGTTTTTATCTCTGAATCTACAAATCTAAATTTACGAATGAAAGGCTGATCTTTACAAGAAAAGAAAGAGAACTTCTATAGACTTCTACAGGGTCTCGACAACTTTTACTTTTACCCCACTTTCATATATGTATTCATAGATTTTATTGTTTTTATGCTTGATAAAAAACAAAAAAATTGTGAATTAAAAAAAATGCATTCGTTTGCACTAAAACCTACAATTTGGAGAAATTAAAATTCTGCAAAAGCTTAGTATTTCCATACCAGATGTATTTAAATGACTATGCCGCAGACTATGCCACCACACCGTGCAACTTATGCCACCATGCCTTTCTTTTTTGCTGAGGCGATGAACTATATTATATTATAATACGGATTGTCAACCATCCTTGAATTTACTTGCCTTTTTTTTAGTATACAATACAAGCAATCATTTTATATAAAATTGTCATTGTTTTCTTTTATAAATATTACAGGAAAATTCAAATTGAGAGTATAATGTCTTTAAACGTCTAACATTGCATAAAATGTTAAAGAAAATTATACTGGGTGTCTGTTGGACATACAATATTCACTTTCATATTCAAGGCTAGAGGAGCACAACTGCAACTTGTACAATATGTGGCTTGGCTCAGTAACCTTTAACAAAATTAGACAGCCCATTAATAGTTTTATATTTACCTATCCTTGAGTTTTGTTCAGCATGTGAATTTTCACTTTAATTGCAAGTAGCAGACGGAAAATATGACGCATGTAAATTTAAACTCATTTCAGACCGCTGAGTCACATGCTAGAAGGCATTCCTACCACACAGGACAAATGATTCCCATTTCATTGCTGATAAATTAATTAATATTTCTTTCACTTTTTTTAACACAGGCTTTCAGAACTAATTTTGAAATGATGAGGCTAATATAGGTATTAAAAGAACATTGAATTAAACATTGAATTAAAAGTAAATCCTCCAACTAAATTCTATTTTACAATGAAATGTAACACTTTCTTTGGGAAAATCTTTGGGAACATGCTTCCTTAGTTTCATTTAGTAAATGTATTTATTTCAAAATGAATAATTGAATATTTTTAATTATACCGAGAATACTGAGTATTATTGAGTAGAGTTTCGCCACAAAAATGATGGCCATAGACTCCAATGGGTGAAAAAAAAATGCCGTACAACAAAAAAAAATGAGCGACATGACTCAAAAAAATTAGGTGCCCATAGATTTCATTTTGGCAAATTTTCACTGTTTCGAAAATTTTTGGTAAAGGGAAACAAGTCAGATTTGCCCATCACTATTGAGTATTTTCCATTGTTTCGCAACAACTAGACCTCTCTTAGATATAGACATATCACAAAAGAGATCTCGAATCGTGACTTTTCTCCATTATTAATGATGTGTATGCAGTGCTTGCTTCCCAGTCATCAAGAATCAAATGGTTATTACCAAAAATATGTTTGCAGTCACAAATCTATATGTGTATACCGACCTCTCATTTAATATTTTGTATATGTGTATATTGACCTCTCTTTGAATATTTTACTATATTGGTTTCCCAAGTTAAATGGACTGACTTTACTGTTTCATGTGATGCATTTTTGAATACGTGGTACTCAGAAATGTTTCACGATAATAGTTATAAGTTGCCAATGTGTCAAATACATATCTGTTTTTGTTGATACAATCACTTTGTTTCATAAATATCAGAATGGATTTCTTGTGCATAAACTCATTGGGTGACTATTTACCAGTAAATCCCCGCAGAGGTTATAATAAGAAGGGAGCAGAAAGGAGGTTTGTGACAAATATATGTTAAAACAGCTTAATAGACAAGCATTAAATTGGTGAATTCAAATGGGAAGACACTGAAGTCTGTCTAGAGCAGGGGCTCTTTTGTTACCTGTGAGCCACATTCAGATGTAAAAAGAGTTTGGGAGCAAAGCAAGCATAGAAAAGGTTCCTGAGTGGTGCAAAATAAGTGCTGTGATTAGCTATTTGGTAGCCCCTATGTGGACTGGCAGCCTATAGAAGGCTTTGTTTGGCAGTAAACCTGGTTTTTATGCAACCAAATCAGGAATTTAAAAAATAAGCACCTGGTTTGAGGCCACTGGGAGCAATATCCACTGAGTTGGTGAGCAACATGTTACTTGTAAGCCATTGGTTGGGGACCACTGGTCTAGAATGTGGGAGACTAGTTAAGAGACAGACTGGGTGAGGAATCATTGGACGTGAAGATCATCATATTGAACAGTGAGTACAATATGAAATGTTGGGTATTGGAAACGAGAAGATTGCTAAGCATGCTCAAACTTAGATGCTGAGTGTAGAAGGAGACAGTAATGGAAACTTTAATTTTGCCACAATTTACAGATTGGATCCAGCTCTCTTGTGCACTACAGACAAGGTAATGCTCAGTCAAAGACAGAATATTGGCTGGCTTTAGTTCCTAGTAAGCTTTATTTAGCATAAGAACCTAACCCACTGCCACCAGGGATGTGATATTCTATTACAGACTGCAAACAGTTACAACAGAACTTTATGTACAGTACAGTATGTCTATGTGGTAATTCATTCAATGCATGTTTATACTATATGGAAAGTTACATGTTGTGGTTAAATGCACCAGGCCATCTGAGAAGAACAGAAAAAGAATAGTGATGGGCGAATTTGCGCAGTTTTGCTTCGCCAAAAATGTGCGAATTTCCCATGAAAAATTCGTGAAACAGCGCCAGCGTCTCATTTTTGATGCCGGCGTCCATTTTTTTACGCTGGCGGACGTTTTTGAGGCCAGCGTCTGTTTTTTTCTACGCTGGCAACAATTTGTTTTGACGCCGGCGAATTTTCACGGGTGTTCACAAATTTATTCGCTGGTGGCGAATAGTGCAAATTCGTGCCTGCTGAATAAATTCGACCATCACTAATAAAGAATGAATGACATACATTCATATTTTTTTGGGGGTTCTACAGATCATGTGATGCTGGGGTTTCCCGAGAGAAGTGGGAAGTGAAGCCATGGATACAGTAACTGTTGACTAGCGACTCAAGAACTGAATGGACTTTAAGTGACTGCCCAAACCAATTTCCTTTTCCATCCATACTTTTTATTATTGGATATTGACGGTCAGCAGCTGCAAGGTCTTGAGCTGTATTAAAAAGGGCATAGATTTGCAGGAGGAGAGGATTATTCTTCTACTGTACAGAGCGATGGAAAAGCCTCATCTAGAATACGTCATACAGTCTTGGTCTTCAGTTCTCAAACAGGACATTATTAAATTAGAGAGGGTGCAGGGAATGGCAACTATGCTGGTAAAAGGTATGGAAAATCTTAGCTATGAGGAAAGACTGGCCAAATTGGGGATGTTCACGCTGGAGAAGAGGCGCTTAAAGGGTGATATGATAACTTTGTAGAAATATATAAGGGAATAATCTCTATAATGCTTTATTCATCAGTAGGTGTTTTCAATTGACATGCGGGCACCCATTCTGAAGAAATGAGGTTAAATGTTTGGAAGGGGTTTTTTACAGTGAGAGCTGTGAAGATGTGGAATTGTCTCCTTGAATCAGTGGTACTGGCTGATACATTAGATAGCTTTAAGAAGGGGTTGGATGGCTTTTTGGCAAGTGAGGGAATACAGGGTTATGGAAGATTTCTTATAGTTAGTGGTGAGCGAATCTGTCCTGTTTCGGCAAAAAAATGTGCAAATTCCATAAAAATGTGTGAAACGCATTTTTACACAATGGGAGTCAAAACATTGACTTCACAATGGGCGTCAAAACATTTTTTATTTGTGACAAGCTGATCCAGGGACATCTTGGAGTCAGGAAGGTATTTTTTCCCCCTCTGAAGCAAATTGGTGAGACTTCAAACAGTTTTTTTTTGCCTTCCTCTGGATCAACTAGCAGTTAGGCTGGTTATACAGTATATAAGGTTGAACTTTATGGACATGTGCCTTTTTTTCAACCTAATCTATTATGTTACTATGTCGTTTTAGAAGAATAGAGTTTAATGATAGTTTAAAAACAAATTGAATTTGGAATCCATCAGAGATTAAAAGAAGTAAAGAGATTGCATAGAGGCTACCAAGACTGAAAGGATTAAGAAAACATTTTTTAGTGAGAGGGCAGGAGAGGGGGATGCCTCTTCCTCTCACCCCTTCATGAAAACTGACCTGCTACAAACAAGCAGCACTGTATTCAAAGGGAATGCACAGCAATTTGTGCTCAATTCTGAAGGGCATGGCATGTCTGTCTTCTGTTCTGCCCTCTGTAAATTGTCTTAACTGAATGCAACTCGTACATTGGATGTTCCTGTAATCCTGTTTTCATGCATTAAAAGATAGATTCCAACTTGTTGTGACAGTCAATATAAGGCTAGAACCAGGCCCATATTTGTTGAAAGGCCACCTAGGCCCGGGCCTAGAGCGGCAGGATTTTAGGGGGGCGGAATGCTGCCCAACCACACCTACATTGGTTCAAAAACACTGGTAATGTGCTGGAGATACAATCATTTTTTAAATTTCCCATGCGCCAATCCCCATTGCTCTAGTCCAGATGATGAAAATTTGCACAAATAGGGGGAGGGGACAGGGGCGACGAATGGCAGTCGGCCTAGGGGTGCCCACTATGTAAATCCGGCCCTGGGTAGGACTACATGGACGATTTCCATGCGATCTGATGCGCTGTGCAAAAATGCAGGCGTCACGTTGAATGCGACAGAAATAAGGTAAGTAATGGAAATGTAGGATGAAGTTGCAGCATTCATCCGACGCGACACGACTGTCGGATGCAGATGCAGCGTCTGCATCCGCAAGTCGTGTCACGTCGGAACAACGATGCAACACCATCCATTACTTACCTTATCTCTGCCGCATTTGACGTGCCGCCTGTGTTTTTGCACATTGCGTCAGATCGCACGGAAATCGTCCATGTAGTCCTACCCTAAAAGGCAACTGTTTAAGGCACAATGATAAGTGTTGTATATTTTTACCACTGAAACAATTTATCTTTCAAACAAAATAGTTTAATTATTTTTTTTAAAAAAGTGAGAAAGAGAAAGGAAATCAGACAAAATTATAAATCACAACTGATTAAATTTGCCTTAGGTTCCTGGTATTAATAATTGCCATTTAGCAGCCCAGTTTAGCAGCCCATCACAAGCACTATAAAACAATATTTACATTTCTTTTTTTGCAATCACACAATTACATGAGTGAAGCCGCTGATAAAAAATGACATTTTAAAAAAAATCACACCATTTTTGAGACTGTGTTCAGTAGGAAGAGGATTGAAAAAAAAAAAAAACAGCAAACATTTGCAATCTAGCTGCTTATTAAAATGTCAGAAATAAATGTGATTTGCTTAATGCACATAATAAGAGGAACATATTTAGGGAAGGCTCTAGTACAACCCCACAGTGTGATTATATCATTTCATTTAGTACAGGAGAGTAATTACAAACCCCTCCAAGAAGGCTGCTTGTCATCCAATTTTTGTAACCTATTACAGCTGGTACAGCAGCAGAATGTTCACTAATGAACTCTTGATTCATGCGAGCAGAGTACAAGTGTATATATGATAATGTGTGACTCAAAAGATGAGTACGGTAATTCTGCAAAAATACTAAATACAAAGCAAACTGTTTTAGAGAAATATCCAATGTAGGGTTATTAAGGATTATTTAGTGACCCTTTCCCTTTGCTGAAAAATTCGAAATTTTGCCGAAATGCACTGGAGTCAATGGGCATATTTTTTCTATGTTTTTTTCTCATACCCAAGTGTTTTGAAACTAGTGGAATTTTTTCTTAAGTTGTTCTCACTCCAATTGCAGTGGAAACTAATTGGCATTTTTTTCTTGCATTTTATCTCCCTGTAAATGCTTTGAAGCCCATGGTGTTGAAGCCATTGAAGTCAATGGGCATTTTCATAATTTTTTTTTATTACTCCAAATGCATTGAAGTCATTGGGTATTTTTTTTTCATGTCAAAGGCATTGAGGGTCAACGGGCATTTTTTACATAACAAAAAAGTCGCACTCAGTAGATATTTCCCAATTGATTTAGCTTTTATTAAATTAAATTTAACTTGAGGTCACTAGTGATGGGCAAATTTATTTGCCAGGTGTGAATTTGAGCCGAAACTCTGCGTTTCGCCGCCAGTGAATACATTTGCAAATTTGCTGTGAAAATTCGATGGCGTTGCCAGTATGTTTCTGGTTCAGGAATGAAATTTTATATTGTAGAGTGAATTATTTGCAGTGTAAACAGTTTAATTTAGAAATAAAAATACATCATAAAAATCATGACAGAATCCAATAAGGGTTAGTTATATATTATTGTATAATTGTATAATTTGTTTACATTACAAAAAAGTCCATCATAAAAATCATGACAGAATCCAATAAGGGTTAATTATATATCAGTTTGGATCAAGTACAGGGTACTGTTTTATTATTACAGAGAAGAAGGGATAGTTTTTAAAAATGTTGATTATTTGGATAAAATGGAGTCTATGGGAGACCACCTTTCTGTAATTTGGAGTTTTCTGGACAATGGATGCCATACCTGTATGGGAAGCTCAAAGAAATAGAGGGTTTTTTTTTTCAGTGGAAGATATTGTAGCTTGTTGAAGGAGAATTTATATAATGATCTTAGCTAATTATGGCTCAGATATTGTGTCATTAATTTATTGGTTTGTTGACATATCTCGGATAATTAAACAAAATATTCATATTTTTGTTTCTAATACCTTCCCTTTCTTTAGTGCATCTATGTCAAGTTGTCTAAGACCTGTTCTACAGATCCTCTCTTTGAGTTATTCTCTACTTTCTTTCCTGGCACTTACTTTCTCCTTAATATGAGGTCTTCTCTTTATAGTAGATGGAGGTGACATATCACATTCCAAAAATATTACCCTTTTTAGCTTTTAATGGCAAAAAAAAAAGAAACTGTGCTTGTCAGTTGGCATTATTCATGAAGTGCATCAATTCAAGAAAAGCATAAAAAAATAATGTTTATTATAATAAGCAACCTTTTCTCAACAAAATTATAGAGAATCTTACATTTGTTCTAATAACATGTATATTTTATAGGCTGTAGCTTAAATATGGTTTTATGTTATGTAATGATGTTCTGTCCCTCAAAGATTGATTATTACCTATGACTCGTTTTTTACGTGCTGCGTTAGTGTAAAACATTATAAAATCAATGTTCTCTTTTCAAAGTTGTTAAGCAAGAAAAAGATGTCATTGTAACACGTTGGTGACAAGAAACAAGTTTGAGAGTTATATTCTGGAAATGGCTCTGATTCTAGGTTACAGGACGAGTTCAGCATAAGAATGTCACATAATTGCCAAAATTCTGCCCAAGATTTAAGAAAGCATCATGTGTAATTTCAAAATACTTTTACTTTCATTTTGTAGGTCTTTTGGATTCAGGTCGTTAATATGCTTTAATAAAGCTCCAAAGAAAACAGTTGCCCTCCTACTAAAAGGTTGGCAATTGTGTGTTCATACAGAACAAACCAGAGTAGGCGATAAAGGACTTCATCCGAAAGAAGACAATTACTGGATTGGAGAGTAACTGGTATGTTGCTGCACAATTAATATTTTCCATAGGTTTTGGTAGTTCTTAAGGCAAATGTGCAATTTACACTTATGTATTTAATTAAAAACTGATCCAAGTGTAGAGTTATTAGTGTACATGAGAGCATTAAAGACATGTGTAAGCATCTATTTGGTGTGTCCTGCAGCCTTTCAATGTCAGATATAAGGTGTATGATTTATATCCAAAGTGCTAAACCCCTTTTCTCCCTATTGTGTGTTTGTGTTGCATATGGAAACTTCTGTTCTTACTATTTTCATAATTGTCTATTTAACCCTTTCTTGGCAGGAATATCCAGGGACACTCTATGGCGCTAACAGTATAGATCCCAAGCCTCCACTAAGTGGGAGATTTTGCTGGGTTTGGATAGCTCCTTTAACAAATAGATCAGCAGCAGGGTTGCCAGATTGGTGCTTTTCCTGCCAAATTGGGCTACAAATTTAAAGCCCAGGTAGATTTTGAAAGTACAAACTAGCCAAGGTATGGATTTGGGATACTTTTTGGGCCTTTGGTTGGTTTGTAAATTGTAAGTTTGGAAACCAGCCAAAGTCTATTCTTGCCCTAATGTGCCAAGCCTGCATCTCCCAATGCATCTTGGATAATGTTTTTGTTTAACAATTTTCCAAATGCCAAGTTTAATGCAAGACTACAATACCCAGCATGCAATGGGACTGACTTGTGTAAAAGTCGGGAGTACCCAGATTTTGGGGTCTGTACCCCAGTTTTCCTCAATGGGGCAAAAATCTGCTGGCCGCCAAAATGTGGAGAGTTGACCTGTTTTACCAATATTTATTGATAATGTATATGTATTAGGGCCTTATGGGGCACCTATACCTCCTGAGTAGTAGTTACGCCTCTGGTAATTGGTGAATCTGTCCCATTTTGCTTCATGGAAAAATTCAAAAAAGGCATATTTTCATATTTATTCATTTATTTTTTAGACATTTTTTTCACTGCACATATTGGGCTATTTTGGGGCTTCTTAGCTAATTTGGGCTGGTTTTATAGCTTACTTTGGCTGGTTTTAAAAATGGAACTTGCAACCCTGATCAGCAGGAACAAACAGAGAGGAGAAATCTCAGGCTGGCTCTCAGTAGTTCTGTAAAGAGACCATGCTTTCTTCTTCTCTTCTTCCTGGAACAGATCTGCCTCACTTTCATTTTGGCTCCAAACCTCCTTCAGAGAGGTAACAAGTAAATTCTTCTTGCTGGCTGGCTAAGCTGTGGCTGAAAACTGTCCCAATGCAGCACATGCAGCAGCCATGTTTTTGGTTGCTCCGGATTTAAAGTCACCGGGTTATGCATTAAGGGAAAGTGCAAATAACACTTCCCTAAATGTATCCCTACATTTGTTTGCCTGTTCCTTGTTAACTCCAGGAGTTACACAACTGTATAACATTGTTTCTGGAATCTTTACTATTCCAATCTAACATATTTTTTATTTACTGGTTCTTAGCTCCAAATATCTTGTCTAACCAACTGTATGTTTCCAGGACATGCTCTTAGCAACATCTGAAAATATGTTACAAATGTATTTCCATTTACCAAACTAACTGTGCTGTGGTCAGGGATATCTTTAAAACATGCAGTGCTGGGGAGGCCTGAGGGTTAGAGAAGAAATGATCTGTTGTAATCATTCTTTTCTTATAGAAATGCTCTTGTGGCCATATATTGCAGTTAGAAAAATCACCCTACCTTGCTACTGCACTTTGTTTCTAATTTTCTTGAGGATATTGTATACAATATATTAAAAGTACTAAAGTAGAACTTTTCTCCAACACTGAAATAATCTGTCCCCAATATAAAGGATAATTCTCTAGTTTTCAGGTAAACTGCTTTTTAAACTGGGACAATGATATATCTTCTCTCTCTTCTTTTTCTTTGCTTTTGGCTGCAGAGTCAGCAATAGTGTACAGTAGGTGGTTCACATACTCCAGTACTGTGGGGACCTTTTTTATAAAGGTCACAATTTTAGTGGTTTTAGAGGTTTTTGAAAACACGAATAATCTCACAAACTCTAACACCATGATTGTCTTTAAATGTATTAAAAGATTATAAAATACTATTATAATATATGATTATGAATATAAAAAGTAAGAAAAACTCCGAACAATGTGGCTAAACAATGTGGAGTTTTTCAGACAATTCGTAGAGAAAATAAATCCGAAAACCTCTAAAATTCTGATTAGATTGAAAATAGCCCAAATGGTTCAACATTTTTAGAGCTTTTTAGAAATATAGGAAAACCTTGAATTTTTCTTGATTCAGGGAAAAAAACACTATTTGATTTTTAATAAATGGACCCCTAAATCTCTAAAAACTGCAAAAAAATTACAACATGCATTAAAGTCAATGGGCATCAAAATTTGTATATGATGATTCTGTGTGGTTCACGTTCCATAAACAATTACAGATAGCAAATTCTTGCAAGCTCTGTGCTGTCTATAGTCTGTACCAGTCCAAAGCCACTTCATAAGTTAGTACAATTTTGCTCTATTTTTGTTTTACATTATAAAAGTTCCATTTGCCAATCCTTACTATCCCTTGCTGTTAAAAACTGAAAAGAATATGAAGGAGGTTATTCACTAAAATTTGATTTTTTTCTCATTATTTTATTAAAACCACTTTGACCACACTCCCCTTCACATTTTTAGTTTATCAATAAATTAATTAAAAAAATCTGGTGCATGAAAAAGACTTGATAAAATTGTGAGAAAATCTGAATCACTTTTTTTTCAAATTTGACGGACAAAACCACTAATTATTCTGATTATTGCACGAAACCCAGCACAGATCATTGTTTCTTGAAATTGTTAAGGGGACATCTGGCAACTGACTTCTATATGAACTCGCCAGGTTTGAGATGGAGTGCCTCAACAATTTAATTTCTTTTCTACAAAAAAATGGTGTTTTCCCTTTTAAAACTCCAACCTGAAAAATTTGGACTTTAGTAAATAACCCTCCAAGACATAGGGGTACATTTAAGTACCAGTGTTTTTTTTACCAAGGTTGAAAAGTTATGGTAGAAAAATAATGATAACTTAACATTTACAAACTCCTTTTCCCTGCCTATTTGGAATGATGGCAGAAAAGTGAAAGTCATCCCTAGACTTGCATAGCATTAGCACAGCTCATAATATTTTTGGGTTATCATTTTGTTTTTGGTGGAAGAGCTCAGTGCTGTTTTGTTCCATAACAGCCAATAGGAAATAATTAAATTAAACCGCTGAAAGTGGTCAAACCAATTCTGAAGAATTGGCACATTTGTCAAAGCATGACATGTTTTGTAAACGTGCCAAGTCGTTTTGTTTGTTTTTAAAAAAGGTGAGCAGTATACAGTATGCTACTTGTTGATTGGTTGCTATAGATGAATACAAATATAACACTTTGCACCTTATTGCATAACCAAAATAGTCTGGGGAATTAAATAAACAATAATAATAATACATTAAACCTTAATATAATTTTTGATAAAAAACATTTCAAATACTATTTAGTTGAGGGTTGTGGATGGTGTTTTAAAACAAAATGTTACAGAATGGAAGTTGGAACATCTTGTTGGAGTAGATGCTGAACTGGAGTGGCTAGACACATTGATAACTAGGAACAGTGTCTCATGAAAATCCTGGCACTTTGCCTTTTATTTAAGATCTGGATTATGATTATGTTTGGTTAAAACATAACGTTCATGAAATGATGCAATTATCCCTCTCACTAAAAACAAATACATTTTCAAAAATGGACACTTATTTATAAAATAAGCCATTCGGTTAAAATCTAAAAAAGCTAACAGAAGTAAACAGTAAACAAATAGGATAGTCTGCTCAGCAACAGTGTTAGGGAGAAATACAGATGAAGCCACTTGGATTTGTGAGTTAAATGCGTCATGACTCAGGGGTAATTGAAGAAACTGTGTTATCTTAAGTCATCTTAACTCAGTTAATGCATTTAACCTTTTCATTAGCATACCAAAGCTCCATTGTTCACAATGGTGAATGCTTTAATTAGATGGGATGTTGTGACGCAGTTTTCTGTGTTAAATGAGATAAATGGGATATCTGTGTTTAGTTATTCTGTGTCAAACAGACAAACCAAAGTGGCTGCATCTGTAAATGAGGAGAGAGAAAGAAAGGAAGAATTCCTATTCTGTGCCAAGGAAGTAACACCACCCTCTACTAAGTCTACTTCACCTCACCAAGTGAGTGATCAATGGTGGTGGTGCTTGTTTTAGGTACCTGAGTGGTTTGGTCTGGAACCAGCTCTTTGCCTGGATTTGTCATGTTCTAATTTCTCTTAGCAACAAAAATTAACCACTGCATCTAGGTATTTAAGTTAGACTGCCAGAACAACTGTAAAAAGCTTTATTTACACAGGACATGTCTTATATCCCTTATATAATCTTTTTCACAAGTCAAAAACGTTCAAAAGTCACATGTTTTGTGTAAATTAAGACATTTGCACTTAAAATGCTATTGTTTACATGATATGTACTATACCACCGCACTACAAGCTAAAATTTAATGTAGCACCCTTTGGAAGGTGAACAACTGCATATATGGTGGTCATGCCCCATAGTTTCTGGATTATGGAAAGACATTATTGGGCTTGCAAGCCAACTACTACAAAAGGAGGTCCATCCGTACCCTTGACTCTACTCTTCCTCAAACTGGAATCCTTCCCCGAAAAAGAATTAAAGTTGTGCTCACAAATATGTCTCACAACCAGATGTGGTATAACCAAAATAAATGGAAAATGGTCCCTCCACAACTTTCTGGAGTTAAAAACAAAATCTGGTGGATATCTGCCATGGAAAAAACTTTCCACACTGATACGCCATAAACTGGAAAAATATTATGAGATTTGGTCCCCATGGACAGTATGGAAGGAAAATCACCCTGTGCAGATTACAACCAACCCCACCAAAAATATAACCTGGTTAAATAGATAAGCTGTGCCAAAATTGGTTTCCACTGAATGGTTACCAGACAGTAACCAATCAGTGACTTGAGGGAGGGTCATAACTGTTTGCTTTTGACTCTGAGTTTAATGCTGAGGATCAAAAGCAAACCAACTTAACAGTTATGTCCCATGTGGCCCCATTGTCTCCCCAAGTCACTGACTAACTCAGAGTTAGAGAGCTGCAAAGCAGGAAGTAGTGTTCTGTTCTCTTATGTTAGACATCCAGTCACTCCAGCCTTTATACTGTACCTTACATTTTTGGCTAACTATATTAGATTTTTTTTTTATTTTGCACAGCCTATCTATTTATCCCATTTTTATTTTTACAATGAACTGTTCCTTTAATAAACACACAATAAACTGAAATATTTAAACATCTAGGGGGTATTTCCTAAAACTAAACTTTTTCTCACAATAATAAAAAAAAACATTTGGTTAAGCTCCTAAACTCGGATCCTCTTAATTTACCAATAAAAGTTCGTTCGGAAAAACTTTGACTGTATTGAATTGTTGCCTCAACAACTCAAATTTATCGAGTTCAGTGTTTTTTTCTTCCTCTAAAAACTTGACCAGAAAAATTTGAGGCTTCATGAATAGCTTCCCCCTTGTTGGATAGATGCATGTTCTATTTTAGAAATCAGGAAATTCAATATATGCTTAAAATATATGCTTCAGATAAACTGTTAGACCTTTGTTTTCTACCATTTTCAGGCTCACATCATTTCAGGCTCACTCTTTGCATCTTCAAAGTGATTCTTAGTAAAATGTTTGATATTTATATTTTCATGTCTCAAGTTAAGTTTGTATTTTGCTCTTGAGAACCAGTTTATGTCGGGATCTCCCAATAAGGGGTTCAGGTCTTAGGGGCTTCTTCTAACTAGTTACTATCATTATCAATATCTGACTTCTTCTTCTGCTCCTGTAATGTGCAAAAGGTGTGTCCATCACAGTAGTTTGAATTTGATCATTAATTCCTTTCCCGTTCTGTTTTGTGTAGAATATTTTATTTTGTTTGTAAAGACTTGAGCCATGATTTAGCTTGTAGTTAGAATATCTCTAAAGCTAGTTTACAGATCAAGTACACAAATGGTGGCAACATTTCTTCATTTATGTGTCAAGCCTTCGCATACCATTGTAGTCTATTTGTGGTTAGAAATAATATTATTATACACATGTAGGTACTTCTTAAAAAAGTAATAGTTTTGTTCCAGGCAGGAAGAACCCTTTCCGTGCAGTAGGCTCTCAATCTGTGTGTCTTCAAAATGATGGTTTTTTTGACATACAAATAATAGCTTGGAACAATGTCACATTGATGTTTAGGCCATTTCTTTATATCTTATTGTGTTTAGTGTTTCTCATGAATATAATTTTTCCCCCAGAGTTATATTGGTTGGAGAAATCATTTTTGTAAGCATGGTGGACAAGATAATAGGATAGATCCTTCAGGTGCCTGCAGAATATCAATACCTTTGATTTACTATAAGATCACTAAACCTATGTATATGTTAGGTAACTAGAAATGGAAAAAGGAAAATGTTAGCAAATTGAAGAGAGACTTCCCTGATATATTCTGGATTGACATGATTAATGTCTGAACTAAAATACCCAGGATCTACCCTGCAGTGAGCTGGAGGGAAATGCACCATAACATCTTGAACAGAGCATCTGTCATCTGATGACTAAAGGACAGAAAAGCAAAATTGAGAGCACCATTGCCGGAAGTGGGAGAGTTAAACATAACATAAATAATGTGAAACATAGCCTATAGGATATTTTCAATTGGAACCAATCTGAACCAACATGAATACTTACTGTATATTGTGGTAGAGTGCCCAAGGAAATGTGCAAAGTTGTGTTTTTTTGCATTTAATTTCTGTCTAATAGGAGATGAAAGATGCAAGGGAGATGCTATTAAACAGAGTATGATTTCTCTGTGTAAAGGATTTTGCTGTCTGGCCCTGAAAACCGTAAGGTTCTCAAAGGAACATGCAAGTCACACAATCCATTCCAGGGGTCCAGTTTCTAAATTGGAGCTCACTTTCCACAGGAAGGCTGTCCTTTAGAAAAATATTTAATTATAGTCAGAGTTAGGAGAGACTTAAATGATTGAGAAAAGCAAGAAGGTGAGCCAGGTCAGAGGCTGATGAGCTGCTATACCCTGGAGGGGAGAGTCAGCAGGGCTTGTTTGTGTAAATGTGAAAGCCACCCTGCATGGTGAGAACCCCAGAATGGGGGAAAGTTGTGAATACGTGCTGTTGAAATGCTAATAAACTGTTTATGTTGGGAAGGGTTTGTCAAAATAAACCTGTGTTCTTGTTTGAAGATTCAGTGTCCCTATCTTTATGCTTCTTATCCTACTCTTACCTGCCTACCATAGCTAATGAACCCCAAAAATTGTGTGTACAGGCAGTCAGCTTGTCACACTATTATTTGTTTCTTTACAGAGACATACATGATTACTTAGGCTAAGAGGAACCCATGATAGCCTGCTTCTGACTTGCAGAATATATCACTTTAACATGGAAGGGGTTTAAAGGGGTTGTTCACCTTTTTGGAAAATGACAGCCCAAAAAACATTTTTGTAATTTATCTTTATTACCTAAAATGTTTGCTTTTAGAGATACATACCACAGAAGCTATGGGTCATCTCTGCAAAAACTCTCACAGTTCTCTCTTCTGTTATGGGTTCGCCGACACACTCTATGTAAGAGATGCAGGCTGCCAAATATGGAATTTCACGACTGCGCATGCTCTCTCTCTCCTGCTTCATTTGCATATCTTCAATTCCATTGGCTTGCAAGATTCAGCCAATCGGATCAAAGATATGTAGGGATGGGCGAAATGTTTCACCTTGTTTCGCTGCGGAATTGACGCCCATAGACTTTTATGGCGTTGTGAAACAAAAAAAAAAAAGACACGCGTCAAAAAAAAATGATAGACTTTAATGGGCCGGCATCGAATTTTTGGCGAAACGAAACAGGTCAAATTCGACCATCCCTAAAGATATGCAAATAAAGCAGGAGAGAGAGAGCATGTGCAGTGCAGCTTCAGTCGTGAACTTCCTTATTTTGCAGCCTGCATCTCTTACATAGAGCATGTCCCACAGTCACTTAACATTGGAGAGAACTGAGAGAGTTTTTGCAGAGATGATCCACTTCTATGGTATGTATCTCTGAAAGCAAACATTGTAATCTTCCTTGAAAATGAAGACTCCTACATGGGAGTGTTTCTGCAATAATTATGTTTTTTTGTGCCTCTAAATAATATGTTGTTGGTGCAGAAACATGTTATAATTATTCTTATAAAAAACATAAGAAAAGCAAAGATATTTGGAATATATTTTTGAGAAGGCCATTTCCCATGGAAACATTTAAATTAAACATTTGTTTGAGCATTTTCTATGTAGAAATAAGTATCTTTTACTTGCTTTTACTGCTTACTAGGTTCTCATAATTACATGTTGGTACCAAACAGTCCTATTAGCCTTACGAAATGGTGTTCCAATCTATGGAATTACCCAAAATCTGAAAACCCCCAGATCCCAAGAATTCCAAATAATGGATGCCATGCCTGTAGATGTTCTCTACAAAGATCTGAGAAAGAGTTAGCATAAATTCAGCAAACAAAAGATAAGTTGCAAGAAATAGAAAAATGTTAAGTGGCAGGTTTAATTATAGGATCTATATATTTTGCCTCTAAAATAAGCATTGGCTACAGCTAACTGAATGAGAGCTTCAGTGTGGTATTATGATTGATCACTGTGCATTTCAGCTCAGAACCTTGGCAGTTGATCACAGATTTTTGTCCAAAATCAGCACCTTGCCATTTTTTTCTTGAGAAGCTGTAGAATCTTAAAAAAATGTACATGGGAGTCTGAGGGGGTTATTTACTAAATCCAAATTTTTATGATTAATTAATAAATAAATCTGACCAAACTAGAATCCACAATTTCCCCTTATTTATCATTAAAAAACACAAAAAAAATGAAATTGTCAAAAACCATGAGTTCTTCGGATTGCAACTTTTTTGGATTGCTGCCTGAAAATTTTTTCAGATTTGATGCCTGAAAAGTCAAAATTTTTGAAAATCGGTGGAAAAGCCCAACATTTTCTGATTATCGTACGGAACCAAGTGCAGACAATAATATCTTTCAAATTGCAAATAGGACCTCTGCCACTGACTACTACAGGACCTCGAGAGGTTGAAGATGGAGTATTTTCAGATGCAGACTTTTTGCAGACTCGGGCTAAATAAATGTCAAAAAAAAAAAAAAGTTTTTTCCACTAAAAATTTTAATTTTAGAGTTGAAAAAAATCAAATTTTTCGAGTTTTTACCATTCGGACTTTAATAAATAACCCCCTAAATATTCATTCATTCACACGGAAGTTCAGTTCACAATCACCATGGTCAACAGACATACTGACTGGTGAACCCTCACCTATTATTATTATTATTATTATTATTATTATTATTATTAAAGGTTGAATTTTAGGGCCCTATTAACTAACAATTAGTGATGAGGGAATCTGCCCTGTTATGATTCACTTAAAAATTAGCAAAACATTGAAGTCAATAGACGACAAAATTTTATTATGCGCAACAATTTTTTACACACTCAACTAGTTAAGTAGGCTAATAAATTAGCCTGTGTGAATTTGCAGTTAAATTTGAGTCAAAATTTTGGACGCGAGCTAGAATAGTCAATTGCGTCAGAATCGACTCGTGTCAACACTATTCAGACCCCCATTTGGCATCAAAATTGATGCGGGGTCAGTCTTTGAGTTTCACAAATTTTTTCTTCAAATTTTTTCACTGCAAATTTTTGCCGCAGTTTCATGAAAAAAATTGCAGATGGCAAAATGTGGAATTTCGCCATAAATCCATGCCTGCCAAAAAATTCACTCATCACTAGTAACAATCAAATTTCTCTTTTTTCACAAATCTCTAAAAATGCGTGGTTTTTCTGTTTCTGTTTTTCTTTAAAGGGCATGTAAATTCTAAAATAGAATAAGGCTAGAAATGCTGTATTTTGTATACTTAATATAAACATGAACTTACTGCACCACAAACCTAATCAAACAAATGATTTATGCTTTCAAAGTTGGCTACAGGGGGTCACCATCTTGTAACTTTGTTATACATCTTTGCAAAACTAAGACTGTGCACATGCTCAGTGTGGTCTGGGCTGCTTAGGGATCAATATAAACAAAGCTGCTTGAGTTCTGCATGGCTGGGAAGTAAGGTGAGGGCTCCCCCTGCTGTTCATAAGTATGATTGTTTCCCTGCAGAGCAGTTAGGGACCGTCTGGCAATTCCTATCCACAGCAGTAAGAAGGGAGAATTTCACTGCATACAGTCAGGTTTCTTATAAAAACGGTACACATTTTTTAATTAAATTTTAATTAAATTATATTGGAGATAGGTTTCTTTTTCATTAGAGAAAGTAAAAATAGTATATTTTTTTTGCCTTTACATTCCCTTTAAGTGCTAAAAATGTGTGATTTTTTTATTATAAAAACCACGAAAACCTCTAATACAAAATGGTACCAAGTAAAAGCTATCAAGGTCCCATTTATATTCGGATATTTTAATAAATTACACAAGATTCATAGTTTTAGAAAGACATAATTTTTCAGACAATTACAAGCAAAAAAAATTCCAAAAACTTTTAAAAGTCCAAATTGATTAAAAAGTGTAAGATCAGTGGAACCTTCTTTGACTCCTATGGGAACTCGACAGGTATGCATTAGAGGGTTTTCTTGGTTTTTACACTTAAAAAATCTAGAATCTTTAGAGAATCAAAGAAATAGAAATGAAATAACTATTTCTAGAGAAAAAAAAATGGAATTTTATTAAATCGGTCCTGTAGATTTTACATTTGGCTAGGTTTTTAGCCACACTTTACTATTTTGTTTGTGCACAACTAATGTTTTATCACAATAAGCCATTTTCTCTGCTCTAAATATATTTAATACATGGAAGGATTTGCAGTTAACAATACCCATTCCAGTAGGCTGAAACGTTAAAATCTTTGATACAAATACACAGTGAAGTGAGGGAGGTTCAGATGCACAAACAGTTATCTGTATATGTTGGCGGCTGAAGTCTTGCATTGAAATGCTTGAATTGTGAATAATCTGTGCCTCTATATGAAATATTCAAACTATCTTTCACTTTTCTACCCTCAAACTTATTGCCTCCAAGCACTTCCTAATGTTTAAATATTATAAAGGATCTTTTCTCCTGACGTCTTGTCTTCTGCCTGCTAAATGTCTATATACAATGACACCCCTATTTACCTTAATCTAGATCTATATCAGTGTTAATGCATTCTGATAGTGTTACCCTCTTCTTCTGCTATAGACTCTTTGGGGCAAATTCACTAAACGACGAAGCGCCTAACGCTAGCGTGAATGCGCCAGCGTAGCGCATTTTCGTTAATTCGCCAATTCACTAACGGATGCTGGCGTAAATTCGCTAGTGTTACTTCGCACCGTTATGCCTGGCCAATTTGCGCAACGGATGTAACTACGCAAATTCACTAAAGTGCACATTTTTCAGAACGCTACCTTTTACGCTAGACTTCCTTCGCCACCTCAGACCAGGCGAAGTGCAATAGAGTAGATAGGGATTGCTTCAAAAAAAGTTAAAAAATTTTACGCTGGCGTTTTTTCATTTTTTATGGGTGGTAGGCTGAAAAAGATCGAAACATTTTTTGGGGCTACCCTCCTTCCCCCCTACATTTCCTAACTCATGGCACCTTAACTATACAGTGGGTAGGGATGTAGCGAACTGCCGACAATGTGTTCGCGAACGCCGTTCGCGAACACCGGCAAAAAATGCGAACAGTTCGCGAACAGTTCGCGAACTTCGAACATCCGAAAATCGTTCGATTCGAACGATCGAAGGATTTTAATCGTTCGATCGAACGATTTTCGTTCGAATCGAACGATCGAAGCCATTGGATCAAATGATTTCATTCAATCCAATGGCTTCGATCGTTCGATTCGAACGAAAATCGTTCGATTTTAGCGATCGAATGGTCGAATGGTCGAACGATTTTGACGCGAACGCCTATTGGCGAACGTCGCGCGACGTTCGCGAACTTGCGGCGGACGCGAACAGTCGAAGTTCGCGCGAACTAGTTCGCCGGCGAACAGTTCGCTACATCCCTAACAGTGGGCACAACATGTGTAGGGCAAAAAATAATTTTTATTTGCTGTTATGAAGGTTTCTCAGGCTTGTGTAGTGATGCTACATATTACTCCATTGTAACTTCAATTTTGCGCCGTATACAAATTAAGCATCGCTAGCGTAACTTCGCTTTGCTTGGCGAATTAACGCCAGTGCAACTTCGCAACCTTACGCTTCCCCTGAGTGCAACTTCAGATTTTAGTGAATTTGCGCTGGCGAAAATACGCCTAGTGCAGTGGGGAGAAGTGAGGCGAAGTGCGGCGAAGCAGACGCTGGCGCAACTACACATGTTACATGTAAAAGTTGAACAGCACTGAATATGGGTGTTTCATATTCTACAGGGTCTACATTAAAGACAAAATTAAATCTTGCAAATGTTAAAGAGCAATATACAGTATAGACAATTTCTTGATGTTGTGTTTTTTAATTTGCAGCGGAACCCTTTTAACAATCACTATGTTGAACATACCACAGAACAATCTAACATGATGCCGAAATGAAGGGAACAGTTGAGAGAGGAACAGCATGTAATTTGGAAGTATTGATCTCTACAAGTCTATAAATGTACAGGCAATTCGTAGTGATCAATATGAATGTGATAAAACTGCCTGCTGTAATCTTTCATTTTATCACAAAGGAAATTAAGCAAAATATGGATGGAACTTCCACAACAAAATAAATACATTTTTTAAGTAGTAAAGCTCATGAGGCATTATATGGTGTTGCAGCTATGGTGATAAGTGCATTCAAATTCTGTGATGTAATACTTTAACCCTACATTTCTGGAAGGCATGGCATAGAGTAGAGCATTTTCCTGATAAGTAAATGCTTTGGCTGCAGGTTCATGCTGTCATGTTCAGTGATGGTCATGCACAGAATAATGATTTCTCCCAGCATGCTCATTATGTGCACGACACTATTATCAGTTCAACAACATGGCCGCCCATGGCAGGTGCCATAGCACTCATGGAAGAGTATTGAAAAAATCTTGTTTTCCTCAACAAGAGTGTGGGCTCTCTTTGATAGGGGAAACCATTTTAAGGTAATAGATACCCTTTAATGAGATGCTGCTCAGAATTTGGCTGACTCTCAGCATTTCTTATACGATCCAGATTTAACCAAGTCCTTAGTACTTAGCAGAACCAAGCCCTTAAAGTCACACACATGGCTTTAAAGTACTGGATAACCTAAGGTGAAAATTCAGAAAATGGAATTTTGTGGGGTTGCATCTCATTAGAATATGCTAATTATGGTTTGCAATTATTTTGATGGAGGTCTTGGGTGGAAAGTCCAAAATGTATTTGGTACAGTATAGGGCAGTATACAGTGTTGTATATCTTTATAAGAGCTATATAAAAGAAAGAAAACACAATATATCTCAGCAGGTATTTTCTGAGGGTTGCCATGAATAATAAATGTAGTATAATTAGATTATTTTACAAAACTAAACTAAAGCCAAATATCTGACTGCCATGACCATAAATTCCAGCAGTGTTTTTTTCTAGAAGTAATTTAGTACTATCATCACGTACAAAAGTAGTGAAATAATAATTAATTAGTTAATTAGGAAGCCAATAAACTGACTATTACAAAGATCGATGATCTAAAGTGCCCAGCAATTCAGAATTGTGTGGAATGAAGTTGTCAGAAGAGCTTGCTTCATTTGCTACTGAATAATTAGATTTTTTTTTTAACCCTTTATAACAAAGACATTGACAGTCCTATCTGGCTGGTCACTTTGGCAAGAAATAGTCTTAGTAGTGACCAATGACTGTATCAATGACACCTAACTTTCATTTGTCCCCGATGTTCTGTTTTTTCATTGGAGCACAGTCTCATCTTTTCTCTTAGTTAAAAGAAAACAAAAGCTTAAAGGGATACTGTCATGGGAAAAAAACATTTTTTTCAAAATGAATCAGTTAATATTGCTGCTCCAGCAGAATTCTGCACTGAAATGCATTTCTCAAAAGAGCAAACAGATTTTTTTATATTCAATTTTGAAATCTGACATGGGGCTAGACATATTGTCAATTTCCCAGCTGCCCCAAGTCATGTGACCGATAAACTTCAATCACTCTTTACTGCTGTACTGCAAGTTGGAGTGATATCACCCCCTCCCTTTCCCCTCCCCCCCAGCAACCAAACAAAAGAACAATGGGAAGGTAAGCAGATAACAGCTCCCTAACACAAGATAACAGCTGCCTGGTAGATCTAAGAACAGCACTCAATAGTAAAAATGTCCCATTGAGACACATTCAGTTACATTGAGAAGGAAAAACAGCAGCCTGCCAGAAAGCATTTCTCTCCTAAAGTGGGAAATTGACAAAATGTCTAGCCCCATGTCAGATTTCAAAATTGAATATAAAAAAATATGTTTGCTCTTTTGAGAAATGCATTTCAGTGCAGAATTCTGCTGGAGTAGCACTATTAACTGATGCGTTTTGAAAAAAAACATGTTTTCTGATGACAGGATCCCTTTAACTAAAGAAGTAGTGAATAAATAATGTACTTTATGTTTTAGGCTTCTGTACCAGCCCAAGGCAACCGCAATCCTTTAGCAGTAAAGATCTGTGTCTCCAAAGATGCCCCAGTAGCTCCCCATGTTATTTTTTGCTGATTCACTACATATACTCTGTGATGCTGTCAAGTACCAGTGATTAGGGGCTGATGCACAATATACAGTATACATATATAATATAATTGTCACAATATAAGGCTGTTTGGTAAACAGTTCAGATTAATGGTACATGGCAGCTCAGAAACCAGCACAACTAGCATTGGAATGTAATAATCAACCCTGTAGCATCAGTTTATGACAAGCAACCTTTATTTTCTGCTTGATGCTTTGGGACAACCCCCAAGCTTAGCTTCTCAACAGTTGCTGAAAGCCCATTGAGCATTCAACAAAATCCAAAATGGGTAACTCCTGTGATAACTTTGAAGGCCTGGATTATTACTACAATAGAGATGCTGAACGTTTGTTCTTGTTCAATAATGAGAAGTATTGTTTTTTTTCTAGTTTTTCCTTTTGTTCTCAAAAGAGTTTCTAAGCTTTATTATAATAAAAAAAAGTGTGCCACAACTAAACTCTACCATATTCATTTGGTTGGGCACTGTCCCATGCATGTCTTAGAAATTTACCATATCATTCCAAATAAGAAACTGTATAGTAATCGCTGAGCAATTCTTGTTAATCTGGTATTTTAGAATTGTAGGCTAGTTGTTTCACTGAATGTCTAGCTAAGTGATATAACAATATAATCAATTAGCCATTACAATAAGTCCTGCCAAGGAAGAGTTCAAGGGTAGAACAGTGTTTCTACCCTATAGTCTATAGTGTTCACAAATGGGAGTTTATACAGCCATCTGTGGATCAACTCAATACCATGGTTATAGACTGAAAATGTTGCTTCTCTGAAAGGATCCTTAAATATATTTTTGAATCTACTCTGCCTCAGAAAGTTAGATACAGGTTGAAGAATGTGCCATTTTGGTAAAGAGGGTGTATTTTTATACATTTAATATACTGTATTTGTAAAGGACTGCCATATTAGTTGCAAAGATACTCTCTCCAGAGAGAACAAACCTTATGCTGCTGGCCATTGTTCAAAACAGAACTGTTTCATTAAATCGTCATTTTTGTTTTCTATTTTTCTTTCAGTAATAGATTTCATAATCTGGTGCTGAACAATGTAAGCCCGGTATGAGATATTCCCAATGACAGTGTTCCCTTTTTTAATTTCTTCTATTAAAGAAGTTCAGTTTCATTCATAATCTTCTGGATCACTATGATTAGAAGACAGAATCCTACTTGTTATGTATGATACCGATATGATTGTGATTTAGACATAACATCTCTTATGAGACCTGCTGCTATGTAAAATAAAGTTAAATTGTGGGCTATAGTGCATACAAACCACATCAAGCTATTTTATGAAACCTTTAACTTTTTCACTGGTGAATGACAAAGAAAGGGGTGAAGAATAAGGCTCCAAATCTAATCTAAGAAGAACATTGCTTGACAAAGTACTGTAGCTATTATGGCATACAATTACAACTCTTACTTCATTTTATACTTTCTATTCTCTCTGGACACTGTCCATTGTTTTTGCTCAGACAGATAGAAATGCTCTTCAGCTGGTCAGAGCTAAGCATAACCAAAACGCAGCATTTAATAGAAACGCCAACCCCAAAGAGAGTCTTCACAACATCTGTATCTGTATGGTGCCAATGGTTTAGGATACAATATGCTTCAGTGAAACACTGTATTGCCATAATGTTTATAGGTTGGAATTGTATTGCTTTATAACAAATTATCAGTCAATCACAGAATGGGACTGTTAAAAAAACCCCACTTATTTTGTTTAAATTTATTCCATAAAATGCCAAAAGAATGCAACGATACAAGTCTTTATATTGCTGGAAATGTTAAAAACATAGTTGTCAGCATTTCTCTAATGATCAATGCCTCTTTAAACAGCTCAGATCTTTATGTTTCTAGAGTCTGTTTAGGCTTATCTTAAAGCCTTTTGATCTTTCAAACTAATTAGTTGGAACAAAGACAAATTCATTAAGCATTTCTCCCTCTTCCCTCAAACCAAAACTTTAAAATGGATATTGGGATAAATCATATTGTATCATTTATCTGTTGAGTATATGTACCAGTTTAAGATGTCTAATCTGTAACTAACTACTGGTTTGATTTCATTATGTATTTTATTTGCAACCAATAACATATGAATTGTCAGTACGTGTATAAAAACTGTACAGATAAAAACAAAACAAAATATAAATTATTAATTGGGATCTCTCATTATGATAAATTGAAAATGTATTAACATTAATGTTTAAATAAGCATTTTTCACAAATATTCAATTTTTTTCCCCTTATAGTTCAAGTCAATACAAGTTAAGTCAAGTTTTATGCTCATCTGAACTGTATACAAGTACACAGTGAGACTGATTTGTACATGTTTAGTATCTACTAAAAACAACAATAGATAGCATGTACTTCAACATAAATAACAGATACCATAAGAGCAGTGTACAAAATGATGTGCAAAGCAGCAAACCAATTTAAATTGACAGTGATCAGTATAAAACTATAATAGATAATACTTCAGCATATTATTAAATATGTATTAAATATTCTCACCAATGGACAGAAGGATGTAGTGCCTATATGCATTTATTCATCCCTCACAGGTAAAAGCCAGCCAGTTGAAAAAGTTATTGGGTAAAAATTTTTTATATGAAGGGGCAGATTTATCAAGGGTTGAATTTCGAAGTAGAAAAAGCTTCGATATTCGACCATCGAATTTGAATAATTCGACTTCGAATATAGAAGTCAACATTTTTTTTACATCGAATTGGCCATTTGCGGTCAAGGTAAAATAGTTAGATCGAACAATGAAATCTTTTAAATCAAACGATTTTTCTTCGACTTCAAAAAACTTAGAAAAATGCTCTAGAAGGTCCCCATAGGTTAACATAGCACTTTGGTAGGTTTAATTTGGCGACTTATTGAAGTCGAAGTTTTTTTAAAGAGACAGTACTTCAATTATCGAAGTCGTAGAAGCCTATTCGATGGTCGAAGTATCCAAAAAATTACTTTGAATTTCGATTTTTTTTTTACTTCGAAAATTCCCTCTAATTCACTTCGACCATCGATAAATCTGCCCCCAAGTGTAAAAAAAGTGGTGAAAAGGTGATACCTTTATTGGCTAACAGTGGCCATACATTGGCAGATTAAAGCTGCCTATATCGGTCCTTTAGACCAATTTGGCAGCTTATCTGCCCATGTGTGGGGTCGTCCAATGGGTCTCTTCGATCGATATCTGGCCAAATATTGGCCTGATATCGATCGATCAGGTTTGATATATAGATATATATTTGTGTGTTTATGAATCTTTAAAAAGGGAACAGAAGCAGACCCAGCTTAAGTTTCTTTATTAAAATACAACTGTGATCATTTGAAAATCAAAGCTATGGCTTTAGCAGCAACAGATGTTAACTAGACAGTTGGGCATTAAGAAGTCTTACAGCATGAGGAATAAAGCTATTGCATAATATATTGTCCAGGTGCAAATACTGTAATACCATTTTCGATTTGGCAATAGAACAAAAAATGTAAGAGAAGGATGTGATGGATCATCTACAATACTGGATGCCTTTTGTACACTTTGTATATTAAGGGAGTTATTCATTAAAGTCCTATTGTTTTCTGGTCATAGTTTTAAAGGGGAAAATAAAAAATTTTCGGAGAAAATAAAAACCTTGAATTTGCTGTGATTCATTAAACCCAGAGGCTGCTAAAGGTCAGAATAAAAAAGTACTCCATCTCAAATCTGCTGAGGTCATATAAAAGTCAATGGCAGATGTTCTGTTTACAGTTGGAAGATATGACCTGCGCTGGATTTCGTACAATAATTCTAATAATGCGTGATTTTCAGGCGTTATCCAAAAAAAAGTGTTCAAGTATACAATCTGAAAAAATTACAATTTAAAAAACTGGATGGGATTTTGGTCAAAGTGGTTTTAAGAAAATAATTTGATAATTTTCAAATTTTAGTAAATAACCCCCTAAAAGTGTCTTGGTTTAAATGGAGAGCATCTCCAGCTGTTCTCATAATCCTTTCCAACATGTTTCTGTCTGGAACCCTACGGTTTCAAAATCATACAGTGGCAGCATTCAACTAAACACTCTCTCTAAAGAGAGTGGGGAGGCCTGCTTTCCTCAGCCTCTGCAAGATAGAGATATTTTTGCACTTTTCTGAAAGTGAGGAAGAATTAAGATTCCAAATGTGATGAGATGTAAACTCCAAGGAATTAAAAATGACAGAGCCCTGAAAATATAAAGGGGCTTCCTAAAATTGACAATAATAACCTCTAGTGATGGGCGAATCTGTGGCGTTTCGCTTCACCAAAAAATATGTGAATTTACAGAAAAATTCACAAAACAGCAAAAAATTTACGAAACACGTTGAAGTCTGTGGACTTCAAAATTATTTTGATGCATGACAATTTTGCGGCTATGTCCAAATGCATTAACGTAAAAGGACGTCCGAATAAATTTGACTCGCGACAATTTTTTTGCGCGCAATGAAAACCAATCGCAAATTCTCTTGGAATATCATATCAAAATCATAGCATCTCTTTACATAATACTAAAAGTTAATTTAAAGCTGAACAACCCCATTTAATATTAACTACCGAGAGAGCAACATCATGTGCTTGCAAAGAAAGATGGGCACCAGCTTGCATCTTATTCTTATGTCAAAAATGTATCCTGCTGCTTTAAAGGGTTTTCTACAATTTGTGGAATACCAAGCTTCATTGCTGATGGAAGGATAAGGAATGTTGCTGTTCCACTATAAGCAAGGGAATAAATTCCTGTGCATGAGTGCATGATGGGAAAGGAAATTATACCTGTAATGTAAGACGCAATGGTCATGGTGTTAGATTGCTTGCATAGTTTCCCACGGGAACACGGATGTTATTTCATTGATCTGCAGTATATTCATTATAGTTCCTGAGTTATCTGGCTTTCATTATCAGGGAATAAGTTAAATTAAAATTGAAAATGAATCTAGTAACCAGGTTATTTGAGCCTTGCATATTTAAAGGCATGCTTTTTATGGTGTAGTTTTTATTTCTAAATTGCAATTACAATGCAAATAATTCACTCTACCATGTAAAATTTTATTCCTGAACCAACAAGTATATATTGGCGTGTAGGCGCCAACTCAGTTCATTTGCCTGGTCATGTGTTTTCAAAAAGAGCCAGAACTTCAGGATGGAACTGCATTCTGGCAGACTGTTGTTTCTCCTACTTTATGTAACTGAAGGTGTCACACTGGGACCTGGATTTTTACTATTGTTCTTAGATCTTCCAGAGAGCTGTTATCTTATGTTAGGGAGCTGCTATCCCGTTACCTTCCCATTGTTCTGTTGTTAGGCTGCTGGGGGGAGAAGGGAGGGGGTGATCTCACTCCAACTTGCAGTACAGCAGAAAAGAGTGATTGAAGTTTATCAGAGTCACATGACTGGGGGCAGCTGGAAAACTGACAATATGTCTAGCCCCTTGTCAGATTTCAAAATTAAATATAAAAAAAAATCTATTTGCTCTTTTGAGAAAGAAGCATAATTCTGCTTGGGTAGCAGTATTAACTGATGCATTTTGAAAAAAAAAACATGTTTTCCCCATGACAGAATCAATTTAACCAATAGTTTTATGCACATTTTGAACCCTTGTGGTGCATCCAGTTATTTGCCACATTTCTCTTCGCTAACATCAAATATGGCACAATGAGAGAGAGTCCTGTCATTCTAGACAAACTGTCATTTTTTAAATACCATATAGAAAAACTGAATGTGTGGTTAACAGATACACTGATTTGAAATGAGGCAACTGCCAGTGAAATATTCTGCAGGATTTTAGGATTTTGATCAGTTAGGGCTTTGATTTTTACAGATAAGGTTAAGGGTCGGGGGTAAGATTGATAGAGTCAGTTCAAAAACTTTAAATAGTAACACTGAAATGAACAAGGTTTAATGGGTAGAATAAATTAAATGGTTAGATACATTTGAGGAAATGTTTAGGAGGAAATTGAATAAAAGTTGCAAGTGGAGAAATATTGCATAGATGAAAGTCAAAAATTTGCATTTTGCAATATAATATTCTGCATTAGACTGTTATTGCATTGGAACTATTATTAAGGCATGCTTCCAGCTTGCATAATCTTTTGGAGCAATAACTTTTAACATAACTTTTTCAGAATATATATGTATACACACACACACACACACACACACACATATATATATATATTTAAAGGATTTAAAAATAGCAAAAAATATGTATTTAAACAGAAAATACATGAAGAATAGTCAACATTTCATTTTTTTTGTAACTTTTGTACATTCTCCTGACAAAGGTCCCGGTATAGGATCGAAACGATGAGCATTCTTCATGTATTTCCTGTTTAAATAAATGTTTTGTACTATTTTTCAAATCCTGAGAGTGCATTTTTGTTTTTGTTGCTGTGGCACCCAGGTATAGATGTAGTATAAGGTGTGCACCGAGTGGATTATGTGTATATATATATATATATATATATATATATATATATATATATATATATATATATATATTAATTTGGGGGTTGGAATTTTCATAACAAGCAATCAGTAGAAAGTGTTTCTATTCTTGGCCATGCAATCAGAAGGGCACAGCTTAGTGTCTTAATCAGGGCTGTTCAGTCTCCTTCATTATTTATTTTGCACAGCTGTAGCTGATCCAAGGTATCTTCGGGGACGTGGGTGCAGCATACAGGAATTTTAACCCTTCTCATCCTTATACTGTACATGTCCTCAAACTGTTTAAACTCTAGGGGCAAATTTACTGACCTCCGAAAATTCACCAGCGACGGCTTCGTTCACATCGCAACACTTCGCCAAGCATAGATTCGCCAGGACAAAGCTAATTCACTAAAATCCGAAGTTGTGCCCAGGGCGCCGAACGCTGGCGAAGTTGCGATATCGTTACTGCGGCAAGCGAATTGAAGTTGCGCTAGCATTGGCTCATTTGCATACGGCGGGAAGTTAAAGTTGAATGGACGTATATGTTGCAGCAAATACATTACATTACACAAGCCTGAGGAACCTTAATAAAATAAAATAAAGTTGTTATATTGCCCTACACATGAGCCCAGTGTATAGTTCATGTGCCATATGTTAGGGAATGTAGGGGGAAGCCGGTTACCCCCAAAAAAAATTACGCTCTTTTTCAGCCTATCACCCTGAAAAAGGAACTATTTTTTGAGGAACTCCTATCTACTCTATTGCACTTCGCTGAGGTGGCAAAGGCAAGTCTGGCGCAAGAGGTAACTTTCAGTAAAATCTGCATCTTAGTGAATTTGCGGAGTTATGTCCATTCGTCAGAGCACAAATTCATTTTCCCCGGCGTTAGTCACTTTGCCCTTTAGTAAATTTGCCCCTAAACACTTGAATACTAAGGGGCAGATTTATAAAAGGTTGAGGTGAAGTTTCGAAGTGAAAAACTTAGAATTTCGAGCTATTTTTTGTGCATTTCAACTAGGGAATAGTCATACTTTAATTCTAATTTGAAAAAACGTCGAAATTCGAAGGTCGATTTTTTTTTAAGTAATGTTTCTTTAAAACTTTGACTTCAACCATTTGCCACCTAAAAGCTGCCGAAGTGCTGTTTGAGCCTATGGGGGACCTCCTACAACCTGTATGGAGGCAAGTTTGGGAGATTGAAGGTCGAAGTTAAAAAAAACTTTGAATCAAAGTACAATCGAAGTACGATCATACGATTCGAAGTAGGTCAAATTCGGCCCACTTCAACCCCAAAAAACCATCGACCTCCATTCGATTGGAGGTCGAATTTGAAGTTCGAAGTTTTTTTAACTTCGACCTTCAACCTTTGATAAATATGCCCCTAAGTGCTTCAGCGAGAAGTGTTTACTCTGGTTATTGCATTGTGTTAGACTATAGCATGCAGAGCACACTCTTTATAATGGCAATAAGACAACAAACAAAACAACATGGATGCTGGACAAAAATAAAGAGGTACAGTATACAGGTATGGGATCCGTTATCCAGAAACACATTATCTAGAAAAGCTCCAAATTACAGGATGCCCATCTCCCATAGGGGCAGATTCACTAAGATCCGAAGTTGCGCCGGTGGTAGCTTCCCCACACTCCGCCGCACTTCGCCAGGCGTAGTTTCACCAGCGCTACGCAAATTCACTAAAATGCGAAGTTGCGCTCAGGGAGGCAAACAGTAGCGAAGTTGCGCTAGCGATGCCTAATTTGAATACGTCGCCAAGTTAAAGTACAATGGACGTATATGTAGCAGCAAATACATTACACTGCACAAGCCTGGGAAACCTTAACAAAATAAAATAAAGTTGTTATATTGCCCTATACATGAGCCCAGTGTATAGTTTAGGTGCCATATGTTAGGAAATGTAGGGGGGAAGGAGGGTACCCCCAAAAAAATGTACGATCTTTTTCAGCCTATCACCCTTAAAAAAGGAAAAGACTCCAGCGTTTTTTGGGACTTCAACTTTCAACTTTTTTTGAAGCAATCCCTATCTACTCTATTGCACTTCGCCTGGTCTCAGTTGGCGAAGGCAAGTCTGGCGCAAGAGGTAACATTCATGAAAATCTGCAAGTTGGTGAATTAGCGTAGTTACGTTCCTTCACCATAGCGCAACTTCGCCTGGCGTAAGGGTGCGAAGTAGCCCCAGAGTAGGTCCACTTCTCTAGCGAATTTACGCCAGCGCCCGTTAGTAAATTGGCGAAGTAACGAAATGATGTCACGCTGGCGAATTTGCGCTAGCGTTAGCCACTTCCCACTTTAGTGAATTTGCCCCTTAGACTCCATTTCATCCAAATAATCCACATTTTTCCAAATGATTTTCTTTTTCTCTGTAATAATAAAACAGTTCCTTGTACTTGATCCCAACTAAGATATAATTAATCCTTATTGGAAGCAAAACCAGCCTATTGGGTTTGCATGATTTTCTAGTAGAAAATGAAGACCCAAATTATAGAAAGATCCGTTATTGGTAATAACTCAGGATTCTGGATAATAGGTCCCATACCTGTATATCCTAATGATCTGCTGGCTTCACAAGCCCAATTCTGAAACCTGTGAAACGTTACAAGATCAACATTTATAATGATATCATATATAAAGCAGCTGTTCATAGTATGTAAAATCCCAGAGACAGATGTTGACTAATTTGAGAATGAGACAAAATGCAGCTGAATTATTGTGAAGTGCTGCTTTTTTATGGTTATTTTATTTAAGTGTAAAGTTTTTGATATAGGGTGTTTTACACCCATGCAACTGTCCAAATATTCCCACATTGATATATATGCAATCAATAGACATGCTAGAAAAGGATTAAAAAAAACAACAATAAAATGCTTTGAATCTGCAATTTCAGAAGTTTATCTGCCTGTGTGAGTCTGTAAGCCAATAGCATCATGCCATTTAGGTCATCATTTGGATCAGCCCCGATTGGTCCATCTTGTGACTGACAAAATTGGGAAGAGATCAGTTTACCATGAATGGCCAGATGTAACATCAGAAAAACTGCCACATTTTGGGTAAACCTTTGCCCCTCCCCACTCCCCCCAAAATTGTTGTTTTTTTCCAAAAAGCTCATTGAAAAAAAAATAACAAATAAAACCCCACAACCATGATCACATTCAAAGCGCAAATGTGAAAATGAATAACTGTACTCCTCATACACATAAATATGGACTATGCACATTATGGACAAGTGATGTTCAAGCCTCGTTCAAGTGCTTATGTCTCTCTTATGTCCAAAGCCATATGGGCTTTAAGGATGATTCATAAAGACCAAGGACAGAAGAACAAGAGAACTAGAGTTTGCAGAGAGAAATTCTGTGCAGGGTCTGGTTATTCTCTGCACTTCAGTTTGGATTTTAAATTCTGGTATGAGGTGCAGACCATATGACTCCCCCATCCCAACCCTCATGAATACAATGCAGGCAAACATTGTGATGGACCACTTTTATGCAGTCTGCCTCAAGCAGAACAACTGACTTCACCCTGTTAGCACTGATACCCCAGTAACACAGATAGATAACTCTACAAAATACAACTCTAATTCAACTGTTCTGCTGAACAATGACTGCTATCAGTTAGTACTTTGTCATTTCAAAAAACGGTCAGCACACACCAATGTTGCAGTCGGGGATTGTGCCCCTTTTATTAATGCCACCGACAATCAACATTTCGGGGGGAACACAGCCTCCCTTCTTCAGGATAAATTCACAAAGTGCACAGTGCTATAATTTTATACCCTTAACTCCTCCCATCTCATCTGTGTAACATCTCATTAGTGCCATTTATGCAATTAACTCTTTAAGTTCATTCAAGTCCAATGCATATGAGTATAAATCATGTTTTGAATGTGTTACAAATAAACATATATCTCTGCATTTAATAAAAAACATTTTTTTACTCACTGCCCCTGGTTGCGTTTACTTTAGTTCAAATATAACACCTCTCATGTGTAATAGGGCTATCATGATACTTCATCTGTGAAGGAAAAAGGGTGATTACAAAAATTATTAAATAGTGTATAAATATCTAAAACCTACAAAACCACATTTATTATAAAAAGCATGTCAAATTAAAATCTTCATTGAGGCCTTTAGGCGAAAGTGTTTTCAAACGCCAGATCCAATATGCTTCTCTCCTCAATAACGATTTTTTAAAATCAACACCTGCATTTTTATACATAACTTCTAAAATCTGCCATCTTATTTGGGAGACATTATGTTTCGCATTATAGAAATGTCTGGCCAGTAGAGTTTCTCTCTTATATTTCTCTTTGCTTTTTTTATCTTTAGTGTCAGTTCCCTCATCTGGTTTATAATTTCTAATCACGCTTTTGTGTTCATTCAAACGTATTTTAACCGCTCTTGAAGTTTGGCCCACGTAACCTAAGCCACATGGGCATTTTAACAAATAGATTACCCCTTCCGTATTACATGTTGCCATATGTTTTAATCAGATTCCATATCCTTGGCTCGGATGGGTACATTTGTCTCCTTTAATGATGCCACTACAGTGGCCACAATCATGACACGGAAGGGTACCCTTTTTGTTAAACGTCACTCCTTTTGTTTTCTTTGGCTTGAAATCTGATCTTATTACTCCATCCGCCACACTTCTGCCCCTTTTAAAACTGAAAAGTGTTTTTTTAGTGAATAATTTGCCATATATTTGATCTTTTTGTAGTATATGCCAATGTTGCAATATACTTTTCTTAATTAAATTTGAATGTGGGCCAAATGTGGTTACACATACACACTCCTGTTCTTTCTTTTTCGAGTCTTTCTTTGTTAACAAATTTTCTCTTTCTATCCCCATTACCTCATTTTGCTATCAGTTAGTAGCCATTCCTGTCTATCCTGGAGCCAGGGTCGGACTTGCACATTTGGGGCCCACCAGGTTCCAAACCTCGGGGGCCCCATGCACAAGTGTAAAAGTCGGCACACAGTGTGGATCTGCAAAAACCAGCACGGCACCGCACATAATTTTTTTAGTTACACCCTATCAGAGAGCGAGTTTGGGCCAACCCTGTTTGGAGCTGCTCACGCTAAACAGGGTAAGGCAGTGATCCCCAACCAGTAGCTCGTGAGCAACATGTTGCTCTCCAACCCCTTGGATGTTGCTCCCAGTGGCCTCAAAGCAGGTGCTTATTTTTTAATTCCAGGCTTGGAGGCAAGTTTTAGTTGTATAAAAACCAGGTTCATTGCCAAACAATGTAGGTTGATAATCCACATAGGGGCTACCAAATGGCCAATCACAGCACTTATTTGGCACCCAATGAACATTTTTCATGCTAGTGTTGCTCCCCAACTCCTTTTAGTGCTGAATGTTGCTCACGGGTTCAAAAGTTTGGGGATCCCTGGGTAAGGGATCCAGTATCTAGAAACCTGTTATCCAGAAAGATGTCTCCCATAGGGGCAAATTCACTAAGATGCGAAGTTGCGCCAGGCGCAACTTCGCCACACTTCGCCAGACGTAGTTTCGCCAGCGCTCTGCAAATTCACTAAAATCCGAAGTTGTGCTCAGGTGTAGCATAAGTTTGCGAAGTTGCGTTAGCGTTGATTAGCTATGTAAAGCGAAGTTACGCTAGCGAAGGCTAATTTGCATACGGCGCGAAATTCAAATTTCAATGGAGGAACACGTATCAGCACTACAAATGCCTAGAAAACCTTCAAATCTGCAAATAAAAAAATTATTTTGCCCTACACATGTGCCCACTGTCTAGGTAAGTTGCCATGAGTCGAGAAATGTAGGGGGGATGGAGGGGAGCCCCAAAAAATGTTTCGATCTTTTTCAGCCTATCACCCATCATGTAGAAAACACGCCAGCGTTTTTTGGGACTTAAAATTTTTTTGACTTTTTTGGAAACAATCCCTATCTACTCTATTGCGCTTCGCCAGGTCTGAGGTGCCGAAGGAAGTCTAGCGTAAAAGGTAGTGTTCAGTACACTGCGTAAGTTAGTGAATTTGCGTAGTTTCGTCGCTAGAGAAAATTCGCCTGGCGTAAGGTTGCGAAGTAACACTAGCGAAACTACGCCAGCGTTCGTTAGTGAATTTGCGCAGTAGCGAAAATGCCAAACGCTAGCGAATTAACGCTAGCGTTCGGCGCTTTGCATCTTAGTGAATTTGCCCCATAGACTCTATTTTACTAAAATAATCAAAAAAAATAAAAATACCTGTAATAATAAAACAGTAGCTTGTACTTGATCCAAACTAAGATATAATTAATCCTTATTGGAAGCAAAACCAGCCTATTGATTTTCTAGTAGACTTAAAGTATGAAGATCCAAATGACAAAGAAAGATCCATTATCTGGAAGACCCCAGGTCCCAAGCATTCTGAATAACAGGTCCCGTACCTGTATACTGTAAAATAAGGATGCATTAAATTAATCAGATGCATTCTATTAATCCATAACAATCAGTTTTTTTTAATACAATTTATTAGATTCAAGCATTGATATTTCAGATCCACATTATGGTTTTGGAGGCACGCAAATACGCATTCAATAAACAAACACTGGCTAAATTGAAAATGTCTATTAATTAACTTGCTTAAATACGTGTATTTATGCAGAATCACCACATGAAAATTCCACTTAAAAATATGAATTCAGGTGATCAGATTAAAGTGTCATTCCTGAGGCAAACCTGATGTTGATACTTAGCATTTCACTTAGGGGAGTTGCTAATTAAATTTATGAATGGTAAAAACTCGAGGTTTTTTTTCTATGTAATTAAAAAAAAGTGATTAAAAAAAATTTGTAAAAAAAAAACACATTTTTTGAGATTTATTATACCCTAAGCCTGCAAAAAGTCTAAATCATAAAATACTCCATTTTCAACCTGTCAATGTCCTGTAAAAGTCAATGGCAGAGGAACCTATTTGCAATTTGAAGATATTCTGTGCTGGGTTTCAAACGATAATCTGAACATTTCGGGCTTTACCTCCAATTTTCGGGGCGTCAAATCCAAAACAAAAAAAAAAAAAAATAAGAATCCGAAAATGTTGCGGTTTTCATGCTACGACCCAAAAAAGTTGCGTCATCAGATTTTTTCGTGGCTTTTTTAATGAAAATTAAATTGTGGATTCTAGGATTTTATTTTTAATTAAACAGAAAAATGTGGATTTTAGTAAATAACCCCATTACTGTCAGTGCAGCAAATTTACTTAAGGTCGAATATCGAGGGTAATTAACCCTCGATATTCGACTGTCAAAGTTAAATCCTTCAACTTTGGATATCGATCGACCGAAAAATCGTTCGATTCGAATGATTTTAATCCATGGATCGAATGATTTTTGTTCTACCAAAAAATGCTAGCAAAGCCTATGGGGACCTTCCCCATAGGCTAACATTGATTCGGTAGCTTTTAGGTGGTGAACAAGGGGGTCGAAGTTTTTTCTTAAAGAGACAGTACTTCGACTATCGAATGGTCGAAAAGTCGAACGATTTTTAGTCAAAGGTCGAAGTAGCCCATTTGACGGTCGAAGTAGCCAAAAAAACATTTGAAATTCGAAGTTTTTTTCCTGTATTCCTTCACTCGAGCTTAGTAAATGGGCCCCTTAATGTACACCCCCTTTTCAAGTCTCTTCTTGTAAAATAGCAGACAGTATATTGTACCAGCTGCATAGAGCTGGTGTAAATGATGTTTTTTCCAGTGGATTTCTATTGGCTGCATTGTTACGAATTAGACTTAAATTGTTCACTAATTAAAGGCTTTTAATGCAGAGTCTGTTTGTCAGACATATCAGTGGACGTGACGGCCCCTCAAGCTCCATCTTCATAGAATCATGGGTCTTTAATTGAAATTGTTATGTCACAATACAAAAGCTGGACATTCTGCAGAGTTGCAATCTCATTCAGAGCTTTCTCTCAATGATTCAAGGTCACATAGAATAGCCAAAATGTTCCAGCAGCATGAAATGTGTGTGTCTAGAAAATTAATTAGGGGAGGTCGTCAGCGTGCTGTAGTTATACTTGTATATGGCATGCATTTATATGCAGCCCTGCACGATTGGAATGCACACCGAACACTCTATTATGACAGCAAGTATATAATTATTAAAGAGTTATACAAAGAATAGAAATGAACAAATGTATTTAGCATGCTTGGAAGATACTGTTAATAATAACCCAACAGCTAATGCTCTGTGTCGTCACTTTTCCAATTTCTGCCCTCATAGAAAGAAACAAACCCTCAATGTCTACCAGTCCAATAAAGATTTATACTTCATCCTTTACTGATATTTGCTCTTCCTACTTTACTGTAATTTATATGTAGAAGAAGACCATTAGTGAAGGGATTTACCTTTAATCTGGCGCCATGTTTCAGCCACACGGATACAAAAGCCAGTGTTTGTCATGGTGCTATTAGGGTTTGATGATCAAAACACTCTTCCCTGCCTGCAGTTGGTCCCTATTAAAAAGAATAGGAAATACTTTGGGAGACATTTGATAAAAGGCTGGACTCCAGTGTTGTACTCGTAACGTCCTGCCTGAACTCACTGCATAATGTGCAGTCTCCTTGTCCTACCTTATTTGAGCAGACTGCTAGGTTCCTGGTTCACTTCAATAATATCCTTAGTTTTTCAGGCAGGAATGATGGCTATATGTGGTTTCTATTAACCCACACCTGTTTTTATATCTCGAATTATCCAACCTATAAATCCCTGCCTCTTAGTTCCTCTAATAATGTCACAATCGATATCCCAAAACCCAGAACAATTACCAAGATCCCGGTTACACTCACACTTCTGCCTATAACAGCCACCTTTGGCTTCGGGTAGAGCCCTCTGCTACTCAGGTACCGCCAGGTCTTAAAGTGAGAGCATCAGGGCAAAGGTTTTAAGCAAGCAAGGGAGCCAGATGGTATAATGAGGACTGAGATAGCTAACAAGAATCAGAGTCAGGCAGACCAGGTCAAAACCAATCTGTAACACGTTACACTGAATTCAGAAGAGAAGGCAAGAAGGCAAAGATGGTCGGTCCAGGCAGAGTTCAGTCAAAGTCAGATACAGGCAGTGGGCAGAATCAGATAAGCAGAATAGAAGACTCACAGGAACTATACTGGATAGACCTAGAATGTGTGAGGAAAGAACTGAGATTTATAGGCTGGATAATATAGATATAGAACAGGTTTGGGGTAATAGAAACCACCTATAGCCATCATTCCTGCCGCCTGAAAAAATAAGGATATTGTTAAAGTGAAGCAAGAACCTAGCAATCTGCTAAAATAGGTGAGAGACAAAGAAACCCCCCCCCCCACATCAAACAGAGAGTTTCCGGTTCTAATCCAGGTAGGATGTTACAATGCTCCATGAATGTTCATGCCCTGTTTGCACTTTTTCTTTGAGGACTCAAAAGGATAAATGTAATTTGGCTTCAAAATCTTTCCCTTTGTACGGGTTATCAGTCATAAGCTTCTTCTTTTGGATTACTGCATAGTCTTACTTGACAACAAAAATTCTTCCTGTCCGCTCTTACATATTCTTTACATTCTCCAAGAGGACACCAAGTCCTTATGCAGAGGTGACCCTCTTGTCTTGGGTTGCTAAGAAGAGAACAATGTCACATTTGCACACCTCCTACACTGCCCTTGATTTGAATGGATCAATATGACTTTTGCTTGTGAGTTGGGGGTGGGGGAGGCTTGTTAGCATTAAATAGATGGGGGCAATCATCTCTGATGTAACCTATGGTCCATGACAGCCATGGTTACAAAGCTGATTAGAATACAACCTCTCTGTAATCACCGTCTCCCTTATGAGATTTCCAAATTGTTAGCATTCCCTATTTTGCATTTGTTTACTTGTTTCCGTGAGATAAGCACTCAGCGTATTGCTGCTGCTATTCTTTCAGCATGCTTTCAGAGTTTAAGTAGCTAGTTTAAACTGTCAAAATGTTGATGTAAACCACATTATTAACCGTGTTCAGTAAATCATAATGATGTTTTCAATAAACCATTTTTAGATGGTACCGTTTTCATCAAATAAATAATGACTGTAGTTCTGTAGAGGATTGCATTGTGTGCTATGTGATCGACAGGAATGAATCAGTGCGGTTTGGCCTACCAACTGGGTGGATTGCCAAATAAGTCCTCAAGTACTGTATAGTTTTACAGTTGGTTTTCACTTGTATTATTAAAGTAACAGTAACACCAACAAAAATTAAAGTGTTTTAAAGGAAAGACAATATAATGTATTATATTTTATATAAACAAGCTACTGTGTAGCCATGGAGGCAGCCATTCAAGCACAGGATACACAATAGATAACAGATAAGTACTACTATAGTTTATATAAACAAGCTGCTGTGTAGCCATGGGGGCAGCCATTCAAGCACAGGATACACAGTAGATAACAGGTAAATACTACTATAGTTCATATAAACAAGCTGCTGTGTAGCCATGGGGGCAGCCATTCAAGCACAGGATACACAGTAGATAACAGATAAGTACTACTATAGTTTATATAGATAAGTACTACTATAGTTTATATAAACAAGCTGCTGTATAGCATACCGAAGCCACAATATAACAGTACATACAGGAAAACACCCACATTCAGTTACTAATAGATAATATGAGAACTTAAAGAAGAGAAGCCCCTAACATTTCACAAAATATGCTAAAAAGGGGGAGGGATGTTTCTACCTACTCAGAATATAAGGAAGTGAATTGCTTCTTTCCCAGACATCATATCCCTAGCCAGTAACATAACTAGAGGGGGGTTGGCCCTTGTGCGTGACGCATTTCAGTGGCACACGGGCTGACGGGGGCCCTGGCCCGCTCGCACCCCCTGCTCCCCCGGTAGTTCCACCACTGTCCCTAGCTCCGCCCCAGCCAAGCTTTCCCCCACCTTAGCTCATTCCTTTTCACCCACAGCTGCATCTGCATTTGGTTCTTCTGATCTGTAACCTAGACCAGTATAATCTGGTTGCTGGTTATTCAGATCCCTTGTCATGCAGCCCCTACTGTTATAGCTTCAGGGCTTTCCTTTCTGTAAAAATGGAGCTCAATAAGACCAAAAGTTATTTTCATAGAGTGGACTTCTAGGATTTCATTTTATTTGATTGCAAAATATTAATGATTTGTTTCTTAGTACCCAGTTAATCAACAGAACACAGTTTAGTGAAATCACATGGATGATAAGCCCCACTCATGAATAAGGTATGTTTACCCTTAAAGAGCATGTAAAGTCTAAAATAGAATAAGGCTAGAAATGCTGTATTTTGTATACTAAATATAAACATGAACTTACTGCACCACAAGCCTAATCAAACAAATAATTTATGCTTTCAAATTTGGTTACAGGGGGTCACCATCTTGTAACTTTGTTATACATCTTTGCAAGACTAAGACTGTGCACATGCTCAGTGTGGTCTGGGCTGCTTAGGGATCATCATAAACAAAGCTGCTTGAGTTCTGCATGGCTGGGAAGTAAGGAGGGGGCTCCCCCTGCTGTTCATAAGTATGATTGTTTCCCTGCAGAGCAGTTAGGGACCATCTGACAATTCCTATCCACAGCAGTACATGAAGGGAGAATTTCACTGCATACAGTCAGGTTTCTTATAAAAACGGTAGACATTTTTTAATTAAAGTATATTGGAGATAGGTTTCTTTTTCATTAAAGTAAGTTAAAATTGGATTTTATTCTTTTGCCTTTACATGCCCTTTAAACAAATAATTCTTATAATAATCAGGTACATTTTTATTAAAAAACACATTTTATTTTATTTATAGCCTGTTTCTTACTGTATATGTTTATTTTGGCAGCAGTCCAGCCATGGTATTGTATAAACAACTGTGACCTTCATTTAACACTCTTGACGAATGAAAATGGCTTCACAACATGTATGGATTGAGCAAGAATAACAGAATGAATATACGATTTTTCTCATGTTTTGTATATGAATTAGCATGACTTCTCTTATTGAGTTCATTATAATTCATGGATAATAAGATATAACATAATGATATTTTATTTTGTTTACGATCACAATAACAGCCAATGATTGTCTGCATATTAATTGAATTTTTCTCTAGTGCTGTTTTATAAAATTTTAAATCGAGGGTATCCTGAAATGCAGCAGTGTACCCCCAAAATATAACCTTGATTGCTCTACCCATTCCCAAATTGTGCAGAATCCATGGAGCTAGTGTCAAATAAACTTTACCTTTTCTACCTCTTTAACTATTATTCCCCAACAATAGTTACCTTAATCTAAGAATCATCTAACGAGTGTGGTGTTTTTTGTAGCATGGGAAAAATGCTAAGGTTGGAATTTAATCTTTATATTGCATATAAAGTGATCTCTGCTATTAATGCTCAGCCACGACCCATATACTTGATGTTTACCCTAATTATCAACATATATCCATTAGCTTTGGGCAATCATGCAGTTTACCTTTTAGAATCGTAACTTTTAGTGAATTCCATGGAATAGCGTTTAATGATGAGCAAATCTTTCCTGTTTTGATTCACCAAAAAATTCACAAAACTGTTAATAAATTCATGAAATCACAATAAAAATTGTTAAATGTGATAGTCAAACGGCAACAACATTTTTTTTTTTACACGCACAATTTTTTTCTCAGACCATGTGCAAAAGTCAACGGGTGTTTTTTCTTATGGCGACTTTTTTTGCAAATGGCGAAATGTGGAATTTTGCGCTAATACAAGCCTGGAGAATAAAATCTCTAATCACTAATAGCGTTTAATTGTAGTTTCAAAAGGCTTGAATACCACCAAAATGCAACTTTTAATGAATAGGCTGATTTAAGAACGTGGGAAATTTTGTTTTCCGATTCAGGCTTTTTAGGTCATTTTTCTCATATTTCCTAATAAATGTTTTTTTTTAGGAAAATCCGTAAGGTCCACTAATACAAAGGTATGCCAAGTAAGAGCTGTCAAGGTCATCTAGAAATCAATGAAAGCTGTACTGGATTTAGAGGATTTCGTTTTCATACGTATGTTCTTTTTTGGATTTCTTTTCGGATTGCTCAGAGGCTATTTTCATTCTTGCTTTTTATAATCGTTTCTTTAAATAACTTTCACGTCATTCTTGGTTTTCATTCATGGTTTTGATATGTATAAATTTAAGTAGTCCCCATAAGGGTTAAAGCATAATGATACTCTACCAGTGCCCAAGAGGTAACTATCTGAAGTATCTGTGAAGTGATTGGATATTGTTTCATCTATGAAGTAACTCCAAAGAGACTGCATGCGATCCAGTAAATAAAGAGGTAATACTAACAATGTGAACAAACCCTTTTTTTTTTTACAAAGGTTATATTGGTCCATGTACCTTTCAGAGAAGAATAATAAGCTTTTAAAAAAGTCCAGGAGTGGATGGTTTTCACCTTAATGACATAGCTCTGCCCACTCTGATAAATTTCCATTGTTCGTGCAACATGCAGAATTCTACCAGAAATGTCTTTGTTCAATGTCCTATGAAAACCCAAGTCTAATAGTCCTGTAAAACCTCTGCTTTTTAGCATTGCAGTTTTAGGCCACTCTCCATATTATCTACAAAATGGCAATCATTTTAAAATGACCCTGCACCTTTAAACAGCTCTCCAGTCTCTGTTTTTCTTTTTTATATTGCTGTTCCACAGAATGAGCAGCTCTTCCTCTATAGCTGTTTGCACTTTCTGCCTGTCCAACCCTTAACCTTGCTCCAGTCACTGCACTCAGTGCTCCTAACCAGCCTTCGGTATAGCATTGATACTATTCTGTATATGGCTTTTGGCACTTGCTACCCCCAACTCTTTGTGCACTGATGTAACCATAGCACTGGGAATCCTAATTCCATGACTCCTACCTGCCTCTGAATCCTCCCATTGCACCTCTCTCTTCACAGTAGGCAAGCCTGCCCTTGTAAGACACTGCGGAAATTGATATTCCAGCCCTAAGAGCTTACAAATATTATCCCAGAGACATACAGTAGATGTATATATCTACTTGTTTGCTGCACAGACAGCATTTATCCTTCTTCTTGTTATTGCACCCACTGTTTACCCTTCACGTTGTCTTTTGCTGTTCAATGTGCCTTTCTACTTTGTATGTTCTTTCAGAAATAAAGGCATTTTATTGCTAGCCCTACCGTATCTCTTGCACCTTGCTGCTTTTGTTCCTTTCCCACCCCCTCTTTCCCTCCTATTATGTCCTTTCTCTCTCCTCTCCTCCAGCTGTATCAGCAGGCACTGTCCCTCACTCACGCTCATACTCTTTAATCAAAGATGATCACTCTCCAAGGTATCACTTTGAGTCAAACTACTGTTTACAGACTTCCTTTCTTGGTCTGGTCCTTTTCTTATTTAATTTTGCGTCCTTGTTCTTTCATCTTTTGCTTCTCTTTCATCCAGCTTCTTAGCCAAGCAACTTAATTCAGTTCAGATATTTAATAAAAATTCATGGAGCCCAACCACTGAGACATAGAAACACGTGCTTTGGTTTTCCCCGCATTGCAACATTCCCACCTTTCAAATCTATTATATTCAGTTAACACAACCTGTGCTGGGAAGTTTCTTTACATGTGGTGTGTACCTGACAAATGTCTTTATACTGTATATGAAAGGTTTCATGGTGATGTCTAGTGATGGGTGAATTTGGGCGTTTTGATTCGCTGAAATATTTGCGAATTTCCAGCGAAATTCACGAAACGGTCGAAAAATTCACGAAACTGTGCTGGCGTCTCAATTTGGCGAATCGAGGGAATTTGCCGCAAATACGCACCTGGCGAATGTATTCGCCCATCACTAGTCGTGTCATCATAATAATGCAGATGGCCCTTACTGTCAATGAGGGAACATTAAATAAACTATTTGTCCTTTGCTTCTTAAAAATGGTTGCTGATATTTATGCAATTTATACAATCTCAGGACCCCAGCATTAGAAAGCAGCGGTGATGCCATTCATTTGGGTTGACTGTTAAGGAGAAAATGCGTAGCTTATTCAACAAATCTCTGAATCATGTTATACTATTAAGGCTTTTGCCAACTGTCAGTTCTGTAGAGTTAACATTTCGAGGTTGTTCTGTGATGCCTTGTGTGGTTTATGTTGACATGGGCACCCACTAGATGTGTGGTAAAATGATCAATGGTTTACCCCCCCTGGGCATAACTTAGTCCGTTAGATTGGGTGCTCAGGTATAGAAGTTTCCTTTTCATGTGTGAAAGTATTCTGCTGGCAGTTTAATGACTGCCCAGTATATTATGTAAAAGGGGAAGGTCCTATGTAGTGATGGGCAAATTTATTTGCGAAACGGCGCAAAAATTCGCTGGTGTCAAAAAAAATGGACGCCGGCATCAAAAACGGACGCGGGTGTCAAAAACGAGACGAGAAACGGCACAAATTTGCCCATCACTAGTCCTATGTGCTCAGTCTCTTTGGGCTGCACACTTGCTGGAGAAAGTACAGTGGAGCTCTGGAAGGGTCTGAAGTAAGTGCAAGGGCAGTTCTGTTATAGTCACTCTAGATGTGAAAGACAGAATTGGGAGTTATTTAGTGAGCAGTCAGAGGCTCGAGGAGAAAGGTTAGTCCCCTGCAGTGACAAGGCGCCAGCTTAGAGACTCAAGTGGTCAGGCTCAGGGCTAGCGAGATCTTTGGAGTATGGGACCTCTTTGATATTTGCCTTCAGTGGGAATTGTGCATCAAAGGCAGGCAATGCTACCTCTGGGGTGCTGAGAACACTCATTCTGTATGTACTGGATGATTATTTTTGGAAGCACTTACTGATCATCTGTGTGACTATAAACAGCAGCCACCTAAGAGAGTCTGTGAAGAGATTCATATGTCTGCATGTTATTTAAAGTTACAAATTAAGGTATTAACTTTTTGATACCCCCTTTGTCTAGCGAGCATTACAACCACCCCTCTGCCTGTATAATGAGTCTTTCTGAGCTAGTGAAAAATATTTATGAAAAGAACTTTATTATAATAGTGGAAGGCTATATTCCATCACTAATTCCATCACTGTCCTGTCCGTAGTCATCACACAGATTCTCGTCCATTTTTACTCTATTTATATTTGTATCCAAAGAGCAAGAACTGACAGGCAGCTTACTGTATCCAAACTGTTTTGACAAGATCTGTAGGACGGCTGTTCTGCTTGAGTCTGAAGCCTGCGGGGGGCCAGCTAGGATCTTCCACTTTTGGCAATTAGACTGAAGAAGCCTGAGGAACAATGAAAGTTTTGACAATGAAGCAGAATCCAACTTTTTATTTTGCATTTTATGTTTGCTCTTCAAAAACTTCTCCTCTTGTCCATCATATCGCTGTAAATTTTATCCCCCATGCAGAAGGTTTAGGAATTGACAATATTTCTTATAACTAGAGCTCAGATTCCTGTGTGCAACAGTATATATTACAGGCATCATCTAAAAACCCTTTAGTTCAGTGCAACCAGGTATATCAAGTATAATAAATTATAGTTTGCACAGGGATATTGGATACTGTGGGGCCAGTTTATTAAAACCGTATTTGTCTTTTTTTTCACAAATCCTATTTTTTCTCTAAAAGTTTGTGTTTTGAATTTCTCTAAAAAGCAAAGTATTTAAGATTTTATTTAGAGCTCTTTCTCACGTGCGCTTTGAGCTGTGCTCCCCTGCATTCCATTTCTATCAGCAGTCCCAGATGCAGTAAATTCTTCTTTTTGCTGGTGTCCCAATGATGATGCAAGAAAGCTCTGAATGCAGGTGGAGCACAGCATTTTTCGTTAGGGCAAAAAACAATCGCAACGACCATTGCAAATGTTAGCGACAATGTTTGCGTCTTTTTTGACCGATTACAGACTGCAACGACTTCCTCACACAGTTTGCAAGCCAATGGATTTTGTGTATATTCGCAGTGTATGTTATAAAATGGCAAAGCTTTTTTGTGATAAAAACAATTTAACGAAACTCCAGAGCAGATATTAAAGCTAACTTTTGCTTAGTGATAATGAACGATGTAATATTTGCCAGCAATTGATTTTCCAATGAGAACAGCGCTAAACATTTGCAAAAACGCCATTTTAAGCAATGCTTGCGATTTTAATTACATTTCCCCTGATTTCTCTAAAACCACGAATGCCATGAAAGTTTTGAAAAGATCCAAATATAAAAAGTACAAACAAAAAAAACCTCAAACGCTTTGAACAATATGCTAAAAAATAGGAAAAACTGTAAAAACATCTAAAAGTTTGAGTTTGTGGACAATAACATCAGGAAAAAACAACAACCGTAAAACTTCTAAAAGTCTGAATTGATTAAAAACGGTCCAATTATGAATTGATTAAAAATGGTCCAATAGGAACAGTGCAGCTTTACTTGGTGCAGTTTAGTATTAAAGGTTTTCATAGTTTTTACTCAAATTATTAAAGAAATATAGGTAAACCACACATTTTTAGAGATTTGTGAAAAAAAATAGAAATTTGATTTTTGTAAATAGGTTCCATAGTGAAAAAAACATGACAATCTCTAATACAAAACTGTGTCAAGTACAGTAAAAGCTATCAAGGTCCTATAGAAGTCAATGGGAGCTGTGCTGATCCTATTGGACCATATTTAATCAATTTGGAATTTGGAGGCTTTTTTCGCTAGTAATTGTCTGTAATTGTTTTTCATATTTTAAGTGCATCATTCATCATTTTTTATAATTGGAACTTTTAATGGCATTACTTTGTACTGCCAAATAAATCTTCCTGTAGGCTGCCCGTCCACATAGGAGCTACCAAATAGCCAATTTACATGCTTGTGTTGCTCTCCATTTTTTTTCTTTCATTTGAATGTGGCTCATGGGTAAAAAAAGGTTAGGGAACTCTGCTGTAAGGTTTTCCTACACATGGGGCAGATTTACATAGGGTCGAATATGGAGGGTTAATTAACCCTCCATATTCGACTGCCGAATGTAAATCCTTTTAGGATTTAGCGCTATTCCTACGATCGAATGATCGAAGGAATAATCGTTCGATCGAACGATTAAATCCTTCGAATCGAACCATATTCGACCAGTTGAAATTCAAAGTATTTTTTCTTCTATTCCTTCACTCGAGCTAAGTAAATGGGCCCTTTGGCATGCAGTTCATTTAGGATACTATAAGTGATTATTGTTGAGCTTTTGAAATGTTTTTTAATCATTCAGTAATTCAACTTACAGGCACAAAAAGGATTGTGTGTGACACGTCCTCTGGTTTGATTTCCTCTAATACTGATGGGATTCACAATCTGGCAGGATCTGTGGGTCTGCTTGAGCCTGTTAGATCCCAATTGCTTAAACAAATGTTTACTCATACAGTATGTGTGTGTGTGGTAGCATGGAGCCATATACAGGGGATTTCATTAATACTTACCCTTTCTTTGATAAATTATAATGAAACTGATGAATTGCTCAAAACTGCACAATATTGGAACAATCAAAACTACAGATTTTAAAATTTGTTTTCTACACCAAAACAAATCATGACATCTTTATTCAATCCTTAATCCTCACTTGCAATTTGCAGAGGGTATTAATCATTTATAAGAATGTTAGAGTTCATCTGCTGATCTCTAACACCTCATAAGCCAGAATGATGTTTGGCTGCTCAAAGCAGTCAAACACATTCTGCCATCTAAAACATGGGTTCTAAAGTTTGATCTGCACCATAAATTTTAAAAGGATATGAGTGAAGCGTTTGTTACACTTGAAAAAAATGTATACTTTTTTTCTGTATAATTTGGCAAAAGTCTTACCCTCATAGATTGCACTATCTTTTAGTACAGAATTCTCCAAAACAAAGGGGTTGAGATATTGTGCTCCAAAGCAACTTCATGCAAAGGAGATCAACTTAGCTGAAATATATGGCATAAAATAATCTTCGAAAATGTATTCTACAGGGGGCTGGAGCTGATTTTTCTATGTTCTGTTTTCTTCCTATTGAGCAGGAAACCAGATGAAAGTGTACTAGTCCTTTATTGTTTTAGCTCGTGGGATAGAAGTGCATTCATTCTTTAGCTGACATCAACTTGAAAAGCACTGGGCATGAAATATTGATGCCATTATATCTGCATGTTACATACTACAGGTACTATACTAATAAGGACACTTGCCAGTGGAGTCTTATGGGAGAATGTAATAAAAGTCGCAAAGATAAAAACAATTTGCACAAATAAGAATAGAAATTTTGCATTATGCAATGTAATATTCTTCCTTAAATGGTTATTGCATTTTAAATTTTAATTGCACACTTTTAAGAAGTGCTTGAAGGTGTCGTAATCTTTTGGAGCAAACATAACTTTTTCCCGTAAGAACTTTTATTACATTCACTGCACACTGACAAAAACGATAAAACTGGTCGATAAAATTTGTTCGCGCAAAGGCATCATTTTTCGCATTTGTTGTGGACTTTTATTACATTCTCCCCATTAATCTTTTGCATATTGAGTAATGTTTCCTTTTTTGATGGCCCTTTTATATGCAATGCTTAATTCCTTACTTATATATAAGCTTAAATTAAATTGCAGAGTTGTCTCTTGGTATGTTTTTAACTTTTTCAGCAAATTTGACAATTTATGACTTTATTTAGCAATAATTGTGTTTATGTAAAATCCTTTAGTTTGAAAGTGGGTTCTACTTCAATGGAGATATCGATGACCTATAGTTTAATGGAGGTTGCTTCTCCAACTTTCTTTTCAAGGCTCGTGATTAGAAAATTGGACTAAGGCAGGATGGGTAAAAAACATTTAACAAAGGTCCATTCATGGGGAGTAAAAGATCAGCTTTAAGAAAAATAGATGCAATCAAACATTATTTAAGAGAAATTAAACATAAAAAACATGGACTATTTGCTCCCAGAATTCTGGCATCATTGAAGAGGCAAACAGGCAATTCTACAGATGCAATTGTGCTGCAGTTACAGATGCAACTGCAAGTGTGCTTCATAACCAGTCAGGCACAGTTGTTCTCACTGTTTTCAAAGTCTACCTGGTGCCATTTTCATTCTTGATCATGTGAGTGACGTCAGATTCTTTAGGCACAAGTGTGTTGCACCTTTTGACATTGGGCACACTAAAGGAACTGTGGAGCTACTGCATGGTCAGGAAGTGGCCGCAGCTCCAGGGATCCCCTGCATGAACAGTCTTAGCAGCACCCAACTCAGCATGGAAGGCATGAAGCACTGAGCTGTTCCAACTACAACTATACAGAGGTGCAAGGAATGCATTTTGACGCAAGTACCTAGTAGTAGTAGTAGTAGCAGCTATGACCAGGCCTAAGCAAAGGTGTGTTGTGCCTATAGGTGGACCTTGTACTAGATCAATCCCAATGTAAGCATGTATAAGTGCATGCACATGTTCTACTTGCGGCCAACTCTGCACAATTTACTAGCTGTGCAACTGCATTTTGAGACCAGCTGCATTGCAAATACTGTATATTGGAATTCTGGAAAAAAAATGTTGCACTAAGGATGTCAAAAATAACTAGAGCATTGCCTTGCTTACAAAAAACTTGAATCAATATTTTGACATGTTATTAAGCTGAAGCTTGGCTTTCAAAATGAATAAACCAGATGGATGCTAAGAAAGCAGAAATCTCTTCAGTCCTTATTTCATTCATGACTTAATCATAGGAATGGTTTCTATTGTGTTATTTGCCACTCCAGGCAAAGACGACAAAGATTTAGACATGTATATTAGCACGATGCAAATGAAGATTTTTTTTTTTGTTCTTGGAGCTATTATTGGTATTGACTAAAGTGAGAATGATGGGAGCATATAGCAATAGCTTTGTGTTGGTAAACATGTATTCTTTAATTTTTTTCATATTCCCTCACTGTGGAGAGACTGGAGGTTGGTAGCCTAAAGGCTGGTTGGCTGGGGGTGTAACAAAACATGGTAATAAGTCAGAAGTCATGATAAAATAAAGAATGAGCTTTATTGGACAAGTTGAGATTGTATTCAGTATGAATATATTTGCAAACACAGTAGCAAATCTGGTAACAGGCCAAGGTTGGAGGCAGGCAGCAGTCAGACAGAGTCCAGGGACAGGCCAGGGCCAGGGAATCCATATGAGGAAGTCAGGGAACAAGTGCTAAGGAACAAAGCAGGGATATAGGGACTTGAAGCAGGAACAAGGCAGAGTTCAGGCATGATTCAAGAAGTAGCAGTCTAAGTCAGGTTGAAGAGCTCAATAACCAAGTGCAGTAGAGTGCAATACGAAGATGCACATTGGGGAAAATCAAGCAACTTCAAAACAAAGAGCCCCCCACACAATGTGTGGCTGGATCTAAACTCATATGTTGTACTGGACATTTATTATATAGTGAATGACCTACTGAAATAGACAATGGATTTCCATGTATTGTACTGTATACATGTATTAGTTTCAAGGCATAAACACAAGCAAGGGTACAGATGTTATAACATAAACAGTGAGTATATTTAATTAGACCTAGGAGTTTCAAAACACAGTTGGAAAAAGGACCCTGGCCAGAATAGTTTATAATCTTCAAGGAAGATGAAACAAACATGGAAAAATGTTGCGGGGAACAAGTGCATACGTCAAGGGGGTGTTGCTTCAGAGGAGGAAAATAAATAAGCCTTACTTATGCAGTTGTGGACTGATCTTTTAAATTGGTTATTGATGAATTAGATGAATTGAGTTACAGTAGCAAGCAAACAATTATTGTAACTAATATCAATTTCAAAAGAAGTCATGAGTAACATGGCATAGGATCTAATTGTGTTTATTGACTCTTTACTAAAAGAGGGAGTAAATTGGCAATGTTTACCAATGGCAAAACAGTAACAGACTCTGTGCTGCCATTATTGTGCTATTTTACCATACACCATAGCTCAGGAAAATTAAAATGTTTCCCGGATCAGGGAAATTAATGTTCCTGTTTTTATCTTTAGCCAATATAGCCCAACTTTCTATTCCAACAGCAGAGCATTAGATGCCTAATTATAGCATTGCTACAGTATGTTACTACATGTGTTTGCAAATGTGCATATTTTCAATATATTTGTTCAGTAGCATAGGTAAATTCATGTGAAGATGGGGCCTTTCTGATCATTTCACCAACACTGCAGACTAGATATTTAATGAAACGTTTTGTGTTATAAAATGGGTTGAAAAGGGCTTACTTAATGGGGTCTGTTAGTAGGAGACTGAGAAACAATGCTCTCCACAAATTAAATGTAGGATATCCCAAAACTCAGAACTAACTCCAAGGGCTCGACTCACTCTTGTGCCTATCGCAGTTGCTTCAGGAGGAGCCCTCCACTACTCAGATTCCACCAGGTCTTAGTGTGAGAGGACCAAGGAGAGAGTTCTGGGCAGGCTAGGGAACCAAACGTGTAGTAGTAGAACAGGAAACAAGAAGTGTAGTTTATGGCCAGGCCAGGACAGTAGCAGGCAATGCAGTACAAAATCAGAGATGCAAGCATAATCAAGGTCACAGGCTGGGGTCAAAACCAAACAGCGGTACACCATCAAAATCCAAAGAGTGGTCCAGAACAGGCTAGGGTCAGGTCAGGCAGCAAACAAGAGAAGGTCAGGGACAAGCAGAGTCAAGAACAAGTTCAAACAGACTTGGAAGCGCACTCAGGAACTATAGAAAATATACCTTATGTTGGGCAGTGTATTAGCAAGCACAAGGCCTTTAAATATTTGAATTTCTCTGGCCAATGAGCGATTAAGGATGAAGACAGACCACCAGGTACAGAAGAACATTTTACAATTATACAATTGCATCTTATATGTCTGTGTTTGTCACATTTGCTACCTGAAAAAACCTATTGACAGCAACAGTTTTCATAAATTTACTCACAGTCATGCAAACATCCCTCTCATTTGAAAGTCATTTGAGAATATTTATAAACAATGTGCATGTCAGCTAGATTTGCAAAACAAGGAAAGATGTGCACAGAAATCTGCAAATAAAAATGTGCCATGTGAAGTTTTTAAATGGGCCCTGTTGACTCCTACATGAATTTGCCAGCTTTTTAAGTTTTTTATTTATTTATTTTTTTTTACAAATTTTTGAGTTTTAGTGCAAAAAACATAAACTTGAATCACAGTAAAAATGTTAAATCAAGCATTGATAAATTATTTTAGGGGCTATCAAAACACAGGACAATTTGGCACTATGTAAGGTTCCCAAAGGTTTCTATTGATTTGATTTTTTAAAACAATTTACAGGCTACAGCAAAGTAATTGGACAGAACAAGGGGAAGGCTTGTCTGATACCCTTTATGCTTTTTCTAGAATTCAGATTCAGCCTAACTGAATCTAAACACTTACAATCACATAATTTTAAAGATCTGGACAAATGAACATGAGGGTTGTTTGTTTACAGATGATTTCTTAAATTTGAATATGAGTATTAGGTTTTGGTTTCACTATGATAACTATGATAATCTTTTATGGAGGATGATGATGGATTTGGTGCATCCATACTAACAAAGTAATTCTTGAGTAGGTCACTTTTAGCATAGAAAAGATCCAACTAATGTGCCCACTGGAAAAAATTATTCTGTTCACCTCTGAGCTCCCAAGATATTCAGACTAGAAAACATAAGAAAATTTATAAACCAGAGACAAACCTGAATCTGTGGGGAAATGTTTTTAGTTATTCAAGCAAATGGTGCTGTCTTGAGCTGACCTTTTAAAATCTGCCCCTTAATCTGTACATGTAGAAACAGATGAAGGAAAACACTACAATACATAAATACACTTGTGTCCAAAACAGTTAACACCATGAGCATAAATAAAAGCAGAGTAGACATCTGTAGATCAGTTTTGAACAGGAGATGGTCACTAAGTGGATTAATAGGTCATTAGCAACAGTAATTGCTCAGATACAGTTTGTTAAAGTAGTACATTAGGTCTAAAATAGCTGCGGATGTTGCAGAGTTTTCAGACTGCTTGGTAGTCCCTCTCAAAAATCCTAAAAAATAATTGACTACAAAGGCTGTATTTTATGCTGTATTATATATATTTTTTTATCTGTGCTAACTCAGATATTAAACAGCCCTATAACAGTAATGATCCAGTCCCTCAGCAGCTCCCTATCTTGTTAGGACATATTTTCTGTGTCAATGACAATGCACATGCTCAGTGTTCTCTGGGTTGCTATTGAGAAATTAAGCTTTTCATCTGAAATTCTAAGTGATGCTTTCTATGAATCTTATTCTAGAGGGCTGAGTAATTAATCTGTATTATTCTTATTATCATTATGATCATTATTGTTATAAACAGGATGCAAACAAAAGACTTGAAATCCTAGTTATTAAAGGTCAAATTATAATGGTTTTAGAGGTTTTTGAAACCACGATCTTTTTCTCTAAAACCAAAAATGATCTGAATGTAAAACGTATGAATGAAAGTGCTGCAGAATCAATAAGACTATGAATATCTCTTAAACTTCTAAAAACTCTAGTTTTTCAAATAATTAATAGCCAAAAAAAATCTAAAAATCCAAATTGATTAGAAATGGTCCAACGGGATCAGCACCGCTCCCTCTTACTTCTATGGGGCCTTGAAAAGCTTTTACTTGGCACAATGTTGTATTAGAGTTTTTCATGGTTTTTACACTTAAGAAATCTCAAATTTTTGGCGTTTTTGAGAAATAAAAAACCTACGCATTTTTAGAGAAAAAGTATGATTCATGAAAAACTGAAACCTGAATTTTAGTGAATAGGCCCCTTAGTCTCTGCTTACCAACAGAAATGTTTCACCAGGGCATATTAAAACATATTTTTGGGAGACAACAGAGGGAGGGCCCTACTACCAAGAACTTACAATACAAAATGGAGAGGTTGGACGAGACATAAGATGAGGGGGCAAGTGTGGCTGCAGCCATCCACTTGATCAAAATACTTGTGGTTAGTGTGTAGTGAGATCAGTAAACCAGTCAGTTTTGCCTTTTGAGATAATAGTCAGGGAGTTATTAAGGTGGTCAAGCTCTGGGTATAAATTATAGGCTTGGATGAAGGGTGTGTAATTGAATGGTAGAGAGGGAGTTCTAGAAGATGAATGCAGCATGTGAAAAGTTCTGGATGCAGGAATATAATTAAGTAATTAGTGAGGAGAATGTGTGACTGAAGGTTCCATTTTGGGGTGTGCTTGGTAATTAGAGAAGCAATGTATAGTTTTGCAACATTGTTTCTTCAAAATATAAATCTACAATCAAAGTTGCCTATAGGTGTATATATATATGTATATGTTGATTATTTTTTGTTGATAGGGCTGCTTTTCTAAGTAATTGTTTCGCAAAGTTCCTAATCCTGACTGTTGTGCCAACCTGACTGACCCTTCTCAAACTGTCTAAGTTTTTAATGATAATGGACTATTGCTGAACAAATATGGCAGCTCCCTCATACAGAAACAAGGGCGAACAGATAGGTAATATTAACATATAAGGCAGAACATGGAATATCTGATTTCAGTATCTCTTTAATTATATTCTTGATAGAGAGACTGGCAGAGAAGGGCAACACCTTTGGAGCAGGGGGAGAGATGGATCAGCCAGACAGCCATGTTAATGATGTTTTGGGACATGGTGAAGTTAGACAGGGGGAGTGTGTTACAGTGTGTACAGAATGAGAGCATGGATGAGAGTTTTGGTTTAATCTGGAAAATATTCTGAAGGTGAAGGCCACATGATTTTGTGAGAACAAAGAATTATTAGAAATATAAGAAGAAAACCTTCTATACTTCCATTGAGCATTTACATTGTATTGTGAGATGGTCCCTAAGCTGACAGCAGCCCAGAACATGCTGTAAATCAGCAAATGATAAAATGGGGGGCTCCTGGAGCAGGTTCAGAGGCACTGATTTTAAATGCAAAAGGTCAGTCATGGCCTTGGGCTGCTACAGAAGTAGAAGGTGTAGTATTTCTAGCTTTTGTTGAGCTTTGGTTTTATTGCTATGGATTCACAGTTATCTTACATTCTACTATCCTACTTGGATGTTTCCAAGAGGTCCATATTATATACTGGTTGACATGCAACCACCCAGTTGAGTTAATTCTGCATTAAAATTATGATCATATCTACATTCGGTGTCATATGAGAATCATCTGTTAATATTGACTTGAGGTCAAGACACATTAATAGATAAATCGTATTTTACAAATGCACATTTTATCCCATTAAGCGTAGTCATATGTTTTGGAATTTTTATAAGGATTCACTTCCTACAAGAGGGGCCTGAGGCACCAGCCTACTATGCCTTAAAGAGGCAGATAGAGAATTATCTAAATATGCTGCATTATGTTGAAATAGGATCAGATCCATTTAATCTCCATTACTTTCATCCTGTCCAATTGCTATGAGGAAGAGAAATACTTCTGGGAAAAACAGTATAATACATTGATGACCTTGCTCAGTATGGAAGCCTTTTGTTATATTGTGTTGATATACTGTATCTGTGATGTGTTTTAAAAAGCATTTGCTTTATAGTCTAGTTTCCCCTTTAATAAGCCAAATAGTTTTTCTACTTGAAAGTAGTGTGTATATCTAGGGGTTAGAAACAGTGATAGATTACACTAGGACAGTATGTATCTTACAATTTGAGCTTTCATAATTCATAGACTTCTTGGCCCAATATTATCTAAAGAGGGTTCCCTTGGCAAACTCCATTTCAGTATTATCCTTAAGGTGTAATAACCTCAAAATAATTTGTCTTATTGACACTGCATGGTGTAGTGCTCTTTCCTGGTCAATCAGTCCATAGATTGCTGGTAAATGAACACCATGATAGGATAGACCAATATATTATGTAAAATTTTTCCAACTACATTTTATGACCAAGAGGGCCCTGACATATTAGAAGCCCAAGTCAAATACCTGTTCTGCCTTGTCATATATCTAGCCCTGTCTTTGTGCCAGATCTTCATTGTTATATGTAAGGAATAGATGTTTCCTTCAACATACGGTATGCTAAACAGTTACAAAGCAGATGTTACAAGAATTTTAATAAAATACATGTATTAGCAGTGCCCAGGATAAAATGTTCCTTTCCAGCCTCTGAGGCTTTTCTGAAAATTTCCATGGTTCTGTATCCACATATAAAGGATTAGCATCTTAACTGCATTAAGGGTTCAGCTTTGAACAAACCAAACCGACACATTTGGATTGTGTATGTAAAAAATGCATTTTGAAACAAAATGCCTTCATAGTGTGCCTGAAAGCAAAGAAAGTAAGAGAGAAGAAACGAGCAATTTTACTTGGTAAACTTGTTGAGATAATGTCTCTTCTGTGAAGGATCCAATAGGAACAATATTCTTGCCAGGCTTAAATATCTGAACACCATGAATAATGTAGTGACCATTCAGCAGTCAAGAATAAAGAGAGAGAGAAAAAATTGCCAGTGCATGGTTTGCCTATTATTACAAAAAAAATGAGGTGTTAGTACCACACTTTGAACATATATACAAAGTATAAGTCCCATGACTCAATGTTCAATTAAAGATCCAAAATATCATATTAGAAAGGTACATTTTGACCCCATATAGTCCACCTTATGTGTTTCATTCCATCTGGTGTCTTATACTTTATAAATATGTTTAATTATTGATGCCCTGGGAACTGGGGTGAGTCCCGTTGACTCACTATTACTTATAGACTCACCTATTACTTGATACATATTGTTAAGCAGTACCACGCTTTGGCCAAAATATGTAAGCTCATGTGCCATGTCAAGGCCCCTCATTGTACTACACTATCCATTAGCATTCTAAGTATGTAGTGCATTTAAAATCAAGTCCCCCAACAAACATTGTTACTGAGTAGTAAGACTAGCTGTGCACTAACCCTTAACTCAGAAGCTCTAGTGAGAAAGCAGGGTGCTATTAAGCCCAAGCTCATTAACGTACACCTGTAAATTATTCCCTGTTTTAAAGACTGAATGGCAGCTATAGGTAAAATGTGGCTATAATTTGTACAAAAAACACAGAAATTGCCAGCGCTTGGTCTAATCCACAATGTGGCACTGACCAGCTGCTAGAAGCACCATTGTGCCAGTGCCCAGTCTAACCCACAATCTGGAGTTGACCAGCTGCTATGAACAATAAAAAGCCAATATTTGTACACAAATAGGCAAAAGGAGGTACTTCTCAGGGTTCATTTAGAGTCTACCCTACACAAAACTTAAGGACCCAGAACTACCCTAACGGGCCTTCCAAAGAGTGTAGTTCTGAAAAGAAGTGCATATATACATGTATAAACACATAACATGTTATACTGCCTATTTCTTATAGTATACTCAACTCAGATATAAATCTCAAAACAGCCGTAATTGTTCTCTAGGGCAGATTCATCTATATCTGTGGAGGAAAACAAAAGTAAGGTTAGAAGCTAGGTAAGTACTCCTTTTACAAAAATCATTTGACACTCCATGAGTCATTTAGATCATATGGGGCTCGACAATTTAACCGTTTTATTCACCTGGCTTCCTTTTGTAACAGTAACTTTGTTATGTTATTTCTAAGACCAACCACCTTAGCTGGAACTGGTTATGCTTAAATTCAAAAAAATGTCTAGACACTGGCGCATCAGTAGTAGTTTGTTCCTTATAGTTCTGTATGTTACCGTATGTGCTTACTGTAGGGGTGTTCAAGGAAGTATTTCTTTTCAAGAGTATACAAAAAATATTTGCAATGGATGGGGCAACTGCAGCTCCCATCGAAGTACCTTGCTTCTGCCAAAAAAACTTCCCATTAAACCTGAAGTAATTCCTACTCAGCTCCAAAGTAATGCACCCAATCGAAAAGAATAGTAAACCACATGATATTTTGGTTTAGAGTAGTGCTTCTTCAATATACCGAATACCTTCTTCCTGTGGTATTGATGTATATAGACTTTTGATATATACCTATTTAATTCCATTAATTTGTTAAGTAGAATCTAGCGATGGACAAATAAATTTGGCAGACATAAATTTGCGGCGAATTTCCGTATTTCGCCACAAGAAAATTAATTCGATAAATGAATTTTCCAGGAGAAAAATCCGCTGTGTAAAAAAAAAATGTTGTGCATCAAAATTGTTGTGCACATAAACATTGTCGCGCGTCAAATTTATTCGGAAGACCATTGACTTTAGTGCATTTGGACCAAATAGTTCCGCATATAAAAAATTTTGCTCACGTCAGAATTATTTTGATTCACATTAACTTCATTGTGTTTTGCGAATTTTTCGCCATTTACCACAGATTCGCCCATCACTAGTAGGATCAAAACCAATCTCCATATAATAGTGTGGTACACCACACTCCTGTAAGTACAAACTTGCATCCATAACCACAATTGCACCACCTTTTATCAGCCTTCTTAATTGTTATATTTGTATTACTGCTAAGAGCCTTAAGAGCTTCATTCTCTGCTTCAGACAGGTTATGACAAGATACAAATGGTTTACACTGCAGTTTTTCCCATATCTTTTGTGCTTCTGAAATAACCACTTGCTCAAACGTGTCTATGGAACTATTTGTAACAGAAGTCACTACATTTTTTTTTACCATACAAACCCCTTTCCTCTGTATAGGGTTAGCATTCTCCTGTGGGAAACACATCTTTAGTCTTAGCAGAGGTGTAATTGTAAACTTACGAAACTCTATTTCCCAGTCAGTAAAGTTATTGTTGTAATATGGGACAAAACCCAGTCCCTTGTTCAGGAGACTTAGCTCAGGAGCAGACAGGTGATAGGAGGAGATATTTAAAACCAAATCACTTGCTTCCTTTGCTGTCTGCTCCATTGGGAATATCCTTCACATTGGATTGGATCTCTTGGGTTTCTTGTTTGTCCCACACCTCTCTTGCCTGATCTCTGAGGTTGTGGTAAGATTTATATATTAGTTGAATATACTACTATAAGAAATGGACAATGTACTATGTAATGTGTTTATACATCTATATAAATGTGCACTTCTTTTCAGGATTACACCCTTTGAAAGGTCCGTTTGGGTAGTTCTGGGCCCTTAAGTATTATGTGGAGATAGTCTATAAATGGACCCTGAGAAGTATCTTTTGTTTTTGGACAATGAACAGTTAATACGAAACTATGCATGGACCAATGGACATCATGCAAGTGAGGGGTTCTTTACAGACTAGAGCTATTTGTATCTGTGTGTGTGTACACTTGAGAAAGGGCTTGTGGCCTGAAACATGTAGTGGAGCAACTTGATAAATTTAATTGCTGCAAAGTTCTGCTTTTAGGCTTCCTTCATCTTTTTTGGTTACTTGCTACAAGAATTTTGTGTGACGACAGGAGCATGTGGTGGAGCCAGCCTTAGATTGACCAGCCAAAATTGGAACACTGGATATTTCTGATTTTACTAGTTGTAGTGTGGTTTAGAGGGCCTATTTATTAAAATTTCAAATTACAAATACAATTCCTCATGTATTCATGTCATTGTGCACTGCTTTGTTGTAAGAGATGAAACACCTATTGTCAAGGTTTGATTCCATCGCTTGCAATGTAACACTGCTCTAATAGTTCAATAAATATGATAAGAATCAAATAAATCTCGTAGCTGGATTATAGAAGGGCAATTTAGGCTGACCAAAAGACTCTTAACCTCAGCCAACTTCTATTTTTCTGTGTATGTCCCTTTCGTAATAGCTCTACGTCGTAGACGTATTCATGTTGGATGGAAAATGTGATTGAAAAGAGAGCGCTGTCGTAATGGAATGTTTTTCTCTAAAGCAACAAACCACATAATGCTTAATATTTCAATTGCATTTGAGAGCTATCTCAAAGAAAATGAGGGCTGCAGATGTTGCACAGTATTAGGGTCAATTAAATATTTTCAGAATGCAGTATTTGACAGTCAAGTGTGCTAGACTTGTATGAAAAAGATGATGAAAACAAGAAAAAAAGGGAGCAGTCATTTAAACTAAGAATTCACATATTGTGACTAGACGTTTTGTAAATTTCCAGAATTATTGCAAACTCTTTTAAAAATACGTGGTTTTATTTATGGCTATTTATAGCCATGTCTAGCAAGTATGAGAACTTTTATCTACAAAGTAAAGTAAGCGTATAGGTAGGTGTTCTTTGTGGATCACAAAGTATTGTAGATGGTAAATGGCATAAATTAAATTCTTTTGTTGTCACATAGTAAAAATTATGTACAGTTTTCCAACATGGAGAAATACTGCAACTTAAAATAAACAGCTATATAAAATTGTTCAGATTGGACAGTTTTAAGCTATCAAGTGGTAGCAAGTACAGAAGGTGTGTAACTGCAACACAGTAAACATTATGGAGTATTATAGCATCAATGGAAATAGCAAAGATTGCAAAATTGAGGAAGATACAAGGAGTGGTTGTAGGTTCAAGTGTAGGAGGGGCAGAACAATATTTAAGGATTAATTATGGAAAAGGCTGCCAGGCTACTTAAAAATGTGTTCATAAGAATTTAGGAGTGGGTTATGGAAAAATCTCAGCAAATAAACTGAGTTATAGCTGTCTCATGGTTAAGAGAAGGTGTTATTAAGGTAAAGGTCTTGTTTTGGAGAGGGGCAAATGGGTAAAGGGATGAGCTGATTTAAATATAACATGCACACATGACCACAAAAATACAATAATATTAAAAGACAAAAATAAACAACTGTTGGTCACCTTGCCCACAACTATCTCATAGATTTCTGGAGAAGATAACTGGAGAAGAACAAGACCAAGCATAGTGGCACTCCAACAGACAATGGCAAAGATCTCAACATTGTTCCAGGAAAGAACACAGACTATGCAGAAATATAAGAAAACCAAAGATGAAAATCCAAAAGCCAATATTTAGATTTCAGTATTGAGATTGAGAACTTCACAATTCAAGATTAAGAATATCACAGTTGCTTATTAAAGATACCACCTTTGGGGCTAATCATTTTCTGTTTAGCAGTGGTGGTTTTTTATTTCTGTTGGGTGCCTCTGCACAAACAGGATTCAGTATAACAATGCTTAAGTCAGAAAACAAATCTATACTTTTGAAAGTTAATTTATTTGTTTGTAAGTCCTTAATTATTTTATAAAGTATACTTATTTTTGAACACAAAAAAAATAGTTTATGAAAATGTTCTAGGAAAAGTTTGCTTTTTAAGGGGGTTGGTTGCTTAGAAAAAGAAAATTAATTCTGGCCCTTAGTTGCTCATAAGTCTAGAATAGTTTTTTTTGTTTGTTTTAATATGCAGCTGCTATAGAGGAACACATTTATACAAAAGCTCTAAGATACTTTGTGAGACAGTTTGTCTGCAAAGCAGAATTAATGGTACATTTTAAAATACCATGATATTTCATAGTCTTATAAATATGTACTACCCCATTTTTCGTTTTACCTCCCAGATCATTTATCTGGGCCTGTTTACCCATTACCCAGTCCACATTAGTAATACTATGGTCACCTGAAAATCTGTGTTTCTTAGTGTTCATTCTACTCTACTAACCACATCACATATCAGCCAAGAGTAATAAATCTAAAAAAGATCATAATAGCAGCATTAAATTGCAACTGACATTTACTAGTGCCATTTAAAATCTGTACTATGTGTGTGCTCCACCCTACATTACTATATATATTACTCTAAACCACATTTATTCATCTAATATTAGTCACCTTTTCTATACACATCTCCTTTAAATTTATATAGCTGCATTATTAGTACTGTACGGGATCAGACAACCCTTCCCCCTGTTCTGGCTGTGACATCATTAAGAAAGGGATATTTCATTTTAATTGAACTGTGCCTGGTTTAACCCTTTCCAGAGTGGTGTGCTCATACTTTGGATGAATGCTGGGAGCTCAGCCTGAAGATAAGGAAAGAGGCTTTGTGTGGTAAGAGAACTTGGGATTCAAGTTTTTTTTGGAGACACTGTGGATGGCTTATCCTGTGTGTGGTCCCCTGTGTGAGGACAGGTGTTGTCTGTGTGCCTGTTTTATGTTAGAAACTACCTTGTCCAAGCGAGAGGCACTTTGGGGCAGGTAGCGATACCAAGGGAACGTTTATTAGCACTTGGGAGAAGGTACTTGTCCACCCATAGTGGAGTGTGGGACTGTTTCCTGGTAAAGACTGTGCCTTATGTGTTCCCCAAGGCAGGGGCAATATTGCAAGTTATATAAAGTTATATGCTGCACTTTTGTGTTTTATTTTTCCCAGTTGTAACTGTTCAGTGCCCACTAGGTGGGGCACTGCATTAAAATTCCCAGTATTTTTCACAGAGCAAAGGGGATTTAGGCCTTGCTTCTACCATGAGGCAAGGTAGAAAAAGCCGCCTCTAGTAACTTTAACCCGTATTTCCATTTTTAAAATGGGAATTCTACTCCACTAGAGTACATCCTAGACTGCACAAGGTTTCACAATAGGATTACAGTACTAATGCTGAACTTCCCATTTGAGGTCAACTGAGGTTTATGAGAAAAAAATAGCACATATCTAGTTAACTTGTGGAGAAACAGGTTAAAGGGAAATTTGCCCCCAAACTGTTCAAAGTGAATTACTGACTATTTATTACACCAGGGCAAAAGTGTAGCTATAATAGGTTTATAAAACATTACAGCACATAATCACTATTGCTGTATTTTTCATAGGACAGTTCTAAATAATTCGGTAAGTAGAGGGGTCTCCAAAAACATCATACTTATAAAAGTCACTGGCCAGGCTAGAAGTTCAATAAGGATGGGAAACAACTAAGAAACGGGAACCAGATCAGCAATACAGACAGATACTGTAAGTAAACTTCTAAAACTTTGCAAATCAGGGAACCTTAATTGGGTTTTTAGAGGCAATGCACAAGAAGCTCTATGGCATCAAACTTTACCTGCTATCAACCTTTTTTACCTATTTCTAGGATGTGCGCCCAATTAGTCCAATGAGCAGAACTTGGAGCACAGACAAGAGAAGCAGGATTTCTGTATGAACGGCCCCTGCAGCATAGAGGCAATGCCAGAGAACCACAGCACAAAAGACCCTGAGTTCAAGCAGCAGGTTGCATGATACCATTGCCAAGTTATAACATACAGCATCAGTTCACCTTGTTAACTGATGATTATATGTTCATGGTTTTGCATCATTTAGAAAGTCTAAGGTGGTTGATTATCAAGCTTAGTTCACTTTAACATAGTGAATTATTTGCATGATAATTATGATCCTATTTCTTATTGGTGATGGAACGGAAAGACCAAAAACCCATTTAATAGAAAAGATGCCCTTATTGTTCATTTTGAACAAGACAGATTTTTTTTTTTTTACCATTAATTCCATAACTGATTAGAGAAATCCAGCTTCTACTGATATATAAAAATGGAAACATATTAGAGCATTTTTGCTGTCTACTGTAAGTAATATGGTGCTACTTATTTATAGAGCAGTATGCAGTTGGACATTCTCCCAGAAAGTCTTGGGTAAAAGCCAACATCCCTTGAGGCCATTGTAATTCCCAAAGGTATTATTTATCAAATTCATCTTGTTTTTCTTTAAAGTAATGTAGCATTTCCATTGATAACCTTGTAACTCATTATTTTTTTAATATATTTTGTTGAACTAAAACTGACTATAAGACTTGTCATAAAAATAAAAGTATAAATAGTAAGTGTTGACATTAGTAAAAATTATATTTCTGGCATTGCCTGTCTGTCTCAGGAATCTTCTTGCCAATCGCTTCCCATAGGGACCAATTCACCAATTTGGGTAACATATTGCAGGCTGCACAGTTGTATGTGATTAACAAAATGGCATTACCAACAGTGTATTACTGCAAAAACACTTCATTTATATTCATTTCAGCAGGTATACACTGGTAGACAAGGATACTCTAAGTGAGATGATAAAACTCACAATAGTTTGTTCAGCTGCAATTCCAGGTAATCTTGTTGGAAGGTAGAAGACTTACACTATGTACACAGGGCTGAATTTGCCCTGAGGGAATCCAGAGGCCATCATTCTCCTATGCTCCCTCCCAAAGGATTGCATGCACATACACATCCTTTCTTTGTACCAGGGGACTAGTGCTGAGTCTCTAGTGCTCCGGAATCAAACAAATGATCCATGTGGCTTGCCCTAGGCCCAGGCCTTTCTAGGCCTGATCTTACTTATGTTGTCCAATATTCTGAGAAGGGTCTTAGGATATCTTAGCAGGCCATAGGGTATTCTAGAAGAGGGGTGGGGTGTTCTGGCAATGCATGCTGACCTCAGTTCAGATACCACCCACCACTCCCAAAAAAAAACACATATTGTATATTCAGTAAATGAATATGCCTTACTAAAGAAGTAGGCTATAAATGTTGTAGATTATGTTTTGGGCTTCTGTACCAGCCCAAGGCAACCACCGTCCTTTAGAAGTAAAGATCTGTGTCTCCAAAGATGCCCAGTAGCTCCCCATCTTCTTTTCTGATAATTCACTGCACATGCTCTGTGCTGCTGTCACTTGCTGAGCTTAGGGACCCACTCACAATATACTCAATATATAGAATATAAATGTCACAATATAGATAATACTACTGACAATTACTAAATGGCAGCACAGAAACCAGTGCAATTATCATCAGAATTTAATAATCAGCCCTGTAGCATCAGTTTATATTACAGGGGAAGCTCATTTTCTGCTGGATAATTAGTGACGACCCCTAAGCTTAGCTTCTCAACAGCTGCTCAGAGCCCACTGAACACGTGAGTGTCACAGTTATTTTCCAAGATGGTGACAGTACTTGTTTACTGTCTGTAATAATCTTGGCTCAGTTAAAAGCTGAATCATATGGGGATGGGGCTTTAACAATGTCCCCAAAGCATTAAGAGGCTTATTTTCCCAGCACTTCCTCTGAGTTATTGCAGTGCTCTACAAAATGTCTGTCACATATCCTATTAGCACAGCATTTCTCCGGTGTGTTAACATCCTACTTATTTGCAAATATATAATGCTGACTGCCTTGGTTTTTAACACAAAGAGGGAGGAGATTTTCAAGCACTGCTTTCCACTAATGGGGGCCATTGACACTGTGACAATACAATGTCATAAAAAGTGAATTACACACTGCTGCTTTGAAATGAAAGCAAGATACACTTGGCTCAGGTGCAGTAAAACAATATTTGTTTTTTCCTTAATGTAACTTGCTTTTATTTCACAGAGAACCATGTATCCCTCATAACATAAATTGACAAAGACTAAAACACTAACATGTAACAAAAATGTTTTCCCCAGACTGCTCATAAAAAAAAGACACTTTCCTACAGCTGGTGAAACGGTGATGGGTATATCAATTATGGTAAAATATAAAGAGCATAATGTACCTGCTGTAAATTACAGAGACATTATAGAAGCCACAAGGATACATCTGTCCTTCTATTCTTGCATTTTAGGAAGGGTTGTTTTATCCAATGTAAATTGCTTGGGATTTATCAGAACACAATTCAAAGATTAAAACTTGAAACATATGTAAACCCTTCAGATGCTAAATCTCCCATTTTACCAGGGTCAGCAGTGCTAGTCTCTTCCATTTGTCATTTTAGCCCAGATGATTCCTCAATTAGAAGACTGGAGCCATTCGGTACTCATATCTTTGAAAGGGCTTCAAACCCTGTGAAACATTAGCAGGTGTTCCCTTAAAAAGCTCAAGCCCTTGATGGTGGCCATTTCATTTCCAAAATGTTGTCCTTCAAGGTTGTAGTTTTCTCCTCTGCTGTGTGGGAGAAGACTACTAATCCCATAAAACACATTATCGCTTATACGAGGGAAATTTGACATGTAGAAGAATCCACTGACCTTGCTGCCACAATTACATCTGTGATGTGTTGGAAGATTAGCCTTTGTAATGGCAGGCAAGGGAATTTCTTATGCAGAGAAGAGACAGGGACTACAAAAATGTAGAAAAATAAGGCTTTGCCTTTAATTGTTCACGAACAACAACAACACATAAACAGGGTGTTTGCCTTCATATGGCAATATGGAAAAATATAACACTCTCACACATGATACTGTAGTCTTTCTGACTATTTCTGGGCATCTCTCAGCCCCCCTCTCCCACCACACAGTTCAGAAATAAAGTTATAGGCCACAAAGCTTACTTCCAAGTCAGCTTCACTGCTACACTTTCTCCAGGCCCTTTGGAACTAGCTTTCTTTCTCAAGCTCACACTCAAGCTCCATGGGCCCCTTGGCCCTCTCTCGGGCTTCCTCTCAAACTCTAGGAACAATCAGGACTGTGCCTTTCCTCCAAAACACAGAAGAGACCCGTCTCTTCCAGACATCCAAGCAAGAGCCCATGGGTGTGGGAGCAGACCCATTCTACCTGCAGCAGCAGCTCTGCTCTTAGCTGCCACCTTATTACCTGACTGGGAGGGAATATTAACCCTATCTTCACTATGCATACCCCTTCAGTCCATTTTATACAGCTACAGCTTAAATTCATACTTTTCTGTACATTTTCATACCAGATAGATGTGTTTTCGGAACACACTGTCACAACTTCTATAGCTTTTTAGACTTATACCTTTGCAAGTGGAGATTAGGAAGTTAGTGAGATCATTATGATGAATATCTCACTGAAGATGCAATGTCCACCAATAAGTAAAATAACATCTTTCCATAAGCTAATTCAGATTTTTTTCACCTTAATAATAAATAATAAATTATAGCAATTGCTTAATTATGGGTTAATGTGTGATTAAAACAGTAGCATATACCCAAGTAGGCTCATAGACTGGGAACTATCGCAAAAATGAAAATGTAATAATAGCTTCAGCATACTGAAATAAGAAAATTTCAAAATACAATCAATTCTGTACCATTTCTGAAATATGAAACACATATTTCTCTGTAAAATGAATTGAATTTAAAATTAATAATTCATCAGATGTCTTCAATTGTTTTTATTTAGTTCCAGGTTCAGTCCCCTGGCTCAGCACTGCAGCAGACAAGATGAATGAGCACATTGACCACTTTCTGATAATTCTCCATCTCACTAAACTCTTCAATTCCTTCATGTCCCCCTTGCTATATTTTACAAAGAAATCATGTGCAGCAAGACCTGCCCACGAGAAAGATATTTTACAGCTTAATTACATTTTGAAGTTTTCCCCTTATGCTTTTTAATGTGTTTCAGTTAATATGTTATCATAGATTCCAATTTGATCTGAAAACATAACATATCAGTGGTGATTTTTTAGGCATTTTGTCATGAGCCAGGTCAACATAGTCACACTGTAACTTACTTTGTTTGAAAAAAGACACATGTCCATTGAGATTATCATTCAATATCTATATAAAACCTGCTTAACTGCTAGTTGATCCAGAGGAAGGCAAAAAACTCTTCTGAAGCCTCTACAATATGCTCCAGATGGAGCAAAGTCTTCCCTGGCTCCAAAATGGATCAGACCAGTCCCTGGATCAACTTTGCTCTAGGAGCTATTTTCAATTATTTTGAATATCCCCACTTGCTAAAAAGCCATCCAACCCCCTTCTTAAAGCTATCTAATGTATCAGTCTGTACGACTGATTCAGGGACAACTGCACAGCTATCACTAAAAAAAATGTTTACATATATTGAGATAGAAGTATTATAAGAAGTATTTTTCCTTCTACTCCTTCACTGGAGCTAAGTAAATGTGCCCCTTTATGTTTTATGCATATTTTTACCTGGTGTTAACAACCCACCGATACTTGCTGGAAGCTGAGCATTCCAATGATTCACTTTGTTATCCCTGGGAAATCAATCAAGCAGATTTAAAAACCAACTAATATGATTTGTATGTCAGTTTTGGAAACTTTTTTTTTCTATTTTTTTATTTAGCAGGTCTTGTTTAGCTAAAATAATGAAGCTTACTGTTGATTGGGCTACCTAGCAAGGGCAGGCTGTGCCTGTGTTTATGCATAACCCTGGGTTAAAGTCAATGGAAGAGACTTTGGCCCTTTCCCTGCCCTCACGAAAACCAAAATATTACTTTCAATTCTGTGCTCATGTTAACCTTTCATAACAAAGGTAATATCGCATTGCTTTTTCCTGCCAGTTTGCTGTGCGGATTTCATTTATGAACACTGTAGTTAGTCAGGTGCATTCATAATGCAGAATAGTGGAAGTCATAAAAACACAGAATTCCACACTAGAAATTAAACACCTGATCCACCTATTATGTTGATTAAATGCCTAATTTAAGTTTTAAGTTTAAAATGTTTTATATATGTAGGGCATCAGACAAATCCTTCCCGTTTTTCTGTCTGTGACATCATCCAGGCCAGTTACAGGCTGGATAGCCATCCAATTGGCTGGGCACCACAGTGCACGCTTGGTAGAGGGGAGTGCCTGACTTTGGAGCCAAATGTTCAGGGTTTCCGACAGAGCTTATAAAGGGATCCCTGCTGCAGCAGCCAGAGAGATCCAGATCTGTGGTGTGTGACAGTGCTGCTTGAAAGGATTTTCCAGGGGGAAGGAAAAGGAAAGGGCTGTGTATTTTGTTCTGCTTTGAGGAAGTATTTGAGAATCAGGGAGAGCCAGTTTCTATCTCCTGCCTGTGGATACTTTGACCACTGTGTGTTCCCCAGGGTGAGGACAGGTCTTGCTTGTGTACCTACCATGTGGAATCAGCTACTACTTTCAAAGGGAAGGGTACCTTGGGCAGGTAGCACTACCTTGGGACATAAGAGCTCTTGGGAAAGGGACATTGAATTGACTGGAGTGATTCTGCATTTATCCACCTGGTGTGGAGTGGGACGGTGGCATTAAGAGACTGTGCCAGTGGTTGACAGTCCACACATGTTCCCCAGAGTAAAGTTATATTGCATGATTTGCATTTACAGTTACTAAATACAGTTTTACATAAAATTTATATTTGTTTTATTGCAAACTATATGTTTTATTTTTTCTAGTGGAAATCCCATGAGGTGTGCTCCTCAGTGTTCCCTACGTGAAGGCACTGCACTGTAAATCTCAGTTTCCACTACTTTTCATACTCAAAAGGGACTCAGGGCCCTGGATTGCCATGGGTTAATTGCTATTTAAAGAGACAGTAACCAAATTAGGGTTATATATATATATATATATATATATATATATATATATATATATATATACACACACACACACACACATATATATATATATATATATATATATATATATATACATATATAGGATCAGCACACAATGTTCTGTAGTGAAGTAATAGTGTTTATTTATAACAAAACACATTTTTATCTGACGTTTCGGTGCCACCTGGGGACCTTTTTCCTTGAACTGAAATGTCAGATAAAAATGTGTTTTGTTTGAAAATAAACACTATTACTTCACTACAGAACAGTGTGTGCTGATCCTTCGTAAGTATATATATGATTTATTGATCGTGCACCACTGGCAACATCTGTCTGAGTGCTGGTACTGTGGGACTATTTATATATATATATATATATATATATATATATATATATATATATATATATATATTGCTATATCCGTGAGTGCTTCTAATAGCTACCATTATAAATATATAATGGAATAGTATATAGTGCCTGGGTGCTGTCACATATATCATAGATAGTTGTTCCCCATAATTGACGCACTCCAGAACTTCATAAAGTAGTCAAATACAAAAATAATTGATTGTCAAAGTTTTGGTCCTGTCTTGGACCTTTCTCAAGAAATAAATTATTTTTGTAATAATTTTTTTGTAAATATCTATCTATCTATCTATCTATCTATCTATCTATCTATCTATCTATCTATCTATCTATCTATCTATCTATCTATCTATCTATACACAGCAGTCCACAAAAGCACTAAAATGACATTATCCTGACGACGGCCATGTGTGGACCGAAACGCATCGATGGCCCATGCAATATTAAAGATGCACCGAAGTACATTTATTTATTGATGCCGTGAGTGCTTTTGTGGACTGCTATTAATTTTTATGCTTACCACCAGGCTGAGCCTTTGGGACTGGTGAGTGCCGATTGAAATATATATATATATATATATATATATATATATATATATATATATATATATATATATATATATATATATATATATATATTCCATGCAAGTTTGAAAACTTTTACTAAATTCATTTTTTTATTTAATTTGATCTACAGAATCACTTGTGATGGGTCACATGAGAAAGATGTGTCCCAGATTTTCCCAAATACTTTAATTAAGTTTTCATATAATAAATCATGAAATAAAGTAGAGGTATGGAAGATCTGGAAACCCAGAAATCTTCAAATTACAGGAATAGATAAGCTCCATTTTATCCAAATAATTTAATTTTTTTAATATTATTTCCTTTTTCTCTGTAATAATAAAACAGTAGCTTGTATTTGATCCCAACTAAGATATAATTAATTGTTATTGGAGGCAAAACAAGCCTATAGGATTTATGTAATGTTTAATTGTTTCTTTTTTGTAGACTTAACATATCACACATAACATATCCAAATTATGGAAAGACCCCTTATCCAATAAAACCCCCAGGTCCCGAGCAGTCTGGATAACAGGTCCCATACTATATGTCATCAAATTGAGTATCATCTGTTATCTCAATCAAATTTGTACTAATTGCTATATATATTAAAAATGCAGCTTTGTAGATATAAATAAACAAAGAAATTACGTATAGGTAACCGATATTAACCATCAGCATATTAAATCCTATTTATATCCTTTGCTGACAATGCAAATATGTATATCTTAATGGAATAAAAACAAATACAACTGGCTTGGAGATTTAAAAAAAAAAAACCACAGTACAGATTTCAAGTGAGTTCTCAGTAATGATTTAGTGGAAGACAAAGAAAATAATCAATATTAGAGGCTTTTGAGAGAAGGAAAAAAAGGGCTTTTCTTTCCCTCAAAATGTTCTGTCACACTCTGCAGATCAGTACCCAATAATTATAAATGTCTGTACATTCAGCAATTCATGTATTTTCTACAAATCCATCTGGCCTTATCTTAAAGACATTAATAGAAGCAAAACATGACTTGTAGATTTTGTTCATGCAAATTGCTGTCTTAAAAGAAATGTTTGTGCGAGATGGTTAGTGGAGTTCTGAGAGCTGGGAAAAAGGCAAAGCAGATGAGGCAGGAAAAATGTGTTACTCAAGGGATTTTGAAAGGTCATCTTCAAGTCAATATTCAGACTTAAAAAAAAGTATTTGTTGTATGAGCTATTGTCAGATACCATGGCACAGACTGTAGAGGGGTTAAGAGTCTCCAATGTCCAATGAACCCGTTCCTACCTAGGCACATACATTTATGCAGGGGCAGGTGTTCTGGCAGCAGTTGGATAATAGCTATGCATTTTGTTATCTCTGTAAATCTGTGTGCTGCCGAAGTGATATTAACACATTACTCAGAATGGAGATTAACAAGATTTATTACAAACAGGTTATACATTTTATGTTTGATGCTGTTTTTTGATTTTATCCTTGAGTTTCACCATCATTTTTTGATGATACAGTTATGAAATACGTGACAGTTGCTTGGTGTTGTGTGTCTCTGTATACAGTAACTGTGGTGAACACATACACATTTGCACATACAGGAATGAGATCGGTTATCTGGAAAACCCGTTATCCGGAAAGCTGCCTGCCATAGACTCCATATTATCCAAATAATCTAATTCTTTTTAAATTATTTCCCTTTTCTCTGTAAAAATAAACAGTGCCTTCTACTTGATCCACAATAAGATATAATTTATTCTTATTGGAAGCAAAACAAGCCCATTGGGGTTATTTCATTTTACATGATTTTCTAGTAGATTTAAGGTATGAAGAGCCATAATTAAGGGAAGATCCATTATCCAGAAAGCCTCAGGTCCTGAGCATTCTGTATAACAGGTCCCATACCTATATATCAGTCACCCACTTTCACCTTTCTGTTGTTAAAATTAAGTCAGGTTCAAATTGTATCAGTTATAGTTCTTTTTATTTCAAATACCTTTTTGTTTTTAGAAGTTAAGCCTGTCTGGGACACAATGAGACAACAGCCAATGTAGCCAGAACATTCAATAGAAATCTTAGGGCTCCATACGACTAATTAAAGGGGAACTCCGGCTTCCAAGCCAAAATTTGATAAAGAGGCCACATAACACAGAAACCCCTAATATACCTATTACAGTTACCTGTTTCTTCAAAAAGTATGAATAAATGCCATTTTCTATGCTGAAATCCAGCTGTTTAACAGTTCTTCTCTTTCAGCATCATTTGTATACCTCGCAGGGAAGGAGGGACTAAAACACTGATGTTACAAATTGTAACAACTACACCACAGCTTACAGACAGCATGCAGGAACTACATAACCCCCAATGCATGTTCTGATCCTTATTGAAATCACGTGTGCAGGGAATTGTGGGGTTTGGAGGATGCAGGCTGAGGACAGATGGCTGTTGATACAAAGTAACAGTAGTCAGCCAGCTTAGCAAAGTAGTCAGACAGATCAGCAGGAGAGCAGGGGGCTAGGTTTAGGGAACTGTCAGAAACCATTAAAAATCATGAAAAGTCAGTATATTTTTTAAATTATGTATATTGCAAAGTTGCTTGAAATTATGTTTAGATTTCAAAAAGCTTAAGTTATGTTTTTGTGGAGTTTCCTTTTAATTGAAACCCAAGTTCCCTGTGACCAAAACAGTGGGTTCATTGTAAGTGTCATCAGAGCCTAGATTTTACCTTGTCTGACCAGTAGTATAAAGGTCTCAGGAGTCCCTGCAAAAAGAGAACATTGTCTTCCCATTCCTAGGCAAAATAATTGATTTGTCCCCCACAGCAGTTTTGTCTGCCCCATTTGGCTCATAGGTAGCAGCTGAACAAAACTGAATCTGAATAAAAACAAAATACTAATTCTTCAAAGAAAGGAATATATATATCTTTGATTGAAACTCAAGTGGAAATCACCATAACGTTTCTTCATGTGGCCACTAAAGTATTACTTGGCCAAAAGTTCTAGTAACCCAGCGCAACCAAGAACATAGCATGTATTGTTGTTTTGCCTTTGATTTAGAGAGGAGCTACGGGAACATCTATTTCTTTTCAAGAAAATGTAATTTTAAAAATATATTGATTCACTAAAACAAAGTACTATTTAAAAGATGATAAAATATAGCAGTTAAAGCTAATTTTCTTTTAATTTTTTTCCTCTGTGTTTAGAGTGGAAGTGAAAGTCCTTCGAGATGTGTTTGCTACTTGCTGTGAATATTGCCTTCATGCCCGCTGCTAGGATGCTATTTTTGATGGCCCTGGCATGTGCCAGTCCATTTCTGGAATTTCGAGAAGAAAGTCCAAGATCTCTCAATGTAGCCATCATTTTTAGTGGAACATCTTACCCACCCGAGAGTGCACGCTTTGCACCTTCTACTTTTCGGAACTTCTCCATGGAAGTGAATCCAATATCAGTGATTCTAAATGACACAAACCCCCGCAGCCTTATCCTGCAAATCTGTGATGTCCTCTCCAGCCTCCGTATCCATGGGGTTGTCTTTGAAGATGATACCCGAACTGAATCTGTTGCTCAGATACTTGATTTCATCTCTGCACAAACATCTATGCCGATAATTGGCATAAATGGCGGATCTGCAATTGTACTAACACCCAAGGTAAGAAACTTCTGCGTATAGTTATGTTGGAAACAGTACATTAATATCACTTTTAAAACCTTTGACTTAGCGATTTTACGATTTCATCTAAGGGAATTCCTGGCCTAGAGGATTATTCTGCTCATAGAAATTTGCTTGGACAGTTTACTTGACCTCAATCTTACCACCTGAATAGCAGAAACATCATGAAATCAGATCACAGCTGGTTTTTCCAAACTGAAAGTCATTTAATGATGCCCCATCTTGGCAGGTGGCTGGTGTCAAAGCAGATGCAAGAGGCACCACAGCTTTTGCTCTGCATGCTCTGCTTGAATTTCTGCTATTTGGTCATCCATGTGGACAGCCCAGTTGCACAGTACCCTACTGCTTGACCTGCAGACCTTGTATGAACCTGTAAAGAACAGTTGAAATCAATTCATAAGCCACTCATTCATTATTAATTTGTTGTTCACAGTTACACTTTCTATAACAATTTGAGGAAAAAGTATTACAGAACTCGTTTTAAAAATAAGATGTGAGTAGCCTGTTTTTAGTTTGTTTTAATTGAAACCCTAAATAATTTAGAAAGAATATGCCTGCATCCCAGAAGAATAAAGGTTAATTGTTATTTAGAATATGAATCCCATCTTTGCTTTGCAAAACCAGCTCTGAGTGTGGAGTGTTGATTACTATCCAAGAAAACAAAAGGCAAAGAGAACACATGGAAAAATAAACGAGGCTTAATTGAATCAATGTAACATCTACTTTCCTCTTTGGCCACTCATTTTGTTCAGGGATCCCCTGGTTATCGTTGGAAATGGAAAGATATGGTCCTTGTGTAGGCTTCTATTGATTTGTTTTCTAAAATGCATTACTGGCATGAATGGCTTTGTAGAAAAGGCAGTGGGGCATTATCTCTGCTGAATAAGAAAACATTGTTTCATTTGTGGCACAATTGCTTGTAAATTATTGTAAACTCAAATAATTAACTTGTCCTTGTCTCATGGAATATATTTTCCAGTGGCGTCTGCCTCAATGAGAAAAACTCATTTTACACCATTTTTTGTGGTCCCACCAATTTATGATGCGTGATGCATTTCCTTAATTTGACATTGTCCCAGATTTACTATATTTTTCCTAGTCCCCTAAGAAAGTTAGAATTAGGGTTTATGAATTATTGCTGACTTCTCTGAGGTCAAATGTGCCTCTATATATAGGTCCTACATAGGAGTTCCTGGTTACTTCAGGAGAATAAAAAAAAAAAAAAATATATATATATATATATATATATATATATATATATATATATATACTGTAAAGCAACGAGATGGTGTACTCAGACTATAAAGCATTGTAAATCCCCCGGTACTATCAAAGTAATGATGTCCCATTATGATCTACATCCATAAAAGCATTGTTAGCATCCTGGTCCATGGAAAATATTACTTAAATACTGATTTATGAGAAAATGTATAATGTTATGTTGCACAAACACCCATTTCTTATGTAACCTTATCAAAATAAATATCTAAATAAAATGCATGAAACAGGAGGGTGAATTAGACAAGCTGTTTGTTGACAAGTGTCTCGAGATCTACTGATCCCAAGCTAAAAGTCTACTGGTAGATCCCGATCTACCTCTTGGACACCCCTGTAATAAATGATGCATTCTAGATCTTGATGGAAGATGTATGCCTTGAGAAAAAGTCCTTCAGTGGCACTTTGGCTTCATATGAAAGAAAGTATTAGTGGCCCGTTAATAATTTATTTGAGATAAAACATATTTTGTGACCTGTAGAGTGCAGTGCAGTGATATTCCCTCCTCATCTGCAACCAGGCCAATTGCTACTGATGGTTGTAAGTGATACAAAACACTGTAGAGAACACAAGTCTAGTCAGTCTAGAAATGAACAACACCTAAGCATTGTATTGCAAAACTCTACAGTGCTGCATATACTAATAGTGCCATATAAAGTTATACATAGATTTATTTCTGGGATTGTAGCATCTGCAGCCCCTGAATGGATACGTTACCCTTTTTTAGTTTCTTTAATCAACAGTTTCTGCTCAGATATGCTTTTTTGTCACTTGTATTTCTTGCTTTTATGACTGTTCATAGGAGTCTATAGCTCTTCCCAGCTTATTGTACCTCCTGTGGTGCTCAGCAGCTAAAGACCCATTGAAGCTAATAAAGAAGGTCATGTCTCTCCGCAAGATCATAAGGCTTTCTGATCTCTTGTGTCTAGGATTATGCTCACTCTACTAGACTTGTTTTATCATTTTTAGTCTTCTAAAATGCAAGCTAGCATTTAAAAATGTTACCGGACTGGAACATTTATTATTTTCTTCATGAGTACAGCTAATCTACACAACTGCTTGTAACATATGGAAAATGATCTTCTGGTTCTCTAGCACTTAGGCGCAAATTCACTAAGCGCCGAAGCGCCGAACGCTAGCGTCAATTCGCTAGCGTTTGGCATTTTCGGTACTTCGCAAATTCACTAACGAACGCTGGCGTAAATTCGCTAGTGTTACTTCGCACACTTACGCCAGGCGAATTTTCGCTAGCGATGTAACTACGCAAATTCACTAACTTGCGCAGTGTACTGAATGCTACCTTTTACGCTAGACTTCCTTCGCAACCTCAGACCTGGCGAAGCGCAATAGAGTAGATAGGGATTGTTTCCAAAAAAGTAAAATTTTTTTCTAAGTCCCAAAAAACGCTGGCGTGTTTTCTGCATGATGGGTGATAGGCTGAAAAAGATCGAAAATGTTTTTGGGGCTCCCCTCCTTCCCGCCTACATTTCCTGACTCATGGCAACTTACCTAGACATTGGGCACATGTGTAGGGCAAAATAAAATTTATATTTGCTGATTTGAAGGTTTTCTAGGCATTTGTAGTGCAGATACGTGTTCCTCCATTGAAATTTGAATTTCGCGCCGTATGCAAATGCGCAACTTCGGATTTTAGTGAATTTGCGGAGTGCTGGCGAAAATACGCCTGGCGAAGTGCGGCGAAGTACGGCGAAGTGCGGCGAAGTTGCGCCTGGCGCAACTTCACATCTTAGTGAATTTGCCCCTTAGTATCCAATCAGTTTGGCACTCAGCACTTACAGTTAGCATTAGTTACAAGATCAACACACCACCTACCTTCACTAATGGGTTCATGTTTGTTTCAGATACAGCCAATACTAACTCAGAGATTGATTGTGATCTACTCAGACTACTGCTTTATTAGCACCTGTAACCCCATCTTCACTACCCCCTGTGCCATAGGTAATTTCTTACCATCCACAGGTCCTGAATCTGGGAATTTCTCTCATGGCAGTGTCTCAATCCTAGTGGGATCCAGGGATACACCTACGGGTGGCCCCACTAGGAACAAATGATTAGCACACCATTGCAGAAAAACAAATAGAACTTTATAATTGCAGAGTAAAATACAATCACATCTCAATACCCTCTACTCTGGGGAACCCATGTGGCAGTCCAACCCTGGTACAGTCCTTACCAGGCAAAGTCCCATGCTCCACTCCTGGTGGATAAAGACAGTCACAGTCACTTTTCCCCCAATAGCTCTTAAAGGAATAGTTCAGTGTGAAAATAAAAACTGGGTAAATAGATAGGCTGTGCAAAATAAAAAATTTTATAATATAGTTAGTTAGCTAAAAATTTAATATATAAAGGCTGGAGTGAACAGATGTCTAATAAAACAGCCAGAATCCAACTTCCTGCTTTTCAGCTCTATAACTCTGAGTTAGTCAGCGACTTGAAGGGAGGCCACATGGTACATTTTTGTTCAGTGAGTTTGTAATTGATCCTCAGCATTTAGCTCAGATTCAAAAGCAACAGATATGACCCATGTGGCCCCCCCTCAAGTCTCTGATTGGTTACTGTCTGGTAGCCAGGGTAACCAGTCAGTGTAAACCAAGAGAGCTGAAAAGCAGGAAGTAGTGTTCAGACTGACATGAAATCACTCCAGCCTTTATACAATAAATTTTTGGCTAACTAACTATATTAGAAACATTTTTTATTTTGCACAGCCTATCTATTTACCCAGTTTTTATTTTTACACTGAACAATTCCTTTAAACTACCTGCCCAAATACCTCTCCTGCTTGACAGGGTAGTTGCTCCCATGCACCAGGCACACAAACAAACAGTGACAGAGAGAGAGAGAGAGAGAGAGTGAGAGAGAGAGAGAGAGAGAGAGAGAGAGAGGCAGTACTAAATCTAAAAATAAAACAATTACCCATATAATATATGGACATGTCCCATTTATTTGGATCTTGCTAAACATAGGTGTATATTGCTTCTTAACGTTTCAGATATCATAATTCATATATAAGTCATAGTAAGTTGTTATATCTGCAACATAAGAACATAAGAGAACATATGAGAATATAAGTCTCATTATACACCAGAACCTTGTACTTACAAAGGGCATGACAGAGTAACTGAAACGTACAGCATCATGTAAGTACTGTCACATCATTAACAATCTTGCACCATAGTTGGAAATTACTTAATTTTTGAGAGAACTTGTAAGAGCCCAATGTTGAAGTTGCTTTGAGTGATATTGCCTGTAAAAGTTCCTCATGTTTTTCTGACTGGTTTTAAAATAATACTTGACAACCGTATCAGCACATGTCTCCTTGAAATGTTCTGTCCTTGGCCCCAAAGGTGAAAGGTGTCTTATGAGACTCAGTAACTGTCACATTAAATTCTTTATGATGATTGCCTTTCTACATTTCATTTTCCTTGGCTCTACTGTGAGATAGTTTAAACTACAATGAATGTCATTAACGCTCTCTGAAGGTAGAAATCTAGCTTTTGATAAAATTTCAATTCCATTCACACCATTCTGCAGTCTGGCACATGTTAGGGTAGATAATCATTAATGTCTGCATGCATTGTGTATATATCTATTGTTGTTATTACTTCTGCTTATATTGTTTCTTATGCATCGGTTTAATCAATGCCGTGAGAAAACCAATATATTGTGACCTTATCAACCATCTGGATTTTACCACCATGTTTTCGTTTGAATTCCACTATAACTTGATTTCTTTGTTCTTGGGCAATATTTCATCTGCTTATTTTTCCCAGTGTAAAATTACTTCTTGGTTCCATCGTTTCAATCAGACTTCACTTTTTCATTTACGTAGATGCAAATTTCATGTCTGTGCTTGTTTCATCTTCTTGTAGACTCTCTCTTCCCTGCTTTGCATATCCCCTTCTCTAACTGACTCTTCTGCTATCACTTTCTCCTGTTCTGTTGAGGAGATGTTGTCCCACCATTAATATTGCACAAATCCTCTTTGGGCAAATGGTTTCTTCTGACAGTTTATATACACACTATAAGAGCTCACTATCTCTTAAAATGCCCTTCCAGAGTTAGTTATATGAAATGCTAAAGCACTTATCAACATTCAATGAACACGCTAGGGATACCAAATCAGGGTCTTTAATACTTACTACAAAAGAGAGGTGGAGAGAGGAAGAGAGTGACAAAGACAAAGAATGTGTTATCTTAATTAATTTTAACTCATTTAATGCAATTAACCTTTTCATTGTGAATGCTTTCATTTGATGGGATGCAGTGTTAAATGGGATAATTGGGTTAAATGGGTGTAGATATTCTATGTTAAACACACTAACCAAATTGGCTTCATCTGTAAAATGTAGTGTGATTACTGGGGCTCAGGGCACCTTGTAAGTTTAGTGCATATTACTAAAGGGACAACTTATGAATGTTTGTAGAACATTAATTTTTTTAGAGCACACATTTTTCATTTTTACTTGATCCACAATTTTTTCATAATTTATCAAGTGTAAAAAACATAACATCTATATATATATGAAGTACAAAGTACGATAAGTAAAAGCAGTCGAGGTCATGTTGAAGTCCTTTCTTTTCTTGCAAACATCAGCCTTATGTTTGTGGTTTTAAAGGTTTTCAGAGATCAAAACTTTTTAATAGTTGAATTAATTTTTTGTTCGCTCTTGAAAAATTAGCGGTTTTCAGATTTTTTTGTCAACTATTGTTCGTACTTTTAGTATTCAGATCTTTTAATAACTTTCATGGCATTTGTGGTTTTAGATTTTAGCCAAAACCTCTAAAACCAATAAAATTCAGCCTCTAACAACTAGGCCTCCATGGTTATAAAACAGCTTATAATGGTGATGATAACAAACTATAGATAACTTAAAACTTGTGTGACTTGCATAGAAAATCAGTTTTTACAGTTTAGGGTTTAATGATAGAGTCACATTTGGTAACACAAATAAGAGTGTTTTAGAACTTGGGCATAACTGTTAGATCATTTATACAGAGGCTATAAAACTGAAGGACCATAAACTGTATGTCCAGTGGCCACTCCTCCAAGGGATTGGATGGCCAATATATTTATAGACTTATTAGACATTATCATTGTATTATAATCTGTGCCATGAACGTGTGATATATTGGAAATTCAACCTAATAAAAATATTAATCAACACCTAAATGCAAAGAAGAAATGTAGATATGTGAAAATTCCTTCATCGGAAAGTTTGTAGGGATTTTATATAAAGCAACCAGTAGCAGCCAAAAGCAAGTAATCAATGACTTAACAAAACACAAAATGACCTGAGATGCACCCACATACCGATATTACAACTAAAATACATTTGTTGGGTTATGAATTAAATTTTACATGGTAAAGTGAATTATTGGAATGTACGCAGTGTAATTTAGAAATTAAATCTACATCATAAAAATCATGACAGAATCCCTTTAAAGCAAAATATAAATTCCCTATGATATAATATTGACAGCAATGACAAGAGAGTTTTTTCAGAGGGACAAAAAAACTCACATTTTTCAAGATTTATTAAACCCTGATGGTGTTAAAAATTCTGATAAAAAAGTACTCCATCTCAAACCTGCCGAGGTCATTTAGAAGTCTATGGCAGATGTCCCATTTAAAATTGGAAGACATCAAGATCTGTGATCGGTTTCGTACAATAATCCAAAAAATTGTGGTTTTCGGTGATAATCATATTTTTCGGGCATCAAATCTGAAAAAAATCATACAATTCGCATTTGACTCTGATACAAATTTTTGGATTATAGTAAATAATCCCCCTAACGTGTGTTTTTTATAATAATTGTGTAATATTTCTCACAATCAATCCAATGCATGCAATTCCTTCTTATACAATGACAATCTTCCTGTTTCATGTCATCTATATTCACTGCACAATTTCTTCTTCACCTTTTGCACATATTACTGCATTGTATTTAATGTTTTAGGTCAATGCAGCATACATTGTATGCATATCTCTTTTTCACTGATCATATTTTTAAATTTAGCATTTTTTTTCTATATTTTATGACTTATTCTTTTTGCAGTTCATGGTTTCCTGTTTTATGCTACATTGAAGGTAGATGATATTTTACAGACATTTTGTTCTTATCAAGTATTTTGCTTCATTAAATTACAGGAGAAAGGTTCTACCTTTTTGCAGTTGGGTGCATCTACTGAGCAGCAACTACAGGTCATCTTTGAAGTCTTGGAGGAATATGACTGGACATCTTTTGCAGTAATCACCACTTTGTTTCCTGGATATGAGGACTTTGTGGATTACATAGAGCTGCTGACAGACAGCAGCTTCATTGGTTGGGAAAATCGAGGAATTTTGACCCTTAATTTGACTGATGACCCCAATGGTTCCAAATTAAAAAGACAGCTAAAAGAGATTACAGCTCAAGTGAGACTTCTTTACTGCTCTCGAGAAGAAGCTGATGGAGTCTTTAAGGCTGCTAGGGAGGCTGGGTTAACTGGACCAGGCTACATATGGTTCATGGTGGGAACCAATTTAGGTGGTACAGATTATATGCCTGAGCACCTTCCTGTTGGACTTTTTACAGTCTTATCTGCTGGATGGAAAGATGACCTTCACCACAGAGTACAGAATGGAGTGTCAATAATTGCTAAAGGAGCTGAGGCTTTGTACAAGGATTTTGGATTTATACCAGAATTCAACAATGATTGCAGGGCGCCCAACCGCACTCACATGAATGAGAATCTACACAGGTAAATTATAATATCCTGCTTGTGTGTTACATGTACTTTAGAATGGAGATGAACATTATAATAAAAAAATAAAGTTCAAGATGTTAAATGAAATGATAGATGGGCCACTTGCCAAATATTTTGTAAGAGGCAACCCTAATCTAGTTTACTATTTGATATGTGATATGGACTCTCCTGTTGACTTCTTGGTAGCAAGTTACAGTAGTTCAGATATGGCTGGTGTGTTGATCCTGTAACTCTAGATAGAATATGACAACTTATTCAAGGCTCGTGGTAAGGTCAATGGTCCTTTCTTTGAAAGGCTGAAGGTTTTCATTGTCTTAGGCTACAGCACTGCATTGTTAAAGTCTTGTAATAGAATAACAGAATACTGTATGTGTTAAATAGCTACTCAACCACTCTATCACAACTGCACTTAATGAGGACACAAGTGAGGTTTTGTAATTTTGCAGTAATTGCTGTTTGATTGCAATAGATGACTAGATTTATAGTAAAATTGAAATAGTTAAGTCAGCAATGGCAGGGCAAGGTACAGAGTGAATAAAATAGTCACTTTGCATTTTTTTTACATGTTGTACCATGCATCCCTTCTTGTTTCTTGAGAAGCAACTCTTGGGGCTCCAAGAATGGAATCTTAAAAGGGGCATCTTTCTCTGTATGCAGCGAGGCTTGCATTTGAAGTTAAGGTATAAAGAGACTGCATCCATCATGAAGATCTGAAGGGGCACAAGTGGTTAGAGCATGAGCTCTAAATTTGCACCCCTTATTGCTCTAGTGCTTGCTCCTCATCATAACTAAACTCTGTTGTTTGTAGCATTGTAACACCCCATATACCACCTAGTTTTGCAGGGTAGCCACCTCCCATTATTACCAGCTAAATGATGCAATGGAAAGTAAAATATTAACAATGTTCATGTTTCTGGTGGAGAATAAATACCCACAATATAACCTATTCCTATTATTGAATAATATACAGTTTGTATTTAAATGTAGAATATGCATAGCAGGCTAAATAGGAGTAGGGGCATGTACTCCAATTCTTGTAAGAAGGGCTCTCTGAGGTTGACTCATTTGCTATTTCAGAACCATTTTTTGTCTGTAAACAATACATAATTATCCAATTATTATTTGAGGAGACTGTGATAAATCCACTAATAAAATGCTATTACTATCAAGTAGCCGTGTTCCTGGAATAAATGTATTTCCATTTATTAAAATGCCTAGCTCTCAAAAATTAATGAATACATTTACTTCTTTACTCACCATATTCCAACAGTGTAATACTGTGATAACAATTAGATATTTTCCCTGTAATAAACCCACAAAATAAATGCTACAGAAAAATAATTTAAAATAAAATCCTTCGAATTGGAATATCGAATTCGAAGGATTTTAGCCCAAAAGGTTAAATCAAACAAAAATCCTTTGAATTGAACGGTTCGAACGATTTTAAGCGATCGATCAAATGATTTTTATTCTATCATAAAAGTGCCCAAAATCTGCAATGTCCCCATAGGCTAACATCCAACTCGGTAGCTTTTATTTGGGGAAGTATTGAGTCAAAGGATTTTTTAAAGAGACAGTACTTCGATTATCGAATATTCGAACACTTTTTACTTCGAATAGTTTGAATCATTCGATTCAATCTAATTCAATCTAATTTGACCAATTCGATGGTCGAAGTACCCAAAAAAATATTTCGAAATTCGAATATTTTTACATTCGAACTATTCACTCGAGCTTAGTAAATCTGCCCCTAAGTATTAAATAGGACTTTAAGAAGGGTTACATGGGACATAACTGTTCAGTGAGATTGCAATTAACCATCATCATTATCAGTGGAAACCAAGAGAGCTGAAAAGCAGTACATTTCTCTCCTCTGCAGAAGGAACAAATATATAATGAAGCTGACTGGGTCACAGCAAAAAATATAAAAGTCACCACATTGTATTTTTCCTTTTGCACCTGTTCTGAGAGCATACAGGACAAAAGAAATGTTCTAACATATAATTAATAAATAAATAAATGTTCTTATAACATATGTTCTAATGGGCACCCAGTTTTCCTCTGGGCCATGACACTAGCACTTACACAGTTAATCAGTTGTTCAATAGAAGGTAGGCTAGAATGAGTTTGAACTGAGTTTACATCCTACCTGGTTTTGGAACTGGCCTTTGCCTCCAGGCATTTATAATTACTACCAAGTGGCATGATTACAGCTTGGTATCAATAAACACCAGGTAATTCATTTTAGTCAAAATCAATGTTTTGTACCTAGAAAAAATTGTGAAAAATCTGACAAATGTTACAATTTTTTTTACTAATTTCCCTGTTTAAAATATTAATAAAAATATAAAATTATTAAAAATACTTAATCTATAACATGATATTTTGTATTTAAATTATATGTAAACCTTTAAAAAACAAATGTTACATTTCTCAGGTTGGTTTAGTTTTGTTTAGTTTTATAGCTATTTCACTTTCTATCAAATTCATTTTGTAACAATACCACCTGCTAGTCAATTCATCTTACTGTATGGTCGGAGACAGATATGTACAGAAGGACAAACAGAACTGTTTGGATGTTGCTTTGCTCAGGAAAGAGATAAGGAAGGTCTTCTGGGACTTCTATCCTCTTACCTGAGCAGAGCAACACCAGAGCAGTTCTCTGGTTTTCTTCTGTACATATCTTTCTCCTATATATTCATTCATATAGTTAGAGGAACTGACCAGTTCAAGGGTCTGGATAAAATCATGGCCTGGGCCCTCACACCCTTGTATTGTCAGTTAAGATAGCCTTGTTTCTCAGGTTAGTTTAGAACGGCTGCTTGCAAAGCTAGAGAGTTTTTAAATGGTTGAACTTAGTAAATTTATATTATATTATATACTCCGTGTTATTCTATTGTTGGTATACTGTATGTACAGTTTTCCTTCACATGGCTTATCATTTGATCTTTTTTTTTTTTTTGCTCCTTTCACAAGTGTCTAAATATCAGACATTTCTCTTATGCCTTCAGACCAGTCTTTGTCTAAAATGATAAATCTTTATACATAAGAAGGTCATTGACAATTTCCATTGAATCCTGTAATTTGTTGAACAATATATTCTAGACATGCATGGCATTTAATTAGATTTTCATGGTCTTGTTTCCAATATCCTTTGACTTTGGGACCAGTTCTTTTCTCCTTTGATTATTCAATGTGACCACAAGGGCAACTAATAGTTGGCTATTTGTATTGACATGACATGACACTGGAAAATAAAGATTCTTCATTTGGGGAAGAAATTACGAATAATTATGTTTCTAAAATAACTGAAATTTGTGTTGAAGCTAGGGTGTACAACAATGATTATTTAATTTTATATATATATATATATATATATATATATATATATATATATATATATATATATAAATATATTAAATTAAACATAAAATTATAAAAAGAGAAGTGTATGAAAAGAAAATGGTTATAGTAAAAGTGCTATGACACAGAGAGATTCAAGCCTGCACTATATAATATGAAATAGCTATCAAGCTATCGAGAGGCACCATGCTGACCACTGATACACTGCTGGAAGATTGTAAAACATCATCATTCAGCCAGAACACTGGAGCTCCTGATGTTTGATTTAAGCCTGAAAACAAGAGTGGCACTTTCATTAAAAGCCACTGACAATCCTGTTCTGTGAGTGTTGCACAGAGGAAGGATACCATTGGGCTTGAAGAATTGAGTTCATTAACAAGGATTCCAATACAACTTTTGAACAACAGTCAGAATAATTAGGTTCAAGCTCTACGCTTTTTTTTATAAACTGGGGTCCTGTCCTACATCAGACTGGTAAAAAAAATATGTATATTTAATGCTTATTCCATGTATTGCATTTTAAACCTTTAACTTGCTTCAGTTGGGTTTTTGTTTGCCTCCATTTCATTTAACAAAAGAAAGATCTAGAAAAGGTTAATCCTAAAAGGTTTTTTTTTATCCTTCATCATATACCTTATAAATCCCAGGAAGAATAACTTGGCCTGCCCCTGACTACTCCAATAATTACCTTCTTTCAGTCTTCCCTTACCTTTACAGGAATTACATGGCTTAGCACAACAAAGTTGATTCCTTCCTTGACAAACACACCTAGTATTTGCACAGCAGTTGTACAGATCTGATAAATACTCACATGTTGATTGGTTGGCCATCTCTATGGAAGTGTGTGCAACTGGCAGTTGCACAACCAGATTAGTTGAGCTTTTACAATAGATTAATTTTGTTACAAATTAACAAAACTCAAAATAAAATGGATATTTCTGCCCTAGGATTGGATGTGCTCTTAAGGCAGGTGGTAAGTATAGGGTCCAGTTGTGGCCTGCATCTGAACAAGTAGCAAAGAAAGCTTACATGACTCCCCATGCCTGTCCCTCAAGAATACAGAGAGTTGGAACTTCAGCAATGCGTTAATGGGTCTGTGTGCTCTGAAAAACATGCAAAAAAATCCTATATCAAAAGATATCTGTCCCAAGGCTTCTTTCTTCAGTAAAAAAATATTTTATTTAAATTCACATCAAAATTCAGATACATACTGACCCCACATGGCCCACTTAACGCGTTTCGCACCCTCCGGCGCTTAGTCATAGGTGTCTCCTATGGGGCGAGTCCCTTTGGCTTAACTAAGGCAGTAATCAGATGTGGACTCCCAATTGATGAATACTGCTCTGAAACACAGCCTATCTGTATTCACGACTGGCATTTGCATCTCTGTATCACAATGGGTACAAGCAGGCCCTGATTTGTGGGAAGGCCTGAGCTTAGGGTGGCATGCTGCTCACTTTCCACAGTGATAGGGAGTGGCACTGGGGCTGCACCATGTTTAAAATCTCTTGTCCTGATGCAGCTCTTGTTTCTTAGTGTAAAATGATGTGAAGGGTTGGCATAGTCCACTATTGGCTCGTTCTTTCATGCATGTGCGCATCTGTGTGTGCATGCATCTGCCAAGGAAGAGGGATAGCAGGCTGGGTATGTGATTGCTGGCCTAGGGGCACATAACTTTGAAATGCAGCCCTGAATCCATTCATTACTGTGTGTCATAGAATTTGTATTTTTAGTACAAGGTTAAAACAAGACATTTCTATTAAGCTACAAAATGTGCTTAAAGAGCTCTGATGAAGAATTAATTAAAATAGTAAATGTTCTTTGCAAGGTAAATTGCATTTAAAAGAAATTTGACTCAAGGGCCCAGATACAAACAAGCCCATGAAACCTCCCTGAAGCAAGTATTTAATCTTAGATGACACTGATGGATTAGTGTTTTTGTCGTAGTATCTGATCAGAATCATGTACCTATCCGTTAGTAAATTATCATTATAGTACAGCTAATTTCAAGCATAAAGTGTTTCCTTTACTGGAAATGCAAATCTTTCAGATGATTTATGTATTGCCTTTTGTAATGTTTTGAACAGGACCACACTGCCAACATATTACAGTATGTGCAGATACATTCCTGATACAACCAATGTCTGTATTACTTCAATATCAGATGGTTCTTTGGAAAAAAGAGAGTGAGAATTCATTCTTGCCAAGTATCTCTAATTGCCAGGGATATTATATGGTTTGACTTGGTTTCTTGGTTAGAAATTTCTTGGTTTTGTAAGATAATTTCAATGATCTTATGATCAGACCTTAGTTCTCAATGACAAATTTCACTCTATTGTCTACAGGTACTGATCAGTTTAGTGATGGGTGAATTTGTCCCGTTTCGCTTAGCCACAAATTTCCCACAACATTTTTTCGGAACTAGTGATTTTGACGCCAGCGACAATTTGCAGGTGTCAATATGGACGCCGGCATCGAAGTTGATGCAATGGGCGTCCGGTTATCATCGGCAGCGCCTAAATTGGCGCCAGCGTCGGAATCTTCGACAAAGTTGAAAAAACGTTGACGCCCACATTGAAATTGTGATTCTGGCAAATCCGCAAATTTATTCGCCTCTGGCGAAACGGGCAAATGTGCTGTGAATTAGCGCCTGGCAAATAAATTTGCCCATCACTAGACCAGTTTAATTTATTTAAAGGGGAACTCTGGCTTCCAAACCAAAATATGATAAAGAGGCCCACATAACACAAAAACTCCTAATATACCCATCACAGTTACCTGTTTCTTCAAAAAGTATGAATAAATGCCATTTTCTATGCTGAAATCCAGCTGTTTAACAGTTCTTCTCCTTCTGCATCATTTGAAATCCTGGCAGGGAAGGAGGGACTAAAACACTGATGTTACAAATTGTAACAACTTCTCCACAGCTTACAGACAACATGCAGGAACTACATAACCCACAATGCATTGCACTGTGATGTTCCTTTCCTTATTGAATTCACATGTGCAGGGAATTGTGGGGTTTGGAGGCTCAGGACAGATGGCTGTTGATACAAAGTAACAGTAGTCAGCCAGCTCAGCAAAGTAGTCAGAGAGATCAGTGCAAGAGAGCAGGGGGCTAGGCTAAGGGAACTGTCAGAAACCATTAAAAATTATGAAAATCCTGCATATTTTTTAAATTATGTATATTGCAAAGTTGCTTGAAATTATTTTTACTTTTCGCAAAGCTTAAGTTATGTTTTTGTGGAGTTCCCCTTTAATCATGATACTCATATACTAATAAGGTCTACCCTTAAGTATGTATATGTATGCTGTGTTGTGCGACGGTATTCTGTGTGATATCAAAACAAATATCATCACTGTGCAATGAATTTAAACCCTCTCTTAAAATAAAGGGCCTCTTTAAATAACAGGTTTCCAACTCTAGAGTGTAATTTTAGCAAGAACTCCAGTGCTCCAACATCTGTCCGGTTTTAGTGGACTTCATTACTCAGTACTGAGTACCAGGCACAATAAATATTTGCCATGCCGCCTGTTGCAAAGACTTATGTCCCAGCATCTACAGTTTAAATACGGCCTATGTACTTCTTCAAGAGCAGGAGCTGTGAAAGTTGTGAATCCTCAGGAGATAAACCTTTTAGAATGCTTTCCTGTTCATGTGCATCAAAACTGAAAACTAGACGTAGAATAAAACCAACCAAAAAATATAATTTTAAGGAAAAGAATGACAAAGGTCAAAAAGGAAAATATTGAAAAAAAAAAAAGAAAACCACTCTGTCCCTTTTGCAAAGGTTATTCTGTTCAAGTGTGTGATTCAAAACTCCCAAAATAATATTGAAAATGCTCAATATGCATCCTCCCATACTAATGTTTTTTTCCGTTGAGAAACAAAACAAATGCTTTCATTTTATTTTGACTAATAATTGCCAGCGTTCAGTCGACACAGAGTGCTTTTTTATTTTTAGACAAACAGAAGTCACAGATGTGGAACTTTGGATGGGGGCATTGTTCTTTATGATTTGTTATTCTAATGATATTGCAGAAAGAGCATTTTTATGTGTTAATTTAAATGAGTACCTCTATTATATTCTGGTATGAACTGAAATCATCATCAGCGGGTACTTTGAGATGAATGAACTGTAACGCTGTAAATACCCTTTATTCAAGTAGTCCCATAAAATTTTAGATAGCTAAGTGTGCTTTTAAATTACAAGCTGTTCCCATATCTTGGATTAAAGTATTTTCTTGGCATTGTTCTAGTATTTGAAACATATGCTTGGCATCTTTGAATCCCACATGTTGGAGGATGTCGATGTTAGAGCCTGGGCTCTAGAAGGATTAGAAGTCCTGGGTTTACCACCTGCAGAGTAGGGACTCAAGTGTACAGACTTAGGGGTAACTGTGTTCCTGCTTAGGTTTCACTTGGAGGACCATTACTTAGTTCTGAGTTTACTCAGTCCATACCTTGATTATTAACTCCTGATGGGTAAATGTCTCTTGAAACTTTGTACGAGAATACATGCTAAATAACTGTACTGTAGCTATGTGACTGTCCTCCAAGTGATTGTTCTTGTGTTCCTGTGAATAAAAAATTATCATTTAAAAATCACCGGCATTAACCGATTGTAACATACCCTGGTGGTCTAGTGGGGACGCCCACAGTCCTAGTCCTTTCCTTTCAAGTTGTTAGGTCTAACTTGTTGAGTATGTGGGTGTGTTTCCTGTCAGTTTTGACACCAGTTTGATCCTTACCTGCCTGACTATTCTGAACTCATGCCTGATTGACCTTGCTTGAACTCCACCTGAACCAACCACTGCCTGCCTGATCCTGTTTTAACTCTGCCTATATCAACCCGGCCTGCCTACTCTTTCTGTCTACTCCTTGAACTGTTGCCTTCTGTCCAAAACCTCGTAACGATCGTGCCCCTTTGCCTGTCCAGAACTCGTGCTTGGCTCCTCTCTTATTAAGACCTGGCGGCATCTGAGTAGCTGAGGGCTCCTCCCAAAGCCAAAGGCGGCTGCTAGAGGTGGAAGCAGAGCCATGACCAGGGAGCCTAGCACTTGTTCTGGATTTAGGGAGCTGAACAGGACACTGATCTATTGAACCCAAGGGTTGAAGCTTTCCAACATCCTTCCCCCACTAAGATCATGAAGGCCCATTCCAGAGGTAAAGAGCTTCATGTTTATTTGTATAATTAAAAGATAGTTCTGAAAGACAGTACTGCCATTTTACAACTTCTGGACTGTTCTTCTAGAATGCTTTATGGAACAAAGAAGATGTTGGCAGTAATGGGGACTGTGTTTACTCAGGTTGAAATTCCATTGCAGGTGCAGGAATTATTGTCATCACTTGTGATAAAGGCGAGGTGCTATGAGTAAGCTCTCTGCCTATAAAACCAGGAAGTTGAGAGACTTAAGGTGGCCATAGATGCAAAGATACGCTCGTTTGGCGATGTTGCCAAACGAGCGGATCTTTCCCCGATATGCCATTAACAGGCATGGCTATATCGGGGGTAATCTGATAGTTCGGCCGTACGGCCGAACGATCAGATTACGATGTGCCATGAGCTCCGGCGGGATCGGTCGGGTCAAAATCAAACCTGACCGATCGACCAAACGACCGATCTCCGCCGGACGAAAGAAGTCGGCACATGCCACACACGATTCGAAAATCGTACGAATCCTCGATTCGTACGATCGGATCTGTGTGTCTATGGCCACCTTAACTACTGAAGTTTGGAAGAGCTGAAAATAAGAAAACTGAGATATTCAGTAGATCTGCTGAGATAAGAATACATGTTACTTTATTCATTCCTATGTTGTTTGAATTGAAAAGTGCCTGGTTTGTGGGAAAACCCTGCTGTGAATAAAATACAGCCATATACTTGCTTGAAAATTACAAGTGTCGCTTTCTCTTCCTGTGGAAAGCTATTGCCACTTCTGCCATTTGAGTACATTTCCACATTAAATATGAATAGAGAATTAAAGCTCTTAACTATATATGCTTTTCCCCATTTGATCTTTGATGAAGCAGGCTTTGCAAAATGCACATAGCACACCATGCACTTAAGAGGGGAAATGGGTGTTTCTATGTATTGCTGTATGTGCTTATAAAATAATACACCCCAAGCACTAAAATACAGTAGATGAGTAATCTTCATAAAATTGTTTAAGTTACCCTTAGCGCCCACTCATTTGCATAGGCATTTTATGAATCTGTAGAAGCTTAGCAAAGATTTCATTTTTAAGACTTTCATTTTTCATCCTTCTTGCACTTGTCTTTAATTCCAATACATACATAAACACAAGCCCTCCCGCTTTGTTGTCTGGCATTGGTAACTTTTTTGGCATGCATACTTACTTTAATCAAAGGTGCAGATCTAAATCTCAACAATTAGGATTCTCTGGTCTGTTTCCAATTCTGGTTTAATTAATTCCAGCTATTGGCCTGACAAGAGCTCGATTTGGTTGCTTGTTCTGTTAATGGGATTCACTAGTGCATTTATTGGGCACTGGTGGATATAATGATTTCCAAGTTCACTCTGCATACCAAATACTTTCTGTCGGTCTACCTCTTCTTTAATTTGTATTATTTTTTACATGTTGATTTGAATGCTTATTTATGAGCTTCAGTTATGTTGTAATGCCACGGTTATGCCATTTGAGCTTAAGCAACTTGCTGCCTAGTAAGTATTTTTTTTTCCTACTGTGCATGCTTTCTGCTTCCCATGTATTTTCTGTTATTTCACTCTGAAGATGTTAGAGACCGGTGGCAAAATTTAGCTACAGAGCAATAACATCCCTTGTCGAATAACAGATCTGCATGATGCTTTGTCACATTGAACTAGGGCAGGGGTCCCCAACCTTTTTTACCCGTGAGCCACATTCAAATGTAAAAAGAGTTGGGGAGCAACACAAGCATTAAAAAGTCCCTTGGGTGCCAAATAAGGGTTGTGATTGGCTATTTGGAAGCCCCTATGTGGACTGGCAGCCTACATGAGGCTCTGGTTGGCACTATACATAGTTTGTATGCAATTAAAACTTGCTTCCAAGCCTGGAATTCAAAAATTAGCACCTGGTTTGAGGATACTGAGAGCAACATCCAAGGGGTTGAAGAAACTACAAACTGCAAATGTTGCTAACATGACTAACAAATATATAAATAGTAGGGAGCACCAACCATCAATTTAGATGTTGTGGTGTGCAGGGTCATATGGTATAGACATAGATAAAGGAACAGACAGAGATAACCCGTAACTTTGCACCACCCCACACAATATTTAACATTTGACAAGAGGTCTGTATACACGAAAATAAAACTTAACCTTTAATAAATTACATTAAAATTGTCCAGAATTACGTGCAAAATTAAAAATTGTTAGTGACAGGTTTGCAGTTGACCAAATGGCGGGTCGGTATCGGCGTAAAAATTATTTTAGCCGTGGCGTTTTGGGTGTGAGTCGAAGGGGTGGGAGATCAAATAAAACCCGGTATATCCAGGTGCAGCCACACCATTTTGGACAACAAATTGAGGTGCCGAAAAAAACACAACAAAGAGTGTCGGGAAGCCACTCAATCAAGGACAATACTTCCCTATTAGTCCTTTCACCCACCTGGGTGTCCCTTCCCTCAAAGAGGGTACAACAAAAAATGGCACACGAAATTCCAGATAAACTGGTTAAAGGAGGTATAATTCAATTAGCGCCAGCACTTCACCCGCCTGGGTGTCCCTCCCCACCAAAAACATGCACCAAGTGGTACACAACATTCCAGATAAACTGGTTACAGAAAGTATGTTTCAATTAGCGTCCGTATTGAGTAGTTGATCGAAATGGTTAACTAACACACACCAAAATGGTGAATGAAATTCCAGTTATCTGGTTAAGTAATGAGCTTAAGTGCAGCATAGGATCCCCACGATCAATTCCCCAAACCAACCCTTTCACCCACTTTCCGCTGCCCACCCGTCCCAGATCATGCAATGGTCTTTGTGAACGTATGTTTCACTAAGGAAACATATTACATTCCCCCATATTTCTTTGTAAACTATTTCTTTGTAATCGTGTGAGTGCACACAAGTTTTGAGGCCAGCACACAATAAATTGTTTTGCACACAAAGAATTTTGTATTTATTATGTACTATACACACAGTTTTTAAAAATGCCCTCACAAGTTTAGAATATGCGCACAAAATATATTTTTTTGCGCACATAGCCGAAAAGGAATTAGAGGGAATATTACATGAAAGTTATTAAAAGATCCAAATACAAAAAGCACCAATGAAAATAGCTGCTGAAAAAAAATCCAACCTCTGAATTTTTTGTGAATTAATGAACAATTTGTACTAAAATTAACATTTTGATCATTAAAAACCTTTAAAACCATGAACGAAACTACGGACTTCTACATGCCATACTTGCCATATTTTTGCATTGATTATAGTCTTTACACTTGATAAAGTATGAAAAAAAATCACAAACTAAGTAACTATACGAAAATTTGTTAGTTTGCTAAAAGCATGATTTGGATAAACAAACGTTCATCCTTTATTGGCCCCTTAGTGTGAGTGTCTTATAACAAAGGGTGCTGCAGGGATGAAATACTGAAGCTCACCACCTACTGTATATACATGTCTCATACCTTACTCAAATACAAATTTGGTGATAAGAGATTTATGTAACACATCGCACAGGAACATGTTATATAGAGAAAAGTTACTGTAGGTGGGGGCAGATTTTAGAAAGTTGGGACCTCTAATACCCATTTATTGTAATTCCACCTTTACCAAGGGGATTCTTTATCAAAGGTCGAATTTAAGAGTAATGTGAATTATATTAAACTCTAATAAATTTGATTTTATTCACAATTTGAATGGTATGTTATTTATGAAAAAAAACAAAAAGGATACAATTATGGGCTTATATATGAAACAAGTGCAAAGTGCCAATTTTGCAGATAATCTTTTTATAATTTTTTTATAATTTACAAAATCTGCATATTTTTCTCCCAGCCTGATACCAGATAAATAGCATTTCTTGGCTTTTTTCCCATTCTCTGGATTTTATTTTTCGCTTCAATTTGCTCAGACTAGAAAATGCTAACAAAAAAAATGTAAATAAGTATCCCAAAACAACTTGAGAATTCTCTAGGATTTGATAGAAACAAACGAACCTTTGCTTTGAATGGATCTCAGCAGATTTGAACTAATATTTATTTCAGCTGATAAAAACATTATTATAATTCTCTGATCCATACCAATGAGCTTCTAGTGATGGGCGAATCTTTACAAAAGCAGAAAAAAACAAAAACAAAGCAAGCAACTTTTTTTGTGGCAAATCTTTCAGCAATCAATACATTGATGTCTATATGCAATTTTTTGCAGTAAAACCTGGTGAAAAATTTTACTCATCGCCTACTATACTAATTACTAATAAGTAATTAAAAAGAAAAATATAGAAAATATTCTTGACTCATTAATAGAGATGGCGCGAACTGTTCGCCGGCGAACTTGGGTGTTCGGGTGTTCGCGCTCGCCGGAAGTTCGCGAACGTCGCGCGACGTTCGCCATTTTGGGTTCGCCATTGTTGGCGCTTTTTTTTGCCCTCTCACCCCAGACCAGCAGGTACATGGCAGCCAATCAGGAAGCTCTCCCCTGGACCACTCCCCTTCCCTATAAAAACCGAAGCCCTGCAGCGTTTTTTCACTCTGCCTGTGTGTGCTGAAGAGATAGTGTAGGGAGAGAGCTGCTGCCTGTTAGTGATTTCAGGGACAGTTGAAAGTTTGCTGGCTAGTAATCGTTTTGATACTGCTCTGTTATTGGAGGGACAGAAGTCTGCAGGGGTTTGAGGGACATTTAAGCTTAGGTAGCTTTGCTGGCTAGTAATCTACCTTCTACTGCAGTGCTCTGTATGTAGCTGCAGTGGGCAGCTGTCCTGCTTCTGATCTCATCTGCTGACTGCTGCAATAACAGTAGTCCTTGTAAGGACTGCTTTTATTTATTTTTTTGTTCCAATACAGAGCAGTATCAAGCAGATTACTAGCCAGCAAACTTACTATCATCTGTCCCTGAAATCACTAACAGCTCTCCCCCTACACTATCTCTTCCAAGCACACACAGGCAGATTTTTCAGATACATTTTTGCCCTTGATCCCCCTCTGGCATGCCACTGTCCAGGTCGTTGCACCCTTTAAACAACTTTAAAATCATTTTTCTGGCCAGAAATGTCTTTTTTAGATGTTAAAGTTTGCCTTCCCATTGAAGTCTATGGGGTTCGCGAACCGTTCGCGAACCGCTCGCATTTTTGCGCAAGTTCGCGAATATGTTCGCAAACTTTTTTTCCGACGTTCGCTACATCCCTACTCATTAAGGCATTGTTTGCAGATACGTTAGTAAGCTTAATCTGAGTATATCATACAGTATATCTCCTGGGCTTCACATAGCTACAAAGTGAACGTTAAATTGAATAAATATTGGGAATGATGATTTTAGAGACTTTCCATCACCATATCACTCCTTAAGTGGGCATGATATTGATATTGCTGACAAATTGACAAGAGAATTAATTATGTTTTTAGAACTGCATTGGCAAAGGAGAGGAATAAATGCCACAATCTTTACCATAAAGATGAAAAAAGTCAACTTTGTAGGAAGGGAATGCTGATAAATACAAACTTTGTGCATAACATTTGTTTAAAGACAAATATGAAATATAATTTTTGCTGTATTTACTGAGACAAACATGTTCTCTTTACAGGTATTTCAAGAACATCTCCTGGGGTGCAAAGGATTTTTCTTTTAATGAAGATGGCTACCTCATTAATCCAGCTCTTGTAGTGATTGCCCTCAACAAAGAGAGGAACTGGGAAGTGGTAAGTGTATAACAATAGATTTTATCCATCATAAAGCATAGCTCATGGTGATTTCATAGGCTGAAAGGTTAACAGAATCATGTCAATAGTTTAGAATGTAGGCAGAAACAAAATTGCCAGGGTGTTAAGCAGTGATGACTGAATCTGTCCCATTTGTCAATGGCCGTCAAAAATTTTTTATGCACACAGTAATTGTTTTCACTCCAATTAAATTAAAGTCAATGGTCATTTTTTTTTTTTTTTTTATGGTGACTTTTTTGTCTCAGCGACAATTTTGTCTCATCGACTATTTTTCCAAATGCGTTACAGTCAATTGGCTTTTTTTTTGGGCAACTTCTTTGTCTCTGCTGCAAATTTTTGGCACAGTTTAGTGAAAAAAATTTCAGGTGCCGAAGTGTGGAATTTCACTGCGAATCCATGCCTGGCGAATAAATTTGCTTGTCGCTAGTGTTAAGCAAAGCAGGATATGATGAAACAGGTATGAAGAAAATAGAGTTTTACACATTGTTAGGGTGGTAGGGTCATACGGGATATTAGTAGTTGGAAGAGTTTAAGAATCTCTTGGCTTGTCTAGAAGGGTCAGAACATCATCAGAGGAGCTAATGTTTGACATTGAGAGGCATAAATGTTCCAGGATATAAACTAAGCTTGTTCACTTGACCTTCACAGACCCTCAAAGAGTGTTTGTTTTGTCCTTATTTTAACTAAAATACACCAAATATCATAATGTCAGCAGTCCTTCAGCAGACACTTCAGCTAAATGTACCTTTTGCTTTGTTTGTAATTGTTATAGTTTTTGTATATGGGTTGTACAGCTATTTATTTAATGATATATATTTACTAGTCCTGGCAAAGTATTTTTCAATATTTTTTCAGAACAGTATGTTGTCATGCAATACTCTAATTACAGCCAGCACTTATATTTCAAGAACTGTTTTAAGTATCTAATCACCCAACATTTGTTAGCACCCAACAGGATTTAAAAAATTTCATCATTATTCCCGCTTCTAACAAATAATAACTAAATGAAATATATCCCTGCTAAACCAATGGAAAAAATTAGAAACAGAATTATGCGGCGAGAAACAATGCAATCAAAATAAATACTGAGAACAATACACACCAGGAATTGAAGAATTAGAGTCTAGGCCAAAATTAATATTATCATAGGTTATACATCAAAGGCATAGCAAAAGCAAGACTTTATTTTAGTTTGTTTGTTTGTTTATATTTTTCAGGGAATTGCAAAACTATTTAATTGCAGCAATAATTGAGTCTGGAATAATCATGTTTTTTTCGTTTTATTCAGGAGTCACAGCTGAGTCACATTTTTTATATCTTGTCTCACTTTTGATTTTCTTATTCTTGCATTTATATACTTTTTCTGAATGTTGTCTGTCTCTTCTGCTTCCCTACATTTGTCCACTTCATTCTAATGACCTAAATGAAAAAGAAAGCCCTTTGTATAGGCAGAGAGGTCAAACAGTGAGTGAACAGAAGGATTTAGTAATTAGTATGCTTGTGCCCCTCAAAAGTTTCCTTAGAAAGCTGGTTGGCAAGTCTAACCTGGAAACATTTCTTTACTTAGGGAAAAGTCATTAGGGAAGGAAAATTACTATAAATAAATCCATATGCCACGAAGAGGGATTAGATTGGAACCAGCATCAACTACTGTATATCCAGAGAAATACCATGAATATCTACAGGAGTTATATAATTCTTATAGCATCCCAAACTCATGAAGGTATTCATGCTATAGCATCTGGAGCTCAATAAAATTGAATTTGGTGACTTGTAGTACAGGGGAGACCTACGCCATTGCCATCTTGGAGTCAGGTAGACAATTTTCCCCCTCTGAGGCAAATTGGAGAGGCTTCAAATGGATTTTTGCCTTTCTCTGGATCAACTAGCAGTTAGGCAGGCTATACTTGAGTAAAAAGGGTTGAACTTGATGGACGTGTGTCTTTTTTTCAACCTAACTTACTGTGTTACTATAGCAGAAGGACATGAATGTCATGTATGGCAAACCTACAGTAAACCCCAGTACTCCCACAGAGGTAGGCAAGGGAGCCCAACGTATAGTCTGGGAAGGAGCTGGTAAAGAATGAGCTTGAAACAGTCAGAAAGGACATGTGAGAACCAGATAACAGCAGCAGAATCAAGAGACAAACTCTAGGTCAGGTACAATCTGGGGTCATAACCAGGAAGTAGCACAAGGGACAGAAGCGGGTAGAAGGAGTCAAAGGAACACCAATTGCAGAAAACAGAGTAAACTACGACCAAGCAAGCTTGACCTATTATGGGCAGTGGCATACCTCCCAACATTTTGAAAATAAAAAGAGGGGAATTTTTTTTTTGACCATGCCCATATTATGGTCACCCCCCCCTAATTATGATGTCCATTTTACAAAATTTGGCAGGTTATGGAAGGTTTGAACACATTTCTGTTTGTTTTAGGGTCAGGTTTTATGTGTTATCACAGTTTTTTGAATGGTAAATTGCCATTTAAGCTGCAAGTCACAGTTTCCCCAAGAGACCTGCTTATCTTAAATAGTAACAATTGTTTCTTTGCTTATCTTAAATTGTAACAAATATATTTAAGTGCACCTGCCACATATTTTGGGCTCTCTGCAAAAAAGCCAATTAAGTTTTAGAAACATTGTATTTTTTTCTGGCTGTACAGTGCAGGAGATCAAAAAGAAAGAGGACATTTCAGTAACAATACTGGACTGCGGGTTGAGCTATCAAAGTTGGGACTGTCCCATGAAAAATGGGACAGTTGGGAGGTATCCAGTGGGTTAGTGCAGAGCAGTGGGTTATATAGATTAATTACTAACACAGAGCACCTACTGTAAGTGCTTAGTAACTTGTAGCAAACATAAAAGTGAGTTACAAACTGGAGACACTGTGCAGCTAAAGCAAGATTTAATAAAGAACAACAAGTGATGTGTGATACAGGAATGGCAAGAAGCAAATCTGTAATATGTATATGGGGGAACAGGAACAGGAACAAAGCAGGAATGGACTCAATGGATTCCAGAAGACAAGGGTTTCAGAATGCAGTATTCAAGATTTTGTGAACTCAAGAACTAAAGACATAGAAACTGGAGGCTTGGTTACAGCAAAAGGGCCTAATAAAACATCAATGCGTAACAGATAGGCAGGATTAAATAACCTTTTAATTGGACAATTGCCTGAAACTGCACTGAATGCAACTGGAGCTAAGAGCAGATACAGACAGAAGAAGAGATATAAATTAACACAGGTTTTGAGGCAGAACCCACTACGGAGCCTCCTGTGGCTTAGCAAAAAGGAGAAATTGCTAGCAAACACCAAACATGGTGTTTTGCACTTTGCCCCCAACTGCTTAATATACCTGATAGTTTTCCAACTACCAGTATTCAAACAAGGAACCTATTAAACAGTCAAGTGACCACTTGTATTTTAGACTTATGATGCACACAAAATCACAACACCCCCATAAGCTATTAAATACTTGGTTGCCCCAAATGATGTATATTTACAGTTATGATTTTAATCAGATGCCCATTAAAGCTCCAAGAAACTCTATTATAAGTGGAACCCTGGTTTGGATATACAGGTATGGGATCCCGTTATCCAGAAAGCTCCGAATAACGAAAAAGACTGTCTCCCATAGACTCTATTTTATCGAAATAATCCAATTTTGTTTAAAAATAATTGCCCTTTTCTCTATAATAATAAAACAGTAGCTTGTGCTTGATCCCAACTAAAATATAATTAATCCTTATTTGAGGCAAAACCAGCCTATTGGGTTTATTTAGTGTTTACATGATTTTCTAGTAAACTTAAGGTAGGAAGATCCAAATTATGGAAAGTTCCATTTTCTGGAAACACCCAGGTCCTAAGCATTCTGGATAACAGGTCCCATCCCTGTACCTGGAACTGTAGTATGATTCAGCTGGCTTCTACAAGCTTCTAACAGCTCCTATTTAACAAAACTATGCAGATTAAGGGGCAGTTCTATCAAGGGTCAAATTTCGAGGGTTAATAAACCCTCAAATTTGACCCTCAAAGTTAAATCCTTTGAATCCGAATATAGAATTTGAAGGATTTAGCACAAATGCTTCGATTGAATAAAAATTGTTTGATCGAACGATAAAATCCTTTGAATCGAACGATTCGAACGATTTTAAGCGATCGATCAAAGGATTTTTATTTGATTAAAAAAAGCTTACAAAAGTGCTGGGGAAGGTCCCAATAGACTAACATTACACCTTGGTAGGTTTAAAGTGGAGAAGTATGAAGTCAAAGTATTTTTTACAGAGAAAATACTTAGACTATAGAATGGTCGAATAGTCAAACGATTTTTACTTCAAATCATTCAAATTATTCGATTCGATAGAATTTGACCAATTCGATGGTCGAAATACCCAAAAAAATACTTAGAAATTCGAATTTTGTTACATTTGAATTCTTCACTCGAGCTTAGTAAATCTACCCCTTAATATGTTTTACTATACAATTATAGAAAATAATCCCTACTTATAAATAGCGTATCATTTCCTTCTAACCTTTACGGCATGCACTTTGCTGTATTCTAAACAACTCCAAACTAACAGCGGGATACAATAATTCACTAATGTAAGTATTTATTACAATGTGTCGCTATTAACAAGTTGCATTGACTCATGGCGGACCATTAACACTCCCAGGGAAACTCTTCTCTGGGACACTAATCATTTTAATATATCCTCTTTTTCTTTGAGATGATTTGTTTGTACAATTTAATCTTCAGAACTACTTATGTGTTTGAATATTTCATGCGCACCTCTCTCCTGCAAAAAGACACCTCATTAAATGTGTGAGCAGTACACTGAAATTTTCATGATGTTTTTCATTCCTTCACTTCCATTGTGACTTAGCTCTTTCATTCCATCTGTGCGGATAACTGAAGAGGTGTTTTATTGGTCCAGGAAGCATTCAAGTTTCATCAGAACTGCACAAGTTAACGCCGTTTCAAGAATCACTTAGGTCAACAGAGCTCCTTCACTAGCAATGAACACCTTTTGCAGTGAAGCAACCAATCCAACATTTGTATTTTCTGCCTGCAGCTGACAGATCAAAGATCATTTGTTGCTATGGCTTAAATTGATTGGAAAATTTGCCACGGTTAGTAAATCAACTTTTGCGGATATTTGCAGTTTAAATGGACAGGATTATTATTAGATGCTTAAACTAAATATTGACTTTCTACAAAACCAAGCTGCCAACTGTTGTTACTAAACTGCCAGATATTTTATAATTATTTACTGCCATGCCCCCAATCTTGAGTCTTCAACAACATAGTCTGTAGATTAACTCTCATTTGTTTTATGAGCCTTTCTTGCGACTTGACATCTTTTGGCTGTCCCTGAAATTACATAGTCATATTATGAATATATTATGGAAATATATGGGTCCATAAAATTTAAACAACCCCTTTTGATGGTACGGATTAAGATACGATAAACCTTAATGAAACCACATTAATTTGTCTGAAATTGCCTACACTTGCATATATGGCCTATAATAAATTCAACCCCCCTCCATAGACACACGCAAAATGATATGCTTGCTCATAAGTTTGCTCATTTTATCTCTAATGTAAGGGCATTACTCATATTCAGTACCCTAACTATTAATAATTGTTTATTGAAGACAAGCTAAAACCAAGAAGTTGCCAATAAATCATATATCAGCAAGGAACTTTGGTAACCCACCATCAACTACTACCTGCTCACGCCAGTGTTGTATCATCAAAATCCTAGCCAAAAGGATGGCTTCCACCATTCCACCAAAACATGGTGCACTGCCCCATATCAAATGTATTCCTAACAGCATACCCATTAGATAAGTGGGACCAATGAAAAACACCAGGGGGACTATTTACTAAACTCGGGTCTGAATTTTTGGGGCAAAACTCAAATTTTTTGGGTTTTTTTAAACTCAAATTTTTTGAGATGTATTAGGACTGAACTCCACGGATGTTTCTCATCAGATATTTTAGGAGTGATAGAAACTACACACAACAGTCGGATGAAGACACATCGTGTGGCATTCACATCCAACAGTCGTGTCCATGAACAAAACACCAATGGCACATCTGATGCTGTTAAACCAGTTGTGAGTTGTTTATTAGCTCATAATAGTGGCAAATTTTCGGGCCTATAAAAGACCTGAAACTACGACAGTCATATCGTGATGGATACATGTAGTTTTGTACCTGCGATCACTCCCATATTATTTGGAGCCTGCAACTTGTCGCATGTGACAGATCCAACAAGAATCATCCGTGGAGTTCAGCCCTTAAAGCCTAATGCAACAAAAAGCCTGAATCCAAAAATCCGCCATCTCAGTGCTGCCGAAGTTGTGTGTAAGTCAATGGCAGAGGTCACTATCTTATTTTGAAGTTTCTTTGGTATGTGCTAGAAATATCCCGAAAACATTTTCATGTTTTTCTGGAAAAAGTGCGAAAAAAAATCGAGCGATTCGGGACAAAACTCAGAAACAATCGTACGATTCAGGTTTTTGCTCGATTTTATCGGGTTTTTAGCTGAACCAATTAAATTGAGCTTTTTTAATAATAAATAATGTCAAATCGTGGATTCTAGTTTGGTCTGACTTTTTTTATTTAAAAAATCTGAAAAATTCAGATTTTATAAATAACCCCCCAGATGTTGAGTATTCTATGCACAGCAAATACTTTGGGGTGGATTTTTATGGTTTTAGAGGTTTTAAAACTATGATTAAACTCTATTTCTCTAAAATTATGAATGCCTTGTAATTTATAGATTACATCTATAGATCTGAATATGTAAAGGCCTATTCATTGAAAGTTGAATTTGAGCAGCTTTATGTAATAAGTGTTGTTAGACCAAAAAACGTTTACAAACACCTTTACAAATGTTAGCGACCATGTTTGTGCCATTTTTGACTGATTAAAGACCTCAACGACTTACTCGCTTAGTTTGCGACCAAATTGCTTTTGCAAAAGTTCACAGTGTGTATGCAATAAAATTTTGCAACCGCAAACCATTTTTTTTGCAACAAAATATTTAGTGAAACTCCAGAGCAGGTGTTAAAGGTTCACAATGCGCAATTAAGATTCACAATGCAATAAAGCCTAATGAAGAATATTACATAACGCTGAAGGATGTGTTAAGAAATAAATATACCAACATCTCTAAAACCTTTAAAACGTTTTTCAGATTATTACTGGCAAAAAAAAAATCAGAAAACCTCGAAAGACCAAATTGATTAAAAATGGTCCAATAGGATCAGCGCAGCTCCCATTAACTTCTGTGCGACCTCGACAGTTTTTACTTGGGGCAAGTTTATACTAAAATGTTGTGGTTTTTGAACTTAATCGGGGAAATGTAATAAAAGTCGGTAACAGAAAAATGATTTGCAATGCGAAAAGTTATGCCCTAACACATTTTGCTTTGCGCGAATTTAATATGGCTTTTTGCGCGATACTGTTTAGCGACCACTTTCGACAGTGGAAGACCTTTTGCAAATTTTATAGTTGGGGCCAATGCACAGTCAATGTAATAAAACTTCTTACTGAAAAAGCCATTATGTTTGCTCCAAAAGATTATGACACCTTCAAGCACTTCTCAAGAGTGCACAATTAAAATTCGCAATGCGCAATTACAATTCATAATGTAAAAACAGTTATTACATTGTGAGATGTGGATTTTTATTCTTATTGGTGCGAGTTGTTTTGCCCTTTGCGACTTTTATAACATTACCCCTAATAAATCTTAAATGTTTAGAGGTTGAGCAAATAGAAAAAAGTACAGATGAAAATAGAAAATTCAGAAACCACCAAATTTTTCATGAATAAATAAAAAAATTGTACGAATACGAATATTTCGGTCTCCAAAAAAACCTGTGACAGAAGGCTGGATTAAATAACTATACAAAAAATGTGTTAATTTGCACTAAAAAGTACAATGTGGAGAAACAAGCATTCTATGAATGTCGTTAAAGCAATCCTTTTGAGCGTACCTTTTTAGGGGGGGAATGTTAGAGGGTATGAAAAAGACCACTGTCACTTACTGACAAATTGTGTACTGCATTTATTGTGGTCATTGCATTGAACTGTGGTGTAAAACTCAATAAGACCCTACAAAATACTGTAAAGGCTTCTTGTTAGTCATGCTCAAATGCAAATATATATATATATATATATATATATATATATATATATATATATATATATATATATATATATATATATATATATATATATATTTATATGGATTGATATATATGGAGTGGGTGGAGTGGAGTGAACAATGTCTACAATTGTTTAGGCTGAGGTTGGTAAGTATCTCTATAAGGTTGCAACAAACTTCAAACTTGCTAAATTGCCAAAGACTATTATCCCTAGATTATGTTTTCTAAACAATAAACAGTGCAAATTTTACTGTAAGAGCTCATGGTTCAACAAGAATTGCGTGGACTGTTGTAATCTGTTTAACAGAACCTTATTATTAAGCAAGACTCCAAGATAAGGTTCATCAGAATAACTTAGTTATTTATTAGACGAAAAATTGGAATCTTCGGAAGCTTGTCACAATACCACACTTGCAGGTGTGTCACGGAGAGCTTCAGATAACACACCTCTCTGTCCGAGCTTATATAACCTTTGCCGGACACTTATGGGCAGATTTATCAAGGGTCAAAGTGAAAATTCTAATTTTTAAATTCTAATTTTCAAGTTTTTTATGGCAAAAACTTTTGTTAAAAAAAAATGTAATTTGATTTTCAAGATTTATCATACACTGACCTTTTAAGAACTCGAAATTCGACTTATTTATTTAAAAAATCGAATTTGTAAAAGTTGGACAAATTTAAATGACCTGAAAACTCGAATCTAATTTTATTCGAATTTGATCAAACTTGATTTGAGTTTTTTCTGTGAAAAAAACTTGAATGTCAGGAAGACTGCAAACATCTCCAAATTGATCCCTGGGCCTTTCCATTGACTTAAACAGTAATTTGGCAGGTTTTAGGTGGCGAATAGTTGAATTTGAATTCTTAAAGGGCCAGAGTATGATAAATCTCAAAATTCTAAATTGAATTTTTTAAAATTTTTTTAATCAAGTGGGTCAAAGAATGTTTTGGTGCAAATAAAAATCATTTAAAAAATTTGGATTGAGTCTGGATAATTCCCTAGTTGAATTCGACAGTGTTGACCATAAAAAAAATTTGATCACTTGAATTTGAATTTTCAATTAGACTCTTAATAAATCTGCCCCTACTGTGAGAGAAAAGAGGTATAATGGTTTGCAATAATTTCCACAAATGTCAAAGGTATTTCTGCACCAGGGCAGAGACACATATTTCCTAAAATAATGGTTTACTGGGTGCAATGGAGCAAGCCTTGTGGTCTACATTTGCTAACAGCAAACAGGGAGTACATGCTGTGCTGAAATCTCGTATTTCAATTTAAAGGGGTTCTGTCATGAGCTTTATGCTGTTGTTTTTATTTCTAAACTACACTGTTTACACTGCAAATAATTCACCCTACCATGTAAAATGTAATTCCTAACCCAACAGGTGTATTTTTTTTAGTTGTAATATTGTTGAGTAGGCAGCCATCTCAGGTCATTTTGCCTGGTCATGTGCTTTTAGAAAGAGCCAGTGCTGCACAATGGAACTGCTTTCCTGCAGTCCTACTCAATGTAACTGAAGGTGTCTCAGTGGGACATGGATTTTTACTATTGAGTGCAGTTATATCTACCAGGGAGCTGTTATTTTGTGTCAGGGAGCTGTTATCTGGCTACCTTCCCATTGTTCTACTGATGGGCTCCTGGGGGGGAGGGGAGGTGATATCACTCCAATTTGCAGTGCAGTAGTAAACAGTGACTGACGTTTATAAGAGCACAAGTCACATGACTGGGACCACCTGAGAAACTGACACTATGGGGCAGATTTATCAAGGGTCAAATTTCGGAGTAATGGGAGTTTTTTTGAACTCCCATAACTTTGTAATTCGAAGATAAAAGACCAACCAAAATGTATTAAGATGAAGATTTATTTGCAAGGGGGCCATGCACACTCTAGTTACGCCACTAGTTTAGGGTTAACACATTAAACAGTGAAACAATAAATTCAAAATTCCATTATTAAATTAATTAAACTCTGCTTGAATCTAGGTTGGAATCTGGGAGCATGGAGATCTACGCATGAAATACCCTGTGTGGTCCCGTTATGGGAAGTTCCTGCAACCTGTGGATGATGACCAGCATCTTACTGTCGCTACTCTAGAGGAACGCCCCTTTGTTATTGTTGAAGGTGTGGACCCAGCGACAGGAACCTGTATCCGGGATTCTGTACCCTGCCGCAAACAACTTAACAAAACTGACAAGTACAGTACATTATTATTATTTAAGTACCTACATAATTTATTTTTTATTTCAATGTGACTCTGCAAATTTTTTTTTACATGTATGCCCACATGTGCAATCCCCATGCTTTTTGTGATTTTATCCCCAGAATTCAGGCATCATTGCAAAGGGAAAGATGCTCCTACTGCAATTGCATCTGATTGACCAAAATTCAAGCAACTGCTTTAAGTCTGTCTGGAGTCATTACCGGAACTCACTGGCATCATTTCCAGTGTTCGGCATGTGAGCACTGTGTGTGCCTTATTCTTGTGGGGCAAGTCAACTGAATAGATTGATGCAAAGATGGAACCTTGGCGCTATCAACTGGGATAGGGTCTATTATGTGTAAATCCATTATCCAGAAAGCTCAAGATTACAGAAAGGCCATCTCCCTTAGAGTGCATATAGGAATGTAGTTCTGAATTTAATATGGATTTTTCTCTGTTGTAATAAAACAATACCCCATCTTATTTTTTACTGATTCACTGCACACAGTGTTGGACTGGCCCACCGGGATACCAGGAAAACTCCCGGTGGACCCAAGTGTCAGTGGGCCCTTTTGCTTCTTACAATACTTATTCCCTATTTCTTTAAGGGAAAAAAAAAAGACGTTTAATAATGGAAGAATAGAGTATAGTAAGTAGATATAAAAGACTAGGAGAATAAAGAGGTTAAATGATGAGAGGAGGAATAATAGTTTGGAAAGTGGGTCCACAGTCTAACGTTTTCTGGTGGCCACTGGCATCCCAGTCTGACACTGACTGCACATTTTCTGTGCTGCTGTCACTTACTGAGCTTAGGGATCCACTTACAATATACAGTACACATAGAATATAAATGTCACAATATAAGGCTGATTAGTAATTAATACAGATAATTACTACATGGCAGCACAGAGCAATTAGCATCAGAATTTAATAATCAGCAAACCTGTAGCATCAGCTTATATTACAGCCAGGGAAGCTCATTTTCTGCTGGATAATTAGTGACGAGCCCTAAGCTTAGCTTCTCAACAGCCAATCAGAGCCCACTGAGCATGTGAGTGTCACAGACACTTTCCAAGATGGTGACCCCCTGTGACAAGTTTGAAGTCCTGGATCATTGCTGCTATTGACAAGCTGAAACTTTAGGCTAGTGCAATAAGTTCAATATGTAAAATATGGCATTTTTAGCCATATTAATTTTTAGGTTTTAGTTCTTCTTTAAGAACGTATGGAAAAAAACACCCAGGCCCCCCATAGGTCTTAAGTATCCAGTCAAGAAATTCAACAACTGATTTTACTGACCTCTGCTAGGAATTTTGGGTGATAATTTGAATATGTTAATATTGCACTGGAATAATATATTACATCACTTTAGTAGACTTTCAGTGCAGACATTAGCCCTGCATAACAGAAAGTCAGATAGGTTAAAAAGAAATGTGGTGTACTAGAGCTTGGGAATAAAAATAATATTAATATTATAGATTAATTGTACAGGTACAATATATAATATTAAGATTAATATGCCCATATTATCAGGAGAGGTTAGGGAATAGGGAATATGGATTTAATTATAAATCTTGTTTCAGTTATATTTGTGTTGTTCACTTGAAGACATATACCTGTATATGTATATATGAAAATGATTTGGGCATTGAAATCTAAATGCTTGACTGATACTGCTTTCAAACTTGTATAAAGCTCTTTTTTTGTTTTCCTTTCTGCCTGAGGGGTTTGTTCTACAGTGGGATCATTAAACGCTGCAGACATTAACTATGTAATATTTAAAATTTATAACAACACCTTACATTTACATGGACTTCCGTGAGAGGACTGGAAATGATTTAAGCCACAATGTCTTCTGAATGTCAGTGCAGAAAGTAAAAGTCACGGCAATGTCTAAATGGCAAAGTCGTAAGATGTAAATAAGAAGGATTACAAGTACATCCACAATGATCTTCATTGTAGGCAATTGTTTGTGCTAGCTGCACAAAACTGGACGACTTATCGTATATTTTCAAATGAAGCCTCATTCTCACTTGTCAAAGCAGTTGTGGGCCCTTGGTCTTTGATCTGTAGGCAGATATTACTGCAGAGATTCCCTTTCACATACTTCCATTTGTAAAAGCTTCATTTAAAAACATATCTATAGCGATGTTGGCAGTTACAGCAAAGGGTTGTGCTTCATTATATATTTACGGGTACAATTTATTCAGAATTGTGTAACGCAGCATATATGTGGCAATGCCATTTGTATTCACTTTTATAAACAGACCTCTTTATAGAATAGTACCTTATCTGGGCTACCGTATATACTCGAATATAAGCCGAGTTTTTCAGCCCCCAAAATATGCTGAAAAACTCTACCTCGGCTTACACTCGGGTCTAGCGCAAAAACGGTCGCCGGCGTCTTAGAATAGTCGCCGGCGCCTAAGAATAGTCGCCGGCATCCAAGAATAGTCACCAGCTTCCAAGAATAGTCTCCAAGATTATTCACCGGCGTCCAAGAATGGTTGCCGGCATCCATAAACGAGACGCCGGCACCTCCAATGGGAGCAGAAACCCTCAATTTTTTTGATTGAAACTTACCAGAAGCTGCTGCATTTCTCACCCTAGGCTTATACTCGAGTCAATAAGCTTTCCCAGTTTTTGGAGGTAAAATTAGGTACCTCGGCTTATACTTGGGACAGCTTATACTTGAGTATATACGGTAATTGAAATTACTAGAGTCTAAAGTGAGTTTAGAATCTTCTCTTCCATGCATGGCAATGTGGCTGGGCAGAAGTGAATGTATGAAAAGACATTTTGAGTTTATTTAGGTTTGAAGTGGAGAACTGTCCACAAGAACATCAACAAAAAACTTGGAGTGCAAGGAATCCTGCAGCACTATGATGCTACAAAGTATATTCTGCCCCTACAATTGGTGCCACCAGCCTCCTGATTATATTTAAGAATTTATTGTGCAATGTTAAAATGAAAGGGGCACTGAACTGATTCCCTCTAAATTGCCTTTATAAACTTCTTAATCTGACCTAAAAGGGTGGATGGAAGGAGAAGGGGGATCTAGATAAGGGGTCTTTCCATTATTTGAATCTTCATACGTAAAACTCATCTCCCAGCAGGGAAACGCCACAGCCTGCAGTGGTCATACACGGGTCGATAAAAGCTGCCAACAGACCGAGTCAGCAGCTTATTGGCCCATGTATGGGAGCCCCCGACGGGCTTCCCCGATCGAGATCTGTCCCAAAGTCGGGCAGATCTCGATCGGATGGGATTAAAAATCCCGTCGGATCGCGGCCGCATCTGTTCGTTCATGCGGTCCTGCAAACCGACCGCCCGTTCCCGTTCGCTAGGATCTGATCATTGGACCCTAGGGCCCACGATCGGATCAGCCCTATATGGGCATATCGGAGAGAGATGCGCTTGTTTGGCGACATCACCAAACGAGCCGATCTCCCCGTGTATGGCCACCTTTAGTCTACTAAACATTAATTAGACTCAATAGGATTATTTTGCCTCCAATAAGGATTAATTATCTTAGTTGGGGTTAAGTACACAATACTGTTTTATTACAGAGAAAAAGGAAATAATGTTTAAAAATATGAATTACCGTATATACTCGAGTATAAGCCGACCCGTGTATAAGCCGAGGTACCTAATTTTACCTACGAAAACTGGGAAAACGTATTGACTCTAGTATAAGCCTAGACACAACTACAGCCCTGTCTCCCAGCAGCGCACATTCTGCCAAAGCGACCCCCCAGCGATCAACTGGACTTCTTTGCAAAGTTGATGGTGACAAAGAAATTGGCAAACGGATTGCTGTGTGCATTGTCCCACTGTCCCACTACCATGTGCAGAGGGTGCTGTGTGATATTGCCATCATTGTTAATCTTTCGTATAACCAACAGAAGGCGCTGTGTGATATTGCCATCACTGTTAATCTTTTGTATAACCAACAGAGGGCGCTGTGTGATATTGCCATCACTGTTAATCCTTCATATAACCAACAGAGGGCGCTGTGTGATATTGCAGTCACTGTTATTCTTTAATATAACCAACAGAGGGTGCTGTATGATATTGCAGTCACTGTTATTCTTTCATATAACCAACAGAGGGCACTGTGTGATATTGCAGTCACTGTTATTCTTTCATATAACCAACAGAGGGTGCTGTGTGATATTGCAGTCACTGTTATTCTTTCATATAACCAACAAAGGGCACTGTGTGATATTGCAGTCACTGTTATTCTTTCATATAACCAACAGAGGGCGCTGTGTGATATTGCAGTCACTGTTATTCTTTCATATAAGCAACAGAGGGCGCACTGTTATTCTTTCATATAACCAACAGAGGGTGCTGTGTGATATTGCAGTCACTGTTATTCTTTCATATAACCAACAGAGGGCACACTGTTATTCTTTCATATAACCAACAGAGGGCATTGTGGATATTGCAGTCTCTCCCCAAGTGAACTGTTGGTATAGGAATGATTAAAAGTGACTGCAATCTCAGCTACTGCCCGCTGACCCGAGTATAAGCCGAGGTAGACTTTTTCAGCACATTTTGGATACTGAAAAACTCGGCTTATACTCGAGTATATATGGTATTTGATTACAATGGAGTCTACGGCCTTCCCGCAACTTGGAGCTTTCTGGATAATGGGTATCTGGATAATGGGTCCCATACCTGTACAGTTATAGAATCTGTTATCCAGAAGAGTGTCGAATTGGTCCACCGGGATACCAGTAAAACTCCCGGTGGGCCCAGGTGTCAGTGGGCCCTCTTGCTTTTAACCATTTGGCCAATTTCATGGTCATTCCCTATTTTTTTATGGGAAAAAATGTGTAGTTATGGAAGAATATGTAAGTAAATATAAAAGAATAGGAGAATAAAGAGAGTGATTGAGGAGAAGAGGAAAGTGGGCCCACATAGTTACATAGTTAAATTGGGTTGAAAAAAGACAAAGTCCATCAAGTTCAACCCCTCCAAATGAAAACCTAGCATCCATACATACACCCCTCTCTACTTTTATAATAAATTTTATATACCAATATCTATACTAATTATAGAGCTTAGTATCACAAAGCCTTTGATATTATGTCTGTCCAAAAAATCATCCAAGCCATTCTTAAAGGCATTAACTGAATCAGCCATCACAACACAGTCTAAGGTTATATGATGGGCCCCTGGCATCTCAGTCCGAAACTGCGACGATGATTGTGCTGTGATGCATGTTTTTTAAAAGTAGTATTAGCAGGCAGGCCCTGTTCCCTAAACTTAAGGAGTGTTTTCATTTGTTATTTTTTGTATTACTGTGTAAGGTGTTAGCCAGGTATTTATTAAAATATTTTTTTTCAGATTTTTTAAAATTAAAAAGTCCGACCAAACTAGAATACACAATGTAACCTTATTAATTATTAAAAAAGATTGATTTAATGTTGACAAACTCAATAAAATCGAGTAAAAACCAGAATCGTGCAATTTTTTTGCAGTTTTTCCCCGAATAGTAAATTTTTTTTGTCCTTTTTCCCGAAAAGCCCGAAGTTTCCCAGCGCAGATCACAGAAACTTCCAAATCGAATAGGACTTCTCCCATTGACTTATATACAACCTCGGCAGATCCGAGATGCAGTATTTTCAGATTCAGACTTTTTCCATCCTTGGGTATAATAAATCTTGAAAATGTATAGTTTTTTTTTTTTTTCAACTAAAAATTCGGATTTTACAGTACTAAAAAAAAAGAATTTCTAGAGTTTTTGCATTTGGACTTTAATAAATAACCCCGTTGCATAGGGAGGGTCTGACCTTCACTCTACTGTTTTCTTAGTTCATATTGTTTATATTTAGCTACAGATAAACTCAGATTTATTCAATCAAATTGTAAAAGGCAGAATTAGGCCACAGGGAGGACATTACCATTTTTATTCTGTCTCGTCTACTGAACCATAACCTTATCTATGCACAGCCTGGAAAGATGTCTGCAACAAGACACTCCATATATTTTATCTGTACAGTCACAAATGTATGAAAACTCCTTTTCCATTCTTCATTTTCATGACTCAAACAATTTAACTCACATCTTTGCTACGAGAGAAAAGGTCACTGATTATTTTTCCTGCTGTTATAGTGACAAAGTAGCCAAAGAAAGAGTCTGTTTCTAGTAGAGACACCATGCATGATATTGGCAAGAAAAATACATTCTCTAGATAACAATATTGTCTGGTGTTTCTTTTTCTTAGTGTATTGAGTTTCTTTAACTCCTGTATCCTCTCCTTTGCCTTTTGAGTATGTTGGTACGATTATGCTCATTTGATAAACCAATAGAACTGAAAATAATAATATACACTGTAGCACTATACTGTATATACCCGAGTATAAGCCGAGTTTTTCAGCATCCAAAATGTGCTGAAAAAGTCTACCTCAGCTTATACTCAGGTCAGCGGTACGCGACCCGAGTAGCTGAGATTGCAGTCACTTTTAATCATTCCTATACCAACAGTTCACTTGGGGAGATACTGCAATATCCCACAATGGCCTCTGTTGGTTATAAGAAAGAATAACAGTGCGCCCTCTGTTGGTTATATCAAAGAATAACAGTGACTGCAATATCACACAGCGCCCTCTGTTGGTTATATGAAAGAATAACAGTGCGCCCTCTGTTGGTTATATGAAAGAATAACAGTGACTGCAATATCACACAGCACCATCTGTTGGTTATATGAAAGAATAACAGTGACTGCAATATCACACAGCACCCGCTGTTGGTTATGTCAAAGAATAACAGTGCGCCCTCTGTTGGTTATATGAAAGCATAACAGTGACTGCAATATCACACAGCACCCTCTGTTGGTTATATGAAGGAATAACAGTGCGCCCTCTGTTGGTTATATGAAGGATTAACAGTGATGGCAATATCACACAGCGCCCTCTGTTGGTTATATGAAGGATTAACAGTGATGGCAATATCACACAGCACCCTCTGCACATGGTAGTGGGACAGTGGGACAATGCACACAGCAATCCGTTTGGCAATTCTCTGTCACCATCAACTTTGCAAAGAAGTCCAGTTGATCGCTGGGGGGGGTCTCTTTGGCGGAATGTGCACTGCTGGGAGAAAGGGCTGTAGTTGTGTTTAGGCTTATACTAGAGTCAATTTCCCAGTTTTCGTAGGTAAAATTAGGTACCTCGGCTTATACTCGGATCGGCTTATACTCGAGTATATACGGTAATAGCCATTCCTCATGCAACACTTCACAAAATACTTAAGGAATGGGATTGTATCAGCCACAACACAAGGAAGTAAAAAATGGGTTCCCCTTCCCACCCCTAATTTGCATATGCTAATTTGGATTTGGTTCGGTAATCGGCTGAATCTTTCGCAAAAGATTCAGGGGTTCTGCCAAATCCAAAAATACAGGATTCAGTGAATCCCTATTTTCTAGATAGCAGCTTTTTTTAAACCCAATCAGTTTAGAATCCTTACATAATTATTAGGTTAATGCTTGTCCACAAGACACTCGTATATTTTTTTATGAATTACTAAAAAAAAATTTACAAAAAAATGTGACAGGCTAAAATTTGCTAGCTTTTATAAAAAACGGTACATTTAGTTCACAGAATGGATTTTTTTCTTTTTATATCCATAAATATTGGTCATACACCAAAATTCATTTTAAATAGAACTAATCATTACATAGAAGTCAACTTCCCTTTACTTAGATCCCAAAAAGGATTATAATCTGATGGCACACGTAATTATTTCATTTTAACAAGGTGAGTGATATGTGTAGACCAAAAGATGACCCCGCAATACCTTAAAAACACATATTCCTGGCCAGACGATCAGTATGTTTTTAAAAGATAATTCAACTCAGGTTTTCCTGTTACCACCCCCTTGTTCATGGCTATAGCTTGGCGTCTTACATCACTGCGTCCTTTCGTGATACAGGTTATTTGCAGAGCAATATTCTACGTGTTTCATGCTCTTGCGATTTCTCAAGAACTAATGATTATTTCTGTTCAAAATTAATTATGACCTAATTTTATAAATATGAAAAGAAGCAAATATGAAAAGAAGCAAATATATTCTGAGGACCTGATTTTTATAAAGCCATTTTTCAGTCCGGGCATTTTGATGCCATATGTGCAAAAAAAGTCACAGGGGAAAAAAAGCGTGACAATTCCTAATTATGAAAATACTCCTGCTAAAACCTGTCATAATCATGTAGAAGTCCATGGCAGATGTCCCTGGTTGTGGTTTTAGAGGTTTTTGGGTGTTTCTGATGCTGATTTTTATGCAACAATATGAAACAGTTTTTCCGCAACTTTTCTGATACTTTTCCCATTTTCTGTTTGGATTTTTTAAATAAATTTATGACATTGGGGATTTTACTAAAATGGAATTTAATCATGGTTTCAAAATCAACATGAATGGGCCTCCACATGTACCATTTTGTGAATAGTTTTGGTAAAAATAATAAGTAATGAATGTTTTTTGTGGACAAGCGCTAACCTAATGTTGTTCTGCCACCAACATGGATTTGTGCTAGTTTAGTTACTGTATCATCAAGTATAAGGTATTGTTTTATTATTGCAGATCCTAGATTAGGATTAGGTCTTGTTAGAAGATAATCATATGTTGCTGAGTGCAGCTCTTGAATTAGACTTGCAATGCATATTGGTAATTCAATGCTCTCTACCAGCACCCAGCCTTGCTGTGATACTAGGGGGCAGCTTTACCTAGGGTCGAATATCGAGGGTTAATTAACCCTCGATATTCGACTGCTAAATTGAAATCCTTTGACTTCGAATATCGAAGTGGAAGATTTAGCGCTACTCCTACGATCAACGATCAAATGAATAATCGTACGATTCGAAGGATTTTAATCCATCGATCGAAGGATATTCCTTTGATCAGAAAATTGTTAGGAAGATTATGGGGACATTCCCCATAGGCTAACATTGGCCTCAGTAGGTTTTTTTGTAACTTATATTTTTTATTTGCAAGAGGAAGTCATACAGAATCATGAGCCATACAAAAGAACACAAGTCATCACTAACAGTGTTGAGCTATTACAGGGTCCATGAGGCTCCTTTAGGATCAGAAGATAATCAGAGAGGGGAAGAGGAGTAGGGGGGGTCAGAAGAGAAAGTGGGGGGGAAGGAGGAAGAGAAAAGGGGGGAAATGAGTGAGTAATAGAGGGAAAAGAGAAAATAAAATAATACGACAAACCAGAACAATCAGCCTTGGGTCGAGAACATATTGCGAGATAGTAGTAATGAAGCACAATAGTATGTTTCAGTGGGAGCAGATCTGAAATCAATTAACTTACATGCATGTTTGTTTCAAACAGCCAGACCCCCAAGTACCCAAACAGACCAGATCCTTAAGTATTGAGGTGATTTGTTCTGAAGATAAGCAATTCGCTCCTCAAAGGAACGGTTACTATTAACTCTAGTTATCACTTCAGTGAAGGTTGGGGGATCTGTGGATTTCCATTTGGCCGCTATAGCCAATCTTGTAGCAGTTAAAACCTGATTGACTAAGATCTGGGAGTGTTTGGGCAGTCGGGGGAACGGCAGACCCAAAAGGTAGGTTAAAGGATCTCTGGGCAAAACATAGGTGGTTAGTTTGGTTAGTAAGGTCTCAATATCACCCCACAGTGCGTGCAATTAAGGACAGGACCAAAAAGTATGTAGCAACGAACCAACTTCACCACATTGCCTCCAACAGGTGTTTGGGTGGTCTGGGAACAGAGCATGCAATTTATCTGGGGTATGGTACCATCTCATAAGCACCTTGTATACACTCTCCTTTTGTCTGACACAGGTGACCATTTTCTGTGCATTAGACCAGATTGCAGTCCACTCCTCTGCACTCAATTGTTGCGCTAAAGACTCTTCCCATTTGAGCATATATGGGTGGTTGGGGCGGCTGTTCAGCGGTGTGTCCAGCAAGATTTTGGAGATTTTGGAGATCAAGCCCTTCTGTGGCAGGCCTGACCTAGCCAAAAGTTCAAATGGTGTAGGAAGCGCAGTTTTAGCCTGCTGTATGTACGGCAGCAAAAAATGACGTAGTTGGAAGTACTCAAAGAGTCGAAGATGAGCCAGTTGGGCTTTTTGGGAGAGTTCTCCATACGTCAGGAGTGGGCCTCAGTAGGTTTTAGTTGGCGAACTAGGGGGTCAAATTTTTTTTTAAAGAGAATGGTCGAACGATTTTTAGTTCGAATCGTTCGATTTGAAGTCGTAGTAGTAGTCGAAGGTCGAAGTAGCCAATTCGATGGTCGAAGTAGCCATTTTCGACCATTCGAAATTCAAAGTATTTTTTCTTCTATTCCTTCACTCGAGCTAAGTAAATGAACCCCTAGGGGATCCCTGTAGAACAGAAGGAAATTTTCTTCATGGTATTTAAATAGTATAAGTGTCTCCTGTCTGGTTTTATTTTTATGGGGTATAAGACTTACAGAGATGATAATTTATGGGTACTATAGATTTTCATATGAAAAGTTCATACAAATATCATTGTTCCAATAAAAAGGGCTGTTTTTCAACTTGGTTAGCCATACCCATATGGCAAAGGTAATGCTTTGAACAATAACATATTTGTAACCAAAACCACTGTGGACATGAACATTTAATTAATTAATATATATTTTATCATTTTTTTCTGTGCAGCCACTTGACAGATCCTATCATTTTCGTCAAACAGTGCTGTAAGGGTTTCTGCATTGACATCCTGAAACGGCTTTCCAAGACCATTGGATTTACTTATGACCTGTATCTAGTAACCAATGGAAAACATGGAAAAAAGATTGATGGTGTGTGGAATGGCATGATTGGGGAGGTAAGACTTGGAATAGAGTAATATTTTTGCATACAAAAACAGAAGTCACAATTCCGCAACTTAGAGGTGTTTTATACTAACCGGTATTGTACAGGTGTATTTGTCAATACTGCAACATATATACAGCTAATAGACAGATATTACTAATAATTTGGTGCTTTGTAATAACTTTGTAATTTTATAATTGGGCTGTTTGCTTTTATTTAACAAAATAATTATTATACATTTTTACTACAAATGTATTACAGTAACCTGGGAAGATGAGACACTCATAGGGGTTATTTATCAAACTCTGAATACAAAAAAACACAAAAAAATCAGATTTTTTCAGAATTTTATACCTGAAGAAGTTGATGCAAATGTCAATATCATGGTCCATGCTGAGTTTCAGACTAAAATCCTATTTTTTCTCATTTTGGCGCCAAAAGACAGATTTTGCCAGGAAATCAGACTATTGGTGGGATAATCAGATTTTTCGGGATAACTTGGCCGAACTGATTTTACCAAGCTTTATCTATGATAAATAAAGTCCAATCTGCAATTTGGAGTTGGTGAGACTTTTTTAATAGAAATAATGAGATAAATTCGGACTTTGATAAATAACCCCCATAATGTCCACTATTCCTTTCTCTCAGTTGTTTAGAAAATATCCAGGGATTTGTCTTCTTCTATTAGGCTTATATTTAGATATGATGTACTGAAGGAAAATTAATGTGGCTTAAGTAGTTGAAGAATGGATTTAATGGCTTTAATGAGAGCTAAATAATGCTATGGGTATTTTAGAGGATTTATACTGTACCACAAACAGATGGGACTAAATGCAGACCCATCTGTAATTATGTTTCTCTAAAATAGGCTGTTTATAACTTAATAATCTTCATAAAAATGTATTAAATCCAGTGTTTGTGTTATGCCTATCATAACTGCCATCTTAGACAGTTCTCTTTATTACAGCTAAAGCAGGACAGGATTTTCTTAAAAATAAAAATGTAGCATTCAGGTTAAGATAAAGTACAATCAATTTAGTTTCAGTCTTTCAGCTTTCCTCACACCACAGGGCCCATTTACTAAAGGTCAAAGTGAATTTTCGAATCGATCAAACAATTTTTACTTCGATCGAAAACAAAGTTTTCGATAGAAAAAAAAATTTGACTATCCAAGTATCAAATTCGATGGTCGAATTTCGAAGTTTTTTAACTTCGAAATTCGACACCTTAGTAAATGTGCTCCTTAGGGGCCCATTTACTAAGAGTCAAAGTGAATTTTCAAATTCAAAAACTGCAAATTTCGAGTAATTTTTGGGTACTTTGACCATCGTATAGGCCAATATTCGATTCGAATTGAAAAAACTTTGACTTGAAAATGATAATTTTCAATCAAAAAAATACTTCGACTATTGAAGTATCAAATTCGATGGACTAATTTCGAAGTTTTTTAACTTTTTTTTAATCGATGGAACGATTTTTACTTTGATAGAAAAAATACTTCGACTATCGAAGTACCAAATTCGATGGTCGAATTTCGAAGTTTTTTAACTTCGAAATTCGACCCTTAGTGCCCCCACTTGTAGCACAGAGAATGTAGCAACCCAATGAGCTTATTTATCAAAAGTCAAATTTGTGAGGGTTTAGAGGTTTTTGGCTTCTTTGAATACATAAAAAAATACAATTAAAAAACTTGAATGCTTATTTATAAAAAAATTTGAATGCAAAATGGTCAATTGAATACAATTGTGGGAAAAAAACTCGAATACCTTGAATTGTTTTAGTTTATGTGCTTAAAAACTTGAATTTGTGAGTCTACAGGGCCGATTCACGAAGGGTCGAATATCGAGGGTTAATTAACCCTCGATATTCGACTAGGAACTAAAATCGTTCGACTTCGAATATCGAAGTCGAACGATTTTGCGCAAATCCTGCGATTCGAAGGATTTAAATCCAACGATCGAAGGAAAATCCTTTGATCAAAAAATCCCAGGCAAGCCTATGGGGACCTTCCCCATAGGCTAACATTGACTTCGGTAGCTTTTAGCTGCCGAAGTAAGGGGTCGAAGTTTTTCTTAAAGAGACAGTACTTCGACTATCGAATGGTCGAATAGTCGAACGATTTTACTTCGAATCGTTCGATTTTCGTAGTCGAAGGTCGAAGTAGCCCATTCGATGGTTGAAGTAGCCCAAAAAAACTTTGAAATTCGAATTTTTTTAAATTCAAACCCTTCACTCGAATTCAGTGAATCGGCCCCTACAAGTTCAAAAAAACTTGAAATAATAAAAAAAAATGGCTTGAATTTTGTCTAGGACAACTCCCATTGACTTCTACACAAACTCACCAGCAGAATTTTTACATTTGAGGTTTTCGAGTTTTTTGCGCTTACCAGTAAATAAAGTTTTTCGAAATATAATTTGAATTTGTGAATTTTTGTGCAAAACTTAATGTCCTTCTAAAAATAAACCCAGTAAGTGATAAGTGAAATACTGTGTGTGTTGGGGGGGGGGTATCACTAAAATTCACTAACCCAAAAGAAACTTGCATTTTTTCGACTAAGTGCAATAATTTAAAAAAAAAAAAAACTCAAAAATTTGGCATCTAAAAGTTCATGTAGATGTCAATGTGAGTTGTCCTAGGCAAAATTTTGCAATTTTTTTCAATTCAGGTTTTTCATTTTTCAAAGTGATTAACAAATTTTTTATAAATGATCTCACAATTGAGTTCGGTAAGTTTGAGTTTTTTAAGATGAAAAAAAATCACAAATTCAAATTTTGATAAATAGGCCTCTAAAAAAAGTTGCCAGAAGACGTGGTTACCTATAAATAAGATTTACAGTAGCATTTATTAGGTGGGTTTTAGCAACAGGTTTTCTATAATGGTGAACTAGTTGGACTACTTTAAGCTTCAGCTATGATGTTATGTTATGAGTTTCTGAAGCTCAAGTTTTGAAGATTTATTAAACACAAAAGTTCATATTGAAGTCAATGGGAGTTGTCATTTCATAGTTCAAGCTATTTTTTCATTTGTCAGAATCATTTAAAATAAAAGATATAAGTACAAGGTTTTTTCATTAAAAAAGCCCACCTATACCAAGATTCAAGAAGAGTTTTTTTTAATTGGAAAAAAACTTGAAAAATTCATATTTCTTCCTCTAAGCTGGTCATTTATCAAAAATTGAGTTGGTGTTCTTTCTCAATTGGAACACAAATAGTTGGGATGAGAATGCTAAAAATCATCAGAAAAAACTTGGCAAGTAAAAACTTGTGAGTTTCTATAAAAACCATTTGGAATAGTCTCAAGCAACTTTATTCAATTTATTAAATGTGATTCTTGCTTGTGTGCCTTAAGGTATGTGGATATTGGATTAGTAATATACAGGTATGGGACCTATCCGGAATGCTTGAGACCTGGGGTTTTCTGTAATTTGGATCTCCACACCTTAAGGCTATTAAAAATCACTTAAACATTAATTAAACCCAATAGGACTGTTTTGCTACCGATATGGATTCATTGTATCATAGTTAGGATCAAGTACAAGATGCTTTTATTAAACTATATATCCACTTAATAATGGCTGCATGTTCTCCAGAGCAAGACATTGAACTTAGGGATGTAGCGAACGTCGGAAAAAAAGTTCGCGAACATATTCGCGAACTTGCGCAAAAATGCGAGCGGTTCGCGAACGGTTCGCGAACCCCATAGACTTCAATGGGAAGGCGAACTTTAACATCTAAAAAAGACATTTCTGGCCAGAAAAATGATTTTAAAGTTGTTTAAAGGGTGCAACGACCTGGACAGTGGCATGCCAGAGGGGGATCAAGGGCAAAAATGTATCTGAAAAATCTGCCTGTGTGTGCTTGGAAGAGATAGTGTAGGGGGAGAGCTGTTAGTGATTTCAGGGACAGATGATAGTAAGTTTGCTGGCTAGTAATCTGCTTGATACTGCTCTGTATTGGAACAAAAAAATAAATAAAAGCAGTCCTTACAAGGACTACTGTTATTGCAGCAGTCAGCAGATGAGATCAGAAGCAGGACAGCTGCCCACTGCAGCTACATACAGAGCACTGCAGTAGAAGGTAGATTACTAGCCAGCAAAGCTACCTAAGCTTAAATGTCCCTCAAACCCCTGCAGACTTCTGTCCCTCCAATAACAGAGCAGTATCAAAACGATTACTAGCCAGCAAACTTTCAACTGTCCCTGAAATCACTAACAGGCAGCAGCTCTCTCCCTACACTATCTCTTCAGCACACACAGGCAGAGTGAAAAAAACGCTGCAGGGCTTCGGTTTTTATAGGGAAGGGGAGTGGTCCAGGGGAGAGCTTCCTGATTGGCTGCCATGTACCTGCTGGTCTGGGGTGAGAGGGCAAAAAAAAGCGCCAACAATGGCGAACCCAAAATGGCGAACGTCGCGCGACGTTCGCGAACTTCCGGCGAGCGCGAACACCCGATGTTCGCGCGAACAAGTTCGCCGGCGAACAGTTCGCGCCATCTCTAATTGAACTTAGTTGACCAGTCCACAGCCCAACATGTAAGTAGCACTCCTATCACAGTGCAGTGCAATGCAGCTGATAGCTTAGTTCTTTTTGCTAACTTATTTATATTATGGCCAGTTCACCCATTTGGAAAGGGGCAACCAACTAAAAGGAAGTGTATTAATTCCAAAGGTAGAAGACCAAATTCACAAAATGTAGAAACTTGTTTAGTTAGTACTAGTAGGTATTATAGTTCCTGCATCTAGAATTGTACAATGTGGAATCTGTAAAAAACAATATCTGTACACCCAAATGGCACATAATGCATGCACCACCCAGACTAAACTGACTTTATTATAAAAAAAACAACCAAACTCCCAAACACCCTTAATTTACCAATATTTTTTTTGAAAAAATTGGTGCAAAAAACATTTTAGACAAAACTGAGAGTCAATTCAAATTGTCCAACTTTTGAATCTTGAATCTTATGACTTTTTTCAAGTCGTCGCCCACAAAAATTAGAATTATTTGGATTCGCAAAAAAAAAAACAGCACTGACATCCAAAAACTTTTGAGAAGGCAAAAACATGTTCCAAAGGTTAAAGGGACCATCTGCTATTGACTTTCACATTATTTTGACAGATTGTAGCTGGAGTATTTTTGGATTTGAATTGTTAGCAGCATTAGATCATAATAAATCTGAAAAAAATTGAGTTTTTTTTCCTCTAAAAGTTCCACTTTTTTTTCTCCTTTAAAACTCGGCTAGAAAAATGTGAGTTTTAATAAATCGCCCTTATAGTTGTTTTAACATATAGATAATTACATGTTTAAATGTGAAAGAGAAAATGTATCCGAAGCTGCATGTTCCCTAAGTAAAATGGAGATGAAGTTGTAAAAAAACTGCAGTGAAAATAGCGTTTCAATCACTTTTATAAAACCTAAACCAATAAACCACATTACTGAGGTTTAAAAGTCATAGAGTGTAAAGGACTGATTCTAAAGGCAGTTTGATCTATAGTTAGAGACTAATACTAAAAAGAAAACAGGGCAGTTTTAACTAATCCAAAAACATAATTTTGATGGCCTTCATGGCTGAACTTTTACATACTTTCCTAGATATTCTTCACACTTGCCATTAAAGGGCACCTGTTGGCAAAAAACATTTTCCCTAACCAAAGGTCCGAGCTATTAGAGCCTGCACTCGGGTTGGGGGTAACAGGAATCTTTCCCCTTTCCATCGCTAAATCACTTGCACTGAGAGGGAGCTCCTGATATGAGCAGTCATGTTGGAGCACATGCATGTACATAATGAGCCAATGCAGTGATTTGGTCATTATGCACACATGCACGTGACATCAGAAGCGTATTATGAACATGCGCTATGCCTAATGTGGTCGCTAGCACCAGGAGCTTCTTCCTGGTGCCAGTTGTACCTGGTAGGCCCGGCCCTTGCGGGCCCGCCAGCCCAGTTCCTCACCCTTCTTTGGCCCTCGCTACTCCTGATCTCATTGTAACTAAGGTGGAGGGGGGGTTGCAGCAGAAGGAGGGGGCTTCCCCACCAGGCCTGACTTAATAACCTTTTCCATTTTTTTAAAATTTTATCCACCTTTCTGCAAAAAGTTTGATCCCTGTTGGTTTTTATTTCTATTCTCTTGTTAAACCAAAGCCTTCCTGCAAGCCTTTCACTTTTGACAAATATTTTTCAATTAAAAAAAAAAAATGAAAACGCGAAGGGCCACTAATTCCAAACCTTAGCGGTTAAACTATTTTCTTCTGTAATTAGGAATAGCCTGACATTATTTTATTAGCTTGAAAATACAATGGTTCATTTAACAGCTCACTGCAGACTCTTGAATGTCAGGCTTATAAATCTCATGTTGTACCTCTCTATGGCTGAATAAAGTAAATAAATATTGATAACCGGAGCACAGTCACTGATTAGTTAGTATGTTTTCTTTTTTATATATATATACAGTATATATAACAATGATCATTTCACAAACATACCAGAGACACTGTGGTCTTTTATAACTGTGGCACAACAATATGACTTCCTGTTCCATGTTTTTTTCACAAATACAGGTATAGGATCTGTTAACTGTAGTGATGGGCGAATTTCTCCTGCGAAATGGCGAAAAATTTGCGAAAAAATCATGAAACTCGAAAAATTGACGCCCATGTCCAATTTTGGACGTGCGCCCGAAAAGTTGAAGTTTTGACGCTGGCGTTGAAGTCAATGGGGATCCGAATAGTGTTGACGTGCAGGGATTTTGACGCAAGAGACTTTTCGGAAGCCGAATTTTCGCGGAAGATTCACAAATTTATTCGCTGCTTGAAAATGACAATTCATGACAGACTAATTTATTCACCTATAGCTAGTTATCTAGAAACCAATTATCCAGAAAGCTCCAATTTACTGAAAGGCCATCTCCAATAGACTCCATTATAATCAAATAATCCAAAATAACAAAAAAAAGATGTATTTTTTCTTTGTAAAACTGTACCGAGTACTTGATGCAAACTAAGATATAATTAATCCTTACTATCCAAATGTTCAATGACATACCTCCCAATTGTCCCATTTTCTGTGAGACAGTCCCGATTTTAACAGCTCAGCCCATCGTCCCGAGTTTCTTACTGAAATGTCTCGACTTTCTCTTTGATCTCCAACACTGACTCGAAAAAAAGATAAAACGCTTCTGAAACGTAATTAAACGAAGAGGCTTTTGGGCAGAGGTCTCAGAACACTCAGCAGCTGCACTTAGATAATTTTGTAACAAATTAACATAAGCAAAGAAACCATTGTAACTATTTAAGATAAGAAAGTCTCCTGGGAGAACTCACAGCTTAAAGGGCAATTAACATTCATTAGCAAAATTGTTATAACACATAAAACATGGCACTAAAACTCCCAGAAATATGTTCAAACTTTCATAACCTGCCAAATTTTGTAAAATGGACACGGTAATTAGGGGGTAATAGTTTTTGGCCCTCTTTTCGTTTTTTTAATGTTGGGAAAATTTAAAAGTGAATGACACAAGTATTGAATAAAGTCACAGGAAAGGTCTCAAACAGCAGTGTCAGACCAAGCTGGCCAGCTGCGTCAAATCCCGCCTAGTGCTTACATGTGAACTTGCACGCACATGCGCGGAAGAATGCGTTTGTGTTCTGCCAATCTCAGTGATGTGAGAGCTGCCGAGTTGGGGGACACAAGGGCTTGAACTAGGAGAAGGCTGTAGAAAACATACTTGCCCTAGGCACATGCAAATTAAAGGACATGTCAACCCAAAAAAATGTTTTTTTGCCTAATAAAAGAAAGCACAATTATAGCAACTTTCCAATTTGAATTTATTAAAAATGATTAGTGCTTTTAAAGTTATTTGTAAATATAATTGCTATTGAAAGCAGAATTTGCTTAACTACCGGATGTTACTTTTTAAACAATGTTTTGCAAAAGCCAGTCTCCTCCAACAAATCAGGTCTGTTAATTCGTTGGTTTATGTTACATTGTTTCAAAAGCCAGAGACACCAGGGCAGAGTATAGAATGGGGCAAACACTGCCTTCAATAGCAATACATATACAAATAAGGTTAAAAAAATAGAAAATTTAAAATTAAAGTATATTGCAAAGTTGCTTAGAATTATGTTTTCTTCAATTAGGCAACAAATACATTTTTGGGTTGACGTGTCCTTTAAAACGCACTACTGCCATAAAATAGTGTAAGATTAAGCACAATATTCAACTTGCTTGAATCCTGAAAATACAATCAGGCCCGGATTTGTGGGAAGGCCACCTAGGCCCGGGCCTAGGGCGGCAGGATTTTAGGGGGGCGGCATGCTGCCCAACCACACCCACATTGGTTCAAAAACACTGGGGATGCACAGGAGATCCAATCTCCATGAAAATTTGCACGAATAAAGGGGAGGGGACAGGGGCGACAAATGGCAGTGGGCCTAGGGGCGTCCGCTATGTAAATCCGGCCCTGAATACAATGACTTTTGACTTCTACGACATCTTGACAGGTTTAAGTGACATCATTTGCGTTCTTTATAATTTTTTTCTGTGGCTCTCCCTTGCACCTCCACCACATGGACACCTAAATGAGCACATGATATTGACTTCCACATAAATGACCCTCCAGAATGTTTCAATTGACAGTGGGTAAAACTTGAATCTTTCATTGTTTATAAAGCAGTATGTTTTTCATTATCTGGAAACCTGTTATCCAGAAAGCTCCAAATTACGGGAAGGCCGTCTCCGTAGACTCCATTTTAAGTAAATAATTCAAATTTTATGATTAATTTTTCTCTGTAAGGACAGTATGAACAACGACCTTGCCCTTCATCCAAACTAAGCTGCACACATTCATATTGGAGGCAAAACAATCCTTTTGGATTTATTTTATTTTTAAATGATTTTTATCAAACTTGATGGAGACCCAAACTATGAAAAGATCCCTTATTTGGAATACCCCAGGTCCTGAGCACTCTGGATAATTGATCCTATACCTGTGTAAATTTTTTTATGAAACATTTCAAAACCTTCTTCTTCTATGGCACAATGTTCTGTTCTTACAAAACACAGAACCTACAGTATTTTATAAACACTACACCACCGCTTGTCTTTGGCATTTTATTGTTACTTTAAAGGATTTGCAGTAACATTTTTGTTAACGTCGGAAAAAGATTTTTGTTTTGAAGCTATGAAACGTCCTAGTTTTATAGCACAGCTCAAATCAGAAGTGCGTCGAATACTTCAAAGGCAAGCCTACTGAATTTATACACAGAGTAGCAAATATAAATACACACGGACAACTCAAATGATGTTATATTGTTAGCAGGCAAAGAGCCGGTTAAGTCAAAAAGACATAAAGATGATTTAGAGAAGATGTTGTTTTCTTCGATGTCACAGCAGAAAAGGGAAAGTGGCTTCTAAATTGTGCTTTACTGGCAATAGAATGAACTCACGTTGTGGAATAAACCTCACTGGGAAATTCTTCTGCTTGCCAAACTTTTATTCATTTTCTCTTCTCTGTTTTGGTAGGTGTTTTACCAGCGGGCTGATATGGCCATCGGATCACTCACTATAAACGAGGAACGCTCAGAGATCATTGACTTTTCGGTTCCCTTCGTGGAGACAGGAATCAGTGTCATGGTGTCGAGGAGCAATGGCACAGTATCCCCATCTGCATTTTTAGGTAAACCTCATCTACTTGTTTACTTGTTACATGTACATCTTTCTTTCATTGTACTATTCATTGCATCTCTATAATCTGATGCTCCTATTTGGGGAGTAGATAGCAAACCAAGGGGCAGATTTATCAAGGGTCGAAGTGAATTAGAGGGAATTTTCGAGGTAAATAATTCGAAATTCAAAGTAATTTTTTGGCTACTTCTACCATCGAATAGGATACTACGACTTCGATTTGAAGTAAAATAGTTTGAATATTCGACCAATCGATAATCGAAGTACTGTCTCTTTAAAAAAACTTCGACTTCGATACTTCGCCAAATTACTTTTCTACGTTTTTTGAAGTCAAAGAAAAATCGTTTGATCGAAGGATGAAATCTTTCAATATTCAAAGTCAAAAAAAACAAATCGATGGTCAAATTTCGAAGTATTTTTTTCACTTTGAAATTCGACCCTTGATAAATCTGCCCCCAAGAGTTATTAACAGTAATATAAAACTATAAAGCACTGATCAAATACCAGCTGATCCCAAAAGCTGGAACTGGAACAATGACATCACTTTGGTTAAGGTTAATAGAGTAGTCGTATAGTACCCATATTAATGGCTTTTAATGATATAATTACCCTTTATAATACAAACTACTACTTTTGGATGTAAGCAGTAAAGCACATATACCTGTCTATGCCATAATCTTGAAACCTGTTATCCAGAATGATCCAAATTACGGAAAGGCCATCTCCCATAGACTCCATTATAATTAAATAATCCAAATGTTTAAAAACGTATTTCTTTTTTTCTGTAATAATAAAACAGTACCGTGTACTTGTTGGAGACTAAGATATAATTAATCCTTATTGGAGGCAAAATCAGCCTATTGGGTTTATTTAATGTTTACATGATTTTCTTGTAGACTTAAGGTATGAAGATCCAAATTACGGAAAGATCCATTATCCATTCTAAACCTATATGTATATATACATATGCATACACACACACACACATCCAAAAAAGATCTGAAAGATCTGGTTTATGGTAATGGCCAACTAGTACATGCAGCACTCCTAACCAGTGGCAATAGGGCCTCACTAACTAACTTGCTAGCACAATCTATCTAGCTATCTAAAAAGGCAAAGTCCTTTATTGTCCTTTAATAAACAGTCTGTTTATCTTCAGCGCTCTTTAGGGTACTGTCACTTTAAACAGGATACTCACACAAATCCTCTTCGGATACTTTAGAACTCTCTTCAAGTGGGTCCAGCACATTCAGTCATACAGTGCGACTACCAGCTCCTTTGGATGCTCAGATAGGAATCTCCTTATGGTTGTTCCTCCAGTCTGGATTCCTTTCACACTCTCTGTCTCTCCAGGCACATTATCATACCTCCCAACTGTCCCTTTTTCGGAGGGACAGTCCCTCTTTTGACTGCTCAACCCGCAGTCCCTCATTTGTACTGGAAAGTCCCTCTTTTCTATGCACTGAACAGCCAGAAAAAGAAACAAAGTTTCTCACTTAATTGGCTTTTAGCAGAGAGCCCAGAACACCTAACAGGTGCAAATAAGTTTAGATGAGGAGAAATATTTTCAAACTTTCATAACCTGCCAAATTTTGTAAAACAAACATGGCAATTAGGGGGTGTGGCCACAGAAAGGTGTGTGGTCAAAAAATTGCTGTGCTACGTACGGAAAAAAAATGTTGTCCCTCTTTTTACTTCCAAAATGTTGGGAGGTATGCATTATCTGGCTTCCCTGTGCCAGTGTGATCCAACTGAATGCTTGTGGTGCAGCTTCTCAGCTCTCTGGGCCCACCAGCAGCTCTCTGGACTCTTTCTCTGTCCACCATGCGGCTTTCTTCTTTTGCCAGTATTTGTGACTTCCTTTTCCTGCCAGCCACTCACTAGCTGCTGTGTCACTTCCTGTTGCACTGAATAGCTGGTTGCTAGGTAACAACTTAGAGCACAGAGACACAGGCTATGTGCTTGATCACTGCTTACAGGGAAAAATGTAAGGGTTTTGCACTAATTCCCTACAGAAGTTTATAATTACTGTGCTTTTTGTTGTTGTATTTTAACATTGCCATTCTTTTCCAATAAAGTTAATTTTGCCAACATTTTTTTTATCAAGATATAAATGAATTTAATGAATGTAAACCTGCCTGGAAATAATACCATTTCAGTAAGCTCTGTTCCTACTTTCCATCTCTGTTTTTGGTCTTTACGTAAGCGGTCAAGCTGCACTGGCTAAGTTGAACCTGTGAGTGTGAATTGTATTTTTTACAATTTCAATTCCTGTTAGAAGTGACAGATTTATCAGAAAACAGGCGATTGGCAGATTTAATGAAATGGTGCACCATCCTCTCCAAATCACTTTTCTTTTGTCCAAAACGCACACAATCATATTCAACCACAGGGCCATTAGAATTAAAAGCTGAATAGACTGAAAATCAACTGTTTTGCTTAAAAAGACTGCAAAGCCTATGCATTTCATGTAGCCAATGTAAAAGTATGTTTCTGTTTAAGATAAAAGGCGTAGTTATTAGCATTTACCCTCTTTAACAAAATGCAAAACTTTCAACTTGAAAATAACATAATAAATGAAGTGTTTGCTGAGGCCTTTTTTTCTGGAAGACTGAATTCATTGTTAAAATCCTGTGTGTTTTTGCAGCTCAAGCCCGTCTTTCAAATAAAAAGAAACCAAATCAAATGAAATCGCGGCTGGTTAAAAGGAGTGAGAATTATAAAAATATTAAGATGCTTTAAAACTGTTCTTGGCTTGCAACAACGAACCAGCTCAAAGTCAAATCTGTTAAAGTCAGTGGTGTAACTAAATATCATTGGGCCCCACAGCAAATAATTTTATAGGCCCCAAAAATGTCTAGAGATTGACTTGTTTTACCAAGTTTTATTGAATTTGTATATGATTTAGAGCCTCGTGGGGCCCCTATACCTTCTGGGCCCCCCTGCAGCCGCAGGGTCTGCTTCCTCTATAGTTACGCCCCTGGTTAAAGTAGATGATGGTAAATTCAAGTTTTTGGGCCAGATCTAAAATTAGAAATGGGAAAACAACAACAGGGAAATAGTAGTGCATTTGGGAGAATTTTACTCTAAAAAGTGCTTATGTAGAGGTGTTAGCGCGGGGGATAGGGATGTAGCGAACTGCCGTTTTGGTGTTTGCGAACGCCGTTCGCGAACACCGGCAAAAATGCGAACAGTTCGCGAACTTCGAACACCCGCAAAATCGTTCGATTCGAACGATCGAAGGATTTTAATCATTCGATCGAAGGATTTTCGTTCGAATCGAACGATCGAAGCCATTCGATCGAATGCTTTTCATTCAATCGAATGCTTACAATCGTTCGAACGAATGGAAATCGTTTGATTTTAGCGGTCGAAGGAATCGAATGGTCGAACGATTTTTATTCGAATCGAACGCGAACTCAAATTGGCGAACGTCGCGCGACGTTCGCGAACATTTGGCGGACGCGAACAGTCGAAGTTTGCGCGAACTAGTTCGCCGGCGAACAGTTCGCTACATCCCTAGCGGGGGAGACTCAGACTCTTTACATTAAGGCTAAAACCAAGAAATAATATATACCTGTACTGTATAGTTCTTCACTGTCAATGCTCTTAAAAATAAATTATTATTATACTGTAGCAGGCCTTAATATACAGGGGACTATTTGTGCAGTGCACAGAGTGCAAGGGATCGAAAAAACTGTTACAATCCTCCATGTCTCTTACACTTAATGCCCTCTGGTGCTGGCCCACTGGTGCTGCTGCTTTGGGGCCACCACACACTGCCCCTGGACTCCCTGCCCCAGCATCAAAGACAGGTTCTCCAGGCCCCCCCTCCACGCTTACCTTTTTCCTGTTCGTTGCCGCAACTGGGGGCCAGAAGGGAGGTCAGAGGGGCAGCACCAATAGCGGCCCAGTCTGACCCTGCCCTTCTGTATAGTTGGGCTTGGCGCTGCTCAGTCCCTTCTTACCGCTATTCTAAACTAAGCACTTCTCCGCCTATTGACACAGGGGAACCCTGTAGATATTACAACCTCCTGACAAGGCCGCATATCCAAGGTTTCTACAGTCAATCAATAGGTATCACAAAGGCATCCAAAGAATTGGACACATGTCACTTGCACAATTAACCCCCGGAAATGATGTCAGGCCGACTTCCATGCAATTGCATCCGATTTGCAACAAAATGGTCATTAGTTGTGGTCATTTTGCCAATTCTGGCACACTTGTTGTAGACACAGTACAATTGAGCCAATTGCATGGCCACCTTGCCACCACAATTCTCGGAAAAAATTGCATTGTGAGGAAAAAAAATGCATGTTGAACCTGAAATTGCACAATGCTCAGTGCACTTGTGGAAGTACTTGTGCCCTATTAACTATTCATCATGTATCTTTGTAAGATCTTTATTAACAGTCTCTAAATGATGATTGCTGAAACGATTAAGCCCAATATTTGGCATATCCTCGGTTCCTGTTCTTCCTTTGTTAGTCCGGCAATCAATGGATACATAGTGAGGAGTAGAAAATCTCCTAAAATAAAAGGACCTTCATGTTTTCATCAGAAACTATTTTCCTCAACATACCAGACATTACTTTTCAAAAGAAATCTTTAAAAAAAAGAAAGAAAAGAAACAGCTTTGACACAGCAGTGGTCTTGAAGGAATGAAATGACATAATATTGAATTGCACGGGAGGGGGTTCACAAGCATGTTGCTGTTTGGGTTTATGTCTCTGGGAATTACAACAGAAACCCCGCAGTGTGAACATATATTGCTGCCCCTGCAATCACCTCTGTGGAGCTGTGGGCCCTCCAATGTGTGATAACTTTTCAAGTGGGTGACCTATATTATCCCATCTGCTTGACCACTGAATAGCATACATTACAAGCTCAATCCTTCAAAATGATTTGCAGCTACTTAACATTCATACAGTAAGTCATAAGTCGTAACATTCATATTCACAGCATCCTGTAATTGGACATTATTTTTTCCATTTATATTTTTCTGTGTGTAATATAACATATTCCAGCTCCTCCGTTTGCATAAGAATAGTAAGTACCGTGCAACAACATTGCCGGCTGTATTGTACGAAACAGTTGGCAAAAAAATCCCTTTTTTAGTAGCAATATGAAACCCAAGAGTTATTCACTGCTGTAGATCAGGTAGGTGAACCCTCCAAATTATTAACTTAAATTCAAATTATTGATGATCTCCATGACCTGCATTCCCCTAAGCAGAAGCATTGATAAATATGGACTTTACGTTAACAATTACTCATTTGGTTTAGTGAATGTATGCTTTGCGCCTAGGGAAGCATCAAATGAAGAGGTGCCACAAATAACCAAATGTACAGGTATGGGACCTATTATCCAGAATGCTTAGGACCTTGGGTTTTCTGGATAACTGATCTTTCTGTAGTTTGGATCTTCATACCTGAAGTCTACTAAAAATCATGTAAATATAAAATAAACCCAATAGGTTGGTTTTGCTTCTAATAAGGATTTATTAGATCTTATTTTGGATCAAGTCTAGGTACAGTTTTATTATAACAGAGAAAAAGGCAATCAGTTTTACAGTTTTGGATTATTTATTATTATTGGAAAGGCTTTCCAGATAGCAGCTTCCATACCTGTATATAACTCACCAAGTAGAGTCAGTGGTCCAGATGCACCAAATGTTTAACTCGGGAATCATGGGACCTGCTATCCAGAAAACTTGGGACCTGGGGTTGTCATACCTTAAGGGGTCAATTTACTAACAATTGAATTGCATTTATTTCCACAAATCTCCAAAAAATTAGTTTTTTCTATATTACTAAAAAGCTCTAAAAATTAGGAATGTATTAAGTGAAAAAACACAAAAACCTTTCATGCCAAACTTTGCCAAGTCTATGGGAGACAGTCTTTCTTTATGGATAACGGGTTGTAATGCAAAAGGACAAATGTAGGCCTCCCAGTCCTCTGGGAAATCCATAGGACCCCATATATAAAAGTAAAAACAACTTTTAGTGGAAAATAGGTGCCAATAAAAGTTGTTTTGATTTCTATATATGTGGCTCTGTGGATGTCCAGAGTGTTGGGAGGCCCACATCTGTTTGTAGTCATCAAATTTAAGTTGCTTACAATTTATTTTCTGAACCTATCACTCCCTGTTGCCACAGTTACAATAAATTGGGAGAGATTGTAAGTTTGTAGTAGGAGCATTAGTTTATAGCTGGCTATTCTTTCAGAAACTCAGCCAGTATGAATATAATGTATTAAATGATTATGATTCATTCTGTACACAGTTAATGCATCTAGTCAAAAGACTATTTTCAGTCCTTTATTTTTTTTTAACGCACTCTCTTAGGGTTCTTGTATTGTCTCTTCCAGAGCCGTATAGCCCTGCTGTCTGGGTCATGATGTTTGTCATGTGCCTTACTGTGGTTGCTGTGACTGTTTTCATCTTTGAGTATTTTAGCCCTGTCGGCTATAACCGGAGTCTTTCCACAGGCAAATGTGAGTCGATTCTATTTTTCCTGTATGGCTATTCAGAAAGTTTATATTCTTGTATATTTACTGTATATACTCATGATTTTGTATTAACATTTCACACACATCTCCAGCACAATGTTTCTGCTGTTCTGACATTTCTCATCTCCTCCAAATTACCTCTTATACTTGTCCCTTATTTATCCATACCCTTGTTTGTGATGCTTTGATTTTTATTAGGTTTCATCAGTTCTAAAAGTAGAAAGTAAATGAAAACCATACAAGTTGCTAATCTATATTAAAAAATATTTTGTAACGTTAAAAATTAATGTTTTGATATTCAATTTACAAATCAACATAACCTAAGATTAAATGCATTTTATTAGCGACTTCTAAGGAGAAAGGAATCTTCCTAAAGTAAATTTTCTTTGTACTGTTCTTGTTCAGCAGCAGTAATGTAACTACCACCCCCACCCCCCTCCCCCTCCAGAAGAGATCTTTTCAGCATATTTGTTGAACCAAAAGGCCCTGGCCCCTGCACCCCCTGTAGTTCCGCCACCTTATATTACAAGGCTTTTTTAAAAATATAGTCATTCTATTTCATCATACCAAAATAGGCAGTAAGAAATATTTAAAGAGTACGTTTGTTTGGGCCTGGTATAACCAACAAAACTTTTTAGAAACCATTGTCTCATCCATAAGGACATCAATGTAAAATGTCCACTCATTCAGGAGGTGGTCAGTTACTACTTTTTGTACTCAAAACTTTAGCCCACCACCCAGAATGGGCCCACATTATACAGTATCTAACCATTCAGAATTTAATATTAAATAGTTTTGCATAATTTCAACAAATCATGTTTTTACAACATTTCATGGTATATAGAACCTTTAGGGAGGACATTGTGAAAACAGACAAAGCATGCTACTAGAGGGTTTCAAATGAGCTTTAATCTGCTATAGTCTGCCATCATTCCATAGTATTAGAAAACTACGTAGCAGTGCATTTTTACAAAGGAGAAGGCAGAATGAGCATTTACTTATGCAAGTGCAGTGTGCAAAGTGCAAGTAAGTGATACAATTTGGCATTTTTTAAAATCCAGGATGCAACAGTCCCCTCCTCCCATGATTCCAATGTAATTGCAGTTATGGGGAGTTGTGCCTGAAGCAATATAACCTGATGCATCAAAATGTACCCAATTGTGCTTATAGTTTGTTATGATCTGGAGAGTTGGGATAATGTGATTTTCCGTCTCTCAGGATCAAAATTATGTCTGTGCTTGATTCTTTAGGCACAAATTAGTTGTGTCTTCGATGCACACTGAGGGCAACTACTAAAGAAATATATTTGGTCAAAAGTACTTTTAGGTGCAGATTTATCAAAAATCTAATGTGATTTTTTTTACAATTTGAAATTTTTTTTGCCCAAACTCATATGAAGTCCAAAGATATATTCCAAAACATTCTTTCAAAGTTTAAAAAATTATTCTTTATTTAGCATGAATATTAAAAAGTAGGCATACAGACCAATTGATGCTCTGCATTACACGTTTTGTGCCCACCGGCACATATTCATAGGCATTATTCGCCCAAACTCACACATGCAAATAATTTTTTCAAATATAAGAATATATGTGAGTTAATAAGCAAAGAACACCTTGAAAATTCAAATGTAAACATTTGCCATCTAAAAGCTGTCAAGGTCATGTAGACAATGGGGGTTATTCTATGCAAAGCTCAAGTTTTTGTTAATTTGAGGGTTTTATGTTTTTGGGAACATAAATTTGATCGAGTTAAGTTTTTTCCGGACACGAACTTGGTTATTATAATTTTTTTCCCCAACGTTATTCATTTTGAGTTTTTGACATTTGGATTTTTCCATAAATAAGCAAACAGTCGAAATTTGAATTTATCCAAAGCTAGAAAACCCCTCACACAACTCACACATTTGATTTTTGATAAATATGCCCCATAATGTATAGCATCAATACATGCAACAACCATGTCCATTTTTGCAAAACAGCAGCTGTGCACGTGGGCATCCATTCTCATCAATGCTCCTAATGTGTTTAAAATAGTCATATGCTTGGCAAGATCAGCATTCCTATCAAAAGGCAGCAGGCAGTAGCCAAACCTTGCTAGGTATTTAATAATTTTGTAGTGAAAGGGTTTCACTGCTGCTCAAATTCCCTAATTTGTGGTTCTCTGAGGCAATATATCGACCATAACTAGAAGGAGGTGCTTAGGCAATACTTCTCTTTAATAGCTATCACCAGAAATGTGAAAGGAGACAAAGCTGACAATGAGATCACATTTGCGTCTTACATAACCATCATAACTTAGTAGTCAGATGTTATTGCATTTTAAAGTAACGCATCTCATTTAATTATCAAGGCAATCTGCTGACCTAAAAATCTTGAAAATATATATTTTAGATTGAGAGAAAAACAAAGGTTATAAAATCTTGGCATTTTGCATTTACACATGTGCTTCTTTATTATGTATATTTCACCCAAGAACAAGTGTTAACATTTGTACAGTATATCAAATATAACACCACTGTCCCTGGTTGCATTGTGTAATAGAAATACATTCTCTTTCATAATAGAATGAATGGTCCTTCTGGAACACTAATGAGGCATGGTTGACACATTAAAAGATTTTAAAGCTCATGGGCTCACTCTGCCGGAGAGCTTTATTAAGAATGTCAGTGGCAGTCAATTTGATTGGAACCAATAATATCATTTAAAATGAGGATAAATATAAATCTCCCTTTTACAGTATATTCAGTTTCTGTTCCATGATAGGAAATTTATACATGCATTCTACAATTGTAATAACTCACCCTGGTGGTCTAATGGTGCGGCAGGGACGCCCACCGCTCCATCGGCGAGGACGACCTCCATGCCGATCCTCTTCTTCCTGTGTGCCGGTAACTTAGGGTGCACGCGGCACGCATTTTCTTTATTTATATGCGCATTTGCGCTGGCGCGAAGTTTAAAGGTACTTAAAGGGACATTTTATATTTTTTCATTGCCCGTTATTTGGTTCATCTTAGTGAGTTCCTGGGTGCTATTCTGATATTCTGATTCGTGTTTTGACCCCTGCCTGCCTGACTTTCCTGATTTCTGTGATCCTGACCTCTGCCTGGCATTCGATTATTCTGATTTCTGTATTCCAACCTGTGCCTGTCCTGACCATTCTTGATTGATCTCCCGGCTTTGACCCCTGCTTGTTTGACTTGTTTTCTGCCTGCACCTACCCGGCCTGATTTTGACTACGCTTTCTGTCTGTGACCTTCTGCCCAAAAGACTTATGCATAACAAATCTGCTCGTCCAGAGCCTTTAGCTTGGCTCCACTCTTTATAAGACCTGGCGGCATCCGATTAGCCGAGGGCTCCTCCCAAGGTAAAAGGCGGAAGCAAGAGCCGAGACCAGGGAGCCTAGCATTGGTTCTGGATTTTGGGTGCCAATCATGACAATAATGGTCTGTTGCAAAGTAAAACAAAATTCAATGTAAAAATAAGACAATGATTAGATAAGATCTAAGTCAAGAATTATGAACTACAATTTAGCAGATGCAAAGCTATTGTTTTCAAGCTTACATATAAATGTAATGTATGTCTTAAATGAAACCTCAACTAGTGATGGGTGAATCTGACCCATTTCGCTTCTGCAAAAATTAGCAAAACTGCAAGAATTAGTCGAAATGCATTGAAGTCTATTGACTTGCGACATTTTTTTTCACCCATTGGGCTATGGGCGTCATTTTTGCAGCAAAACTCGGCGAAACATTTCGCTCATCACTACAGTCTCAACCGCTGGGCAACAGATGATGCCTAGGGATAAGAACAAACAATAAAAACCTAATTTATATAATGGTTTTCCAGCTTGCTGGCCTCTTAACAATATTTGGAATTAATGAAATTGCTTTTTAGTGTTTGGCTTAATCTATCAACTCACACAGTTTGTTGCTGAGAGCACACTGTACAATATTACATTTTCCTTTCACGTATGTTTATATAAAATGTTCTCAGGATATTTCTGCTAAGGGCAACACACATCACACCTAATTATATATATATATATATATATATATATATATATATATATATATATATATATATATATATATATACATATACATATATACACATATACATATATATATATATATATATACATATACATATATATATATATATATATATATATACATATCCAAAAACGGTCCGCACTCTCAGGTCTTATAAATCACTTAAATTTATTTGAAAAAGGTTGGCTGACGTTTCGGCCTCCACCGAGGCCTTTCTCAAAGTACAGAAAGATAAAAATGAACATGCTTAAATACAATCCTTGGCGCGAAAAAATCCCTAATTGGACTTGGCTAATAAATTACATCATCACTATGCGCCCAAAAATTAGCATACCCTAACGGATATTTGCTCATTCAGTACTACGTATATACACAACCAGCAAAACTAACACACCCCCCTGTTAAAAAATCTGTTAGGATCATTAAAAACATACTAGTAACAATTCCCTGACGAGGGATACAATATAGCTATTTGAAATCCATACTGGTGTCATAAATAATGTTACACAGTAAAAACTTGAGTAAAGATTGTAGGTCTAGAAGGAGTACACATACGTTTATAATACTTTAAAAATACTATAAAAATATAAATAGGCATTTGGGTATCGAAACTTAGGCTGTATTGAAACTAGCTTACAACTAGCTAGAAAGCAGGTTACCAAGGGCAGAAAAATATAATAGAACGAAAAATATAACAAATGAGTGCTTCCAGTTACTAAAGCATATAATAAAGTGTAAAGAAAAAACGTGGAAAGTAACCAAACATCCCCATATCGGTGTATAAACTACCCTTATTTAGTATACTATTAATGGGCAAACGACTTTAGTTACTAAGGTGGCAAAACCATAAAACGAAAAAAGAAAAAAGAAAAAAGAAAAAAAGAGAGAAAATATTTAAATAAAAATAAAAAATATATATATATAAAAAATATAACTATCTCTCAGAATGTGCATAAACCATTATAGAATCTAAATTTAAAGTAAAAAAACACATGTTGGTATGAGTCCATCGTCCCACTGTCCTGCTTTTAATGGGCGCCTAAAGGAAAATCAGAGTCCCACCAGTCCGTGATGCGCATGAAACATGCGTTGTCGCGATGTATGGCTTTGTCAGTGACTACTCCGGAATGCGGTCAACTAGCACTATCAATAATGGGCCAAACATTCTCCGTTGCCCTTTACATGTTGTCCCGCTAAGCACATAGCGCCGTATCCAGCCTTGTGTGGCCGCGGCTATCACCTTAATGCTGTTCCGGATTCAGTAGGGCAGACAGCCCTAGATCGTCACACCGCTTATCACACTTGTTGGTCCACTGCCCCAGCGTATAGCGATCCACCTTGGTGCTGTTCAGGCATCTATTGGAAAGATCATCCTGGATCATCTCGCCGCTAAATCGCAGGTACTAATCCGCTGCCCCGGCATGCAGCGTTAACGCCGCAGTACTGCCCTGGCGTGCAGCGATAGCATCGCAGGAATCAATTTTACACCGGCATCAACAGCATGGATCGCACAGCCCCATATCATTATTCGATCGTTATTAGCCCCACGGAAGGGAGTATATGGGACTCCCATAACTGGAAGCACTCATTTGTTATATTTTTCGTTCTATTATATTTTTCTGCCCTTGGTAACCTGCTTTCTAGCTAGTTGTAAGCTAGTTTCAATACAGCCTAAGTTTCGATACCCAAATGCCTATTTATATTTTTATAGTATTTTTAAAGTATTATAAACGTATGTGTACTCCTTCTAGACCTACAATCTTTACTCAAGTTTTTACTGTGTAACATTATTTATGACACCAGTATGGATCTCAAATAGCTATATTGTATCCCTCGTCAGGGAATTGTTACTAGTATGTTTTTAATGATCCTAACAGATTTTTTAACAGGGGGGTGTGTTAGTTTTGCTGGTTGTGTATATACGTAGTACTGAATGAGCAAATATCCGTTAGGGTATGCTAATTTTTGGGCGCATAGTGATGATGTAATTTATTAGCCAAGTCCAATTAGGGATTTTTTCGCGCCAAGGATTGTATTTAAGCATGTTCATTTTTATCTTTCTGTACTTTGAGAAAGGCCTCGGTGGAGGCCGAAACGTCAGCCAACCTTTTTCAAATAAATTTAAGTGATTTATAAGACCTGAGAGTGCGGACCGTTTTTGGATATGTATTTACGCTGATTTTGGACACTGCACCCAGGCATACTATAAACCCTTATCGAGAGTGCCGGTTTCTGTGCTGTTCTTGTATACTTACTACTTTAAACCTGGCACCCGTGTAATTATTTGAACTCTTTGGACTATTTAACCTGTGAAATGCTAAATATGAGATGGACGATGGAATCCCCGTGTTGGAGGGACGCAACACCCCTTCCCCTCGAGGTCTTAAGGGTCTAGTTGGAGGCGGCAATGGAAGAATCGATGAGCTGTGGCCTTATGGGAGTCCCATATACTCCCTTCCGTGGGGCTAATAACGATCGAATAATGATATGGGGCTGTGCGATCCATGCTGTTGATGCCGGTGTAAAATTGATTCCTGCGACGCTATCGCTGCACGCCAGGGCAGTACTGCGGCGTTAACGCTGCATGCCGGGGCAGCGGATTAGTACCTGCGATTTAGCGGCGAGATGATCCAGGATGATCTTTCCAATAGATGCCTGAACAGCACCAAGGTGGATCGCTATACGCTGGGGCAGTGGACCAACAAGTGTGATAAGCGGTGTGACGATCTAGGGCTGTCTGCCCTACTGAATCCGGAACAGCATTAAGGTGATAGCCGCGGCCACACAAGGCTGGATACGGCGCTATGTGCTTAGCGGGACAACATGTAAAGGGCAACGGAGAATGTTTGGCCCATTATTGATAGTGCTAGTTGACCGCATTCCGGAGTAGTCACTGACAAAGCCATACATCGCGACAACGCATGTTTCATGCGCATCACGGACTGGTGGGACTCTGATTTTCCTTTAGGCGCCCATTAAAAGCAGGACAGTGGGACGATGGACTCATACCAACATGTGTTTTTTTACTTTAAATTTAGATTCTATAATGGTTTATGCACATTCTGAGAGAGTTATATTTTTTATATATATATATTTTTTATTTTTATTTAAATATTTTCTCTCTTTTTTTCTTTTTTCTTTTTTCTTTTTTCGTTTTATGGTTTTGCCACCTTAGTAACTAAAGTCGTTTGCCCATTAATAGTATACTAAATAAGGGTAGTTTATACACCGATATGGGGATGTTTGGTTACTTTCCACGTTTTTTCTTTACACTTTATTATATGCTTTAGTAACTGGAAGCACTCATTTGTTATATTTTTCGTTCTATTATATTTTTCTGCCCTTGGTAACCTGCTTTCTAGCTAGTTGTAAGCTAGTTTCAATACAGCCTAAGTTTCGATACCCAAATGCCTATTTATATTTTTATAGTATTTTTAAAGTATTATAAACGTATGTGTACTCCTTCTAGACCTACAATCTTTACTCAAGTTTTTACTGTGTAACATTATTTATGACACCAGTATGGATTTCAAATAGCTATATTGTATCCCTCGTCAGGGAATTGTTACTAGTATGTTTTTAATGATCCTAACAGATTTTTTAACAGGGGGGTGTGTTAGTTTTGCTGGTTGTGTATATACGTAGTACTGAATGAGCAAATATCCGTTAGGGTATGCTAATTTTTGGGCGCATAGTGATGATGTAATTTATTAGCCAAGTCCAATTAGGGATTTTTTCGCGCCAAGGATTGTATTTAAGCATGTTCATTTTTATCTTTCTGTACTTTGAGAAAGGCCTCGGTGGAGGCCGAAACGTCAGCCAACCTTTTTCAAATAAATTTAAGTGATTTATAAGACCTGAGAGTGCGGACCGTTTTTGGATATGTATTTACGCTGATTTTGGACACTGCACCCAGGCATACTATAAACCCTTATCGAGAGTGCCGGTTTCTGTGCTGTTCTTATATATATATATATATATATATATATGCCCTTAGCAGAAATATCCTGAGAACATTTTATATAAACATACGTGAGATGAAATTCACTAAAGGGCAAATTTTGGCCTGGAAAGGTTCCGCCAGTGGCGTTTCAGGGACTGCTGCTGCATGAGGCAGCAGCCCCGATACCACCCCCAGCTTCGCTCTTTCAACTTTTAGCAATGGAGCAGGTCCAGAGGGGGCCGCATCACTAGTGCAGTGAGCACTATTATGCTCTCTGCACTAGAAGAGCCAAATTTCTGTTAAAAAAAAACAGAAGTTCAGCTCTTAAAGTTACCAGAGACGGCTTTTTGATGCCCCTGGTAACTGCCCACTCCATGCCCTGGACTCTGCCAAACGTTGCTCCACTTTGTGAGACGATAATTCGCTGCCACTACACTTATTCATCAACAGTTATGTCCCAGCTGGCGCATGCTGGCGAAGTTTCGGATTTGACGCCGGAATACTATGACTTTTTCACATTTGATTGGCGAATACCGCAACTTTTTTGGAAACCCAGTGCAGATCTGGATACCTCCCATTGACTTCTACAGGAACTGAATCTTGTCCTTTATATCTAATCTGCATGCCTACTGGTGTAAGTCAGCTGTAGGCTGCCAAAAACATTAGCAGTGACATATATAACACAGTGACCTATTCTTTTATACAACTGATGTTCTTCCCATGACATATAAAGCTATCACTCTACCACCACCAGCTTCAAATTCTTTTAAAAAAAATAAGTTTGTGAAACACCAACAGGGTCTTTACAAAAAAGTTCCTCGTAATTCAAATTCTTGCTATGCTAAACTTAATAACTTATTCATTTTAAATTATTCATTTGAGGTTCCCTCATTTCTAGCAGCAATATAATGCAAAAACATAATACAATATAGAATGAATGGAAAAGCCAAGCTTTGTATTGAATGGCTGTACGTTATACAATACATTCCTTACTTTCCTTGGCCTGGAAAGGTTCCGCCAGTGGCGTTTCAGGGACTGCTGCTGCATGAGGCAGCAGCCCCTATACCACCCCCAGCTTCGCTCTTTCAACTTTTAGCAATGGAGCGGGTCCAGAGGGGGCCGCATCACTAGTGCAGTGAGCACTATTATGCTCTCTGCACTAGAAGAGCCAAATTTCTGTAAAAAAAAACAGAAGTTCAGCTCTTAAAGTTACCAGAGACGGCTTTTTGATGCCCCTGGTAACTGCCCACTCCATGCCCTGGACTCTGCCAAACATTGCTCCACTTTGTGAGACGATAATTCGCTGCCACTACACTTATTCATCAAAAGTTATGTCCCAGCTGGCGCATGCTGGCGAAGTTTCGGATTTGACGCCGGAATACTATGACTTTTTCACATTTGATTGGCGAATACCGCAACTTTTTTGGAAACCCAGTGCAGATCTGGATACCTCCCATTGACTTCTACAGGAACTCGGCAGGTCTGAGTTGGAGTACTTTTTTATTCAGACTTTTAACACCCTCGAGATTTAATAAATCCCAAATAAATTGAGTTTTTTCCACAAAAAAATAGTTTTTCCCCTTTAAAAGGCCAATGAGACAAAATCTGACTTAAATAAATAAATAACCCCCTAATGTAGGTTTATTACACATAGGCATCTCAATTACACAGTTAAACACAAGTAAACTGTTTTATTTCTGTGTAAGTTGTATGCTTTAGTTCTGACTGATATCAACCTGCCTTCAGTGCCAGCTGATAGAACCATTTGGACTAGATTCAATTCCATCAGAGAAATGTATGTTATGGTTTATCATACAAAATCTCAATAGAATTATATTGGGAAATCCTGAACTGAATTAGGAGATAAACTATTCTCATTAAATTCAATGTGGACCTTTGGGCAAGATTCAGTTTGATGAGAAATGCTTATCTCCTAATTCAATTCCAGATTTTCCTATAGAGCCAGATGCAATTCAATAAGAAAAACATATCTCATAGTTTATCACATGAAAATTGGAAATGGTTCCTCAATTTGAATTTCATGTTTTCATGTGATAAACCATATAAGAACCTGTTCTCATCTAACTGAATCTTGTCCTTTATATCTAATCTGCATGCCTACTGGTGTAAGTCAGTTGTAGGCTGCCAAAAACATTAGCAGTGACATTTATAACACGGTGACCTATCCTTTTATACAACTGATGTTCTTCCCATGACATATAAAACTATTACTCTACCACCACCAGCTTCAAATTCTTTTAAAAAAAATAAGTTTGTGAAACACCAACAGGGTCTTTACAAAAAGGTTCCTCGTAATTCAAATTCTTGCTATGCTAAACTTAATAACTTATTCATTTTAAATTATTCATTTGAGGTTCCCTCATTTCTAGCAGCAATATAATGCAAAAACATAATACAATATAGAATGAATGGAAAAGCCAAGCTTTGTATTGAATGGCTGTACGTTATACAATACATTCCTTACTCATTCAAATCAGATTTTTAGAAATTGAAGACATCCAACAAAATGCAGCAAGCCTCACCTTTTTTTTTAAAATGTAAGTCACTTACATCAATATTGTTTAAAATTAATATGAATTGCATTCTGTTTCAACGTTATGTTTTTACATCCAGTTTGACATTGACAAATTAATTTGTTCATCCAGCAATAGCTGTGTAAATGCAGCCTGGAAATATTGTAAATATAAAGGCTGTCTGACTGGTAGGGATGTAGCGAACGTCGGAAAAAAAGTTCGCGAACATATTCGCGAACTTGCGCAAAAATGCGAGCGGTTCGCGAACGGTTCGCGAACCCCATAGACTTCAATGGGAAGGCAAACTTTAACATCTAAAAAAGACATTTCTGGCCAGAAAAATGATTTTAAAGTTGTTTAAAGGGTGCAACGACCTGGACAGTGGCATGCCAGAGGGGGATCAAGGGCAAAAATGTATCTGAAAAATCTGCCTGTGTGTGCTTGGAAGAGATAGTGTAGGGGGAGAGCTGTTAGTGATTTCAGGGACAGATGATAGTAAGTTTGCTGGCTAGTAATCTGCTTGATACTGCTCTGTATTGGAGGGACAGAAGTCTGCAGGGATTTGAGGGACATTTTAGCTTAGGTAGCTTTGCTGGCTAGTAATCTACTGTTCTCTTTAAACAACTGCCATACGTTGACCTTGTAGGCATTGTTTGCCCAGTTTTTTTGGACGCAGCCACTGAAGCACAGTTGCCAGAAAAAATATGCCATATAAATGCTGAAAATAGTCATTTTTTGCCATACGTTGACCTTGTAGGCATTGTTTGCCCAGTTTTTTTGGTCGCAGCCACTGAAGCACAGTTGCCAGAAAAAATATGCCATATAAATGCTGAAAATAGTCATTTTTTGCCATATACGTTGAGTCAACGTATGGCAAAAAATGACTATTTTCAGCATTTATATGGCATATTTTTTCTGGCCTCTGTGCTTCAGTGGCTGCGGCCAAAAAAACTGGGCAAACAATGCCTACAAGGTCAACGTATACACTACTACAGCGGTGGATACGGATTACGTAAAATATATGAATGCTGCTTGAAAAAAAGTAACTCAAGTGGTTTTTCTAGAGACGATAATATTATCAATATTTAGACAAAATGTGAACAAGCTCACACAGCTAGATGGCGGTTTCAAGAAAACACTGTGCAAATACTGCCCACAAGATCAACGTATACACTACTACAGCGGTGGATACGGATCTCGTAAAATTTATTATGGCTGCTTGAAAAAAGTCACTCCGGTGTTTTTTCTGGAGACGGTAATATTATGGATATTTAGACAGAATGTGAACAAGGTCACACAGCTAGATGGCAGTTGGTTGAATAACACACTGGGCAAAAAATGCCTACAGGGCAAATAATGCCTAAAAGGTCAACTTATACACTACTACAGCGGTAGTAAAATAAAAAAAAAGTAAAATAAAAAAAAAATGATTAAAAAACTGAACTACTAGGAGCAGCAGATTAGCACACCAGTCCCACTCCCCAACACTGCTAGACTAATAGCACTGGGCTCTTATAGTAGTAGTAGTAGTAGTAGTAGTAGTAGTAGTAGTAGTAGTAAAACAACAAAAAAATAAATAAAAGCAGTCCTTACAAGGACTACTGTTATTGCAGCAGTCAGCAGATGAGATCAGAAGCAGGACAGCTGCCCACTGCAGCTACATACAGAGCACTGCAGTAGAAGGTAGATTACTAGCCAGCAAAGCTACCTAAGCTTAAATGTCCCTCAAACCCCTGCAGACTTCTGTCCCTCCAATAACAGAGCAGTATCAAAACGATTACTAGCCAGCAAACTTTCAACTGTCCCTGAAATCACTAACAGGCAGCAGCTCTCTCCCTACACTATCTCTTCAGCACACACAGGCAGAGTGAAAAAACGCTGCAGGGCTTCGGTTTTTATAGGGAAGGGGAGTGGTCCAGGGGAGAGCTTCCTGATTGGCTGCCATGTACCTGCTGGTCTGGGGTGAGAGGGCAAAAAAAAAGCACCAACAATGGCGAACCCAAAATGGCGAACGTCGCGCGACGTTCGCGAACTTCCGGCGAGCGCGAACACCCGATGTTCGCGCGAACAAGTTCGCCGGCGAACAGTTCGCGCCATCTCTACTGACTGGCTGTGATTTTAATCTAACCTAATTTAAAAATTGTTCTGATGTATGTACCATGCTCCAATCACAAAAGAAAACTCTTGGGATGATTAGTATCTCTTACTGATCAAGAGAAAATGTGATTAGCTAATTAGAACGCTAGATAAAAACTTTCCTTAATTCAGCTGCTATTAGCAGCTTGTTTATAGTCTTCAAGTACTTAAAGGATGAGAGAGTGAGATTGGGCCAGCATTAAGGAATAAGGTTTTGTTGTCTTAAATATAAAATGGAACATACTTCATTTCTGTTTACTTATGTTCATGCACATGGGCACATTTTCTATTTAAAGAGAAACATGCCGTACTTCACTTCTGCTATGCAGAGGATATGGGGCAAATTTACTTACCTCCAAAGTTGCGCCAGCGTTGGCTTTGCTACACTTCGCCGCACTTTGCCGCACTTCGCCAGGCGTAGATCCGCCAGGGCTGCGCAAATTCATGAAGATCCAAAGTTGCGCACAAGTTACCAATCATTTGCAAATTTGAGCTAGTGATGTTACGATCAGCGGTTCGAAGTTACACTAGCGATGCCTCATTTGCATATGGCGCCAAGTTAAAGTTGGACGTATATGTAGCAGCAAATACATTACACTACACAAGCCTGAGAAACCTTCATAAAATAAAATAGAGTTGTTATTTTGCCCTATACATGTGCCCACTGTAGGAAAAGTAGGGGGGAAGGAGGGTACCCCCAAAAATATTTACAATTTTTTTCAGCCTATCACCCTTAAAAAAGTAAAAGATGCCAGCGTTTTTTGGGACTTAGAAAAAATGTCAACTTTTTTTTAAGCAAGTCCTATCTACTCTATTGCACTTCGCCTGGTCTGAGGTGGCGAAGTAAAGTCTGGCGCAAGAGGTAGCGTTCACGAAAATCCGCAACTTAGTGAATTAGCGTAGTTAGGTCCCTTCACCAGAGCGCAACTTCGCCTGGCGTAAGGGTGTGAAGTAGAGCTAGAGTAGGTCCATTTCGCTAGCGAATTTACGCCAGCACCCGTTAGTAAACGTGGCAAAATTATGTCACGCTGCCTAATTTTCTCTAGCGTTAGCCACTTCGCCCATTCAGTAAATTTGCCCCATAGTATGTATGGGGCAGATTCAAATCAAACCAAAAAGCCCACATTGTTTCGTATCAACAGATACATACAGTAATCATATATGTAATCATATGTCAATACGAAACACGTTTTTTAAATATGTGGAGTAAAAATCAAGTCTTAATCCAGAATTAAAGTAATGAAGGAGTGTGTGCTTTTTTGTTCAGTTTCTGAATACACATCACCCCAAGCTATAGGTTTGGGTACTGCACTCAGGCCACCTGAAGGATTCTGTAAGTGCCTATTTGTTATTTTCATGAAAATACTTGTGTGCATTAATCTAGCCTTGGAGTGTGGGACTTGGTTTTATACACCAGGGTCACTTCTAATATTGGGTGAGCATTGCTGCCCTATGCGTTGAGCTCAGGGTTCTACACACTAGAGATTAGTTACGTCAGCATTTGTTTTATTTATTTTGAACTGAGCTGCACTTCCATTGTCATTAGTTGCAGATTCAAATAAATGAGAACTCAATCAATGAGGTTTATCATCACATAAAAACTTATAGGATAGCATGAATTTGAGGATATCTCCTAATTCAGTTCCAATTTTCCCAGAGCCATTAAAGGGCAAATTTATCAAGAATCAAATGAGTTGTGAGAGAGGTTTTTTTTACCTCAAATAAACTCGGATTTCAAATGTTTGGATTTTTATGAAAAAAATCTGAATGTCAAACATTCTAATGGAAAACGACAGGGAAAAAACTTGAATGATGGAGCTCATGTTCCGAAAAAACTTGAATCACTCAAATTGATCGAGTTTATGTCGCCAAAAACTTGAATTGGTTCAGTGTTTGGATATAAACCCTCCAATCAACCTAAAAACTTGAGCTTTATCTAGGGCAACTCCCATTGACTTCTACATGATCTCACCAGCTGTTAGATGACAACATTTTACATTCAAATTTTTAAGTTTTTTGCTTAATAAATACCAGATATTCGAGTTTTGAAAATATAACTTGAATGTGTGAGTTTGGGTGCAAAAAAAATTTGAATTGTGGAAAAATTTAAATTTGATTTTTTATAAATCTGCCCTTATTAGAATTTTAGGGGGTTATGTGTTAAAACTAAATTTTTTCTCATTATTTAAAAAGAAAAATTCAACCTAACTACCAACAATGATTTGACTTAATTTACTAAAAAATCATTATGAAACTTGTATATTTGAAGGAAAAGTGTTTTTTCAAATTGTCTCTCAAAAACCTCATCTTTTTTGAGTTTTTAAATGAAAACCAGTGTCACACAGCCCAAAACCCTCAAAAATCCTGAATGCAAAAAACATCTCCCAATTGTTAAAGAGACATCTGCCATTGATTTGTACATGACTTAGACAGGTTTTTGCTGGGTTTTTTTCAAATTCGGGTTTTTAGCACCTTTGGAGCATAATAAATCTCAAAAAAAATTCCCCCCTGTAAAAATTCAGATTTTCCCCCTTAAAACTCAACCAGGCTTAATAAATTGGTCCCCCATGTGATAAACAGTGAGAAGTTCTTCTTATTGAATTGCATCTGGCCATATGGGAAAAATCTGAAAATAAATAAGGAGATATGTCTTTTTGATCTAGTTGAATCTTGTTCATGAATGTATTTGCTCGTGTATCTATTTGATTTTGCTACGAGTGGCAAATCCTCACTTTATTCTTAGAAATAATGGGATTAAAACACTAGTTAAGGGAAAAACATATGTAGAAAAAAGAGAGGTAAATGTGTAATAATGCATATATTGTAAAAAAAAAAAAAGTAAGTAAATGGTTTAGGGATCTTACTTCCACTTCCTCAGGGGTTGTCAGTGGAATAAACATTATGCTTCCACTTCCTCAGGGGTTGTTCAGTAGCATAAACATTATGCTAAGGTGTGAATATTTTAGGATAGGGTGCACTAATTAATTCTGGAAAGGTAGTTCCCAGAAACCTAGATAAAGAGACAATATATAGAGTAGTACGCCTAGAATAGATAGCTTAGAAAACTTCTATGGAACTACTCACATAATTGATGTTAAAATGCGGGTATATCGTCTTTGATGTAATCCTGAAATACAAAGGCTTCAAATGGTGTTATATAGTCAGAGCTGCAGGTGTCGGCCCTGCGAGACGTTTACACTTACCAGACGGTAGTGAAGGGAGAGCTTGAGATCTAGCGTGGAATTTAAGAGATGCATTGTCGTCACATGGTGCGCTCCCTTGTTAGTGGATAAGAGATAGTGTTACCTATTCGGAGCGGCTACTGTATCAAATGGCTGCAGTGTCTCGGCACGTATGTTGGCGTTCGTGTTGGTCTCGCGGTTCGTCTCTCTCTGCCCTAACGACTCAGTGGTCCAGTTTTTTAGGGAACAAACTTTTTCAGCAAAGATTTAGGGATCAAATTAAAAAATTTCCCTAAAAAACTGGACCGCTGAGACAAGAACTTCATTGCAATTAACATTTTTTTATATAAATCAGTATAATAGAGCCCCTACAGAAGAATCAATTGGAATCACCTCTCAACGATATTCTTTATTTTAATATAGACATATTGCCTTATGATTCAAAATGTAGATAACGCTCTTAGTTATTAAGAACAAATGCCATTAATAAACCATCAGTGATATTGTGTGTTTAATGTTCTCAATATTCGTCTCCTGTTATGCAATATCCTGCCCCATTCCTACTTCTCCAAGCCAAGTGAATAAAATACAAAGGTAGATTAAAATTACAAATACAGTATGTGCCAATATCACAAAATGAAAAAAAAAATGTGTAAATATATATAATTGTTTTTCCCACAGGTTGAAATGGCCATAAAAATTGCTGATTACTCGTTGTCAGTTACAACCAGTGACTATGTGTGTACTAGACAGACACATATAGGGAGTGATTTATAAAAGTATGAATTTCAAAAACTCTAAAATCGAGGTTATTTTTTTACTATAAAATCCGAATTTGAGTGAAAAAAATCACTAAATTATTTTGTGATTTATTATACCCTGAGGATGGAAAAAGTCAGAATCCGAAAATCTGGCATCTCAGACCTACCAAGGTTGTATATAAGTCAATGGGAGAAGTCCCGAAGAAATCATGACCTGCATTAGGTTCTGTGGAAGAATCCAAAGAATTTGTGGTTTTTGAGGAAAAATTTGAAAAAAAAATTTTGGGCAGAAAATCTGGAAAATTGGTACCATTCAAATTTTCGTACGCTTTTCACAATTGTTTTGAGTTTTTTCCCGCACTGGAGTTTTTCTGAAATATGTAGTGATAAAAGATAATAACCCTTGTGGATTTGGACAGAGTATATTTCAGAATATAATTAGATAAATTAGAATTTTGAGAATAACGCCCTAAGGGGCTGATTTATGAATGTTCGTAGAATGTTTGTTTCTCCTAATCTCACTTTTTTCTTATAGTTTCTTAACCCACAACCCACAAAAGTAGAGCAAGTAAAAGCTGTCGAGGTCATTGTAGAAGTCAATGGAAATTCCCTTTCTTTTTTTGCAAAGATCAGCCTTTTGTTTGTGGTGTTAGAGGTTTTCAGGGATCAAAACCTTCATTGTTGTTCAAATTTTTATATTTAAATATTTTTTAATATATATATATATATATATATATATATATATATATATATATATATATATATATATATATATATATATATATATATATATATATATATATATATATATATATATATATATATATATATATATATATTATTTTTTTAAATATATTTTATTTTAAATAACTTATAATAACTTTCATGGTATGTATGATTTAAGATTTTATGTTTCTTAAAAACTCGAAAGTTGAGATTTTTATAATATAATAACCACAAAAAACTCTAATACAAAACTTTGGAAAATAAAAGCAGTTGAGGTCCTATAGAAGTCATTGAGAGCTAAACTGATCCTATGTTTTAGCCATTCGGACTTTGTTTTCAGATTTATTCTCTAGTAATTGCCTGAAAAAAAGGTTTCAAGGCATTTTTAGCATTTGCAATTGTTCAGTGTTTTTTTTGTTCATGCTTTTTATATTAAGATCTTTTAATAAATAACATGGCATTTGTGATTTTACAGAATAGTAGAAAATTTAATATTAAGAAAAAGTTTTAATAAACTCTAAAACCACTAAAATAAGAATTTTAATTAATGCATCTCTAATTCTACACTTTAGTACACATTCAACAAATTCTGTTTAAAATAATACCATACCTGTACTACATGTATGTGATCCATCATTACAGGAAGGCCATCTCCCATATACTTCATTGTAATCAAATATTTAAACATTTTGAAACATATTTTCCTTTTTCTCTGTAATAATAAAACAGTACTTATATTTGATCACCGCTAAGGTATAAATAATCCATATTGGAGGCAAAGCACTTTTATTGTATTTATTTTGTATTTCAATCATTTTTTAGTAGACTTAAGGTATGGAGAGCCATTAGCATTTTTTTTTCATATTTTTCAAATTTGGATGAATGTGATCTACCTGCAAATTCTAATCAAATTAGAATCAAATTTGATATGAGCTTTTTCCCCCAAAACATCTTGATTTTAAGGATGTCTCCAAACAATTCCAAATTGATTCCAGGATGTCCCAGATAGGCTAAAACAGCAATTTGGCGGGTTTAAGGTGGCGAATAGCTGAATTTAAATTCTTAAAGGGCCAGTATATGATACATTTTGAAATAAGAATTAGAATTTTTTTAAAAACACGAATTGAATTTTAACTATTCCCTAGTTGAATTACACTAAAATAAACTCAAAAATTCTAATTTTTATATTCGAAATTTGAATTTTCACTTTGACCCTTGATAAATCTGGCCCTAAAAGTAGAACCTTTAATAACTCAATTTAGATTGAATCTATTAGAAGGCTTACTAAATTTACAGTATACTTTCAATTTGTTCTTCAGCCTTTGAAGAATATTGTACTCAGTATAACATGTGGGATATTTCACATATATTTGAATGTCACAACCTTATTTCTTCAGTTAATGTTCCAAAAATAATATCACCATTTTGCTTTCCATCTCTTTTATTTTGCATTCAAAAACTAAGTTTTTTTTAATCACTTTTGTATGATAGAACATGGGAAAATTAGTTGTATAACTCACTTCAAAGAAGGTGTTGTATGTAATGAATAGTTGTTTCATTTGACTGTAATAATATATAAAATATTAGTCATGTGGTAATTCATCTTATTGAAATTGATAAGATGATATTGCTTTTTTTTTACCTTTATAAGAACAGGAAATTGTTGTGGCTTAATTAAAAACAAGCTTGAAATACTGAAAATGTAATAATTTTCATTTAAGGGAAAGATTTGTTTTAGATCCTGATCCTCAGATAAGGAATCATTTATTCATTTTAATGAAATAAAATTACTGAGGTGTTATTAAATAAATTAAATTGGTGCTGTCTATGATACACAGTATTACATTTTCAGTTGCAGCATTATTAAATTATTTTCTATCCCAAATGTCATTGTCACAAAAATCTTCTTTAGTTTTGACAAAAATGGATTTAGCTGATTATAGAAATTCATTATTATAAATGAGATGAATGCATGAATAGTCTCTAATGAAGAATGTGTTTATATAACCTTGAATGCACAGTTTTACTTGGTCAGTTATATGTTTCCACCAATGAAGCCTAAAAGAAAGTCATAATCACAGTGTTTCTTCAAAGGAAAACTATACCCCCAAAATAAATACTTAAGCAACAGATAGTTTATATCAATATCAAATTGAATGACATATTAAAGAATCTTACCAAACTGTAATATATATTTACATAAATATTGCCCTTTTACATCTCTTGCCTTGATCCACCATTTCGTGACTCTATCTGTGCTGCTTCAGAGATCACCTGACCAGAAATACTTACACTTAGGGGCCGATTCACTAAATTCGGGTGAAGGGTTAGAATAAAAAAAACTTCGAATTTCGAAGTTTTTTTGGGCTACTTCGAACCATCGAATGGGCTACTTCGACCTTCGACTACGACCTTCGACTTCGAATCGAACGATTCGAACTAAAAATCGTTCGACTATTCGACCATTCGATAGTCGAAGTACTTTCCCTTTAAAAAAAAACTTTCGACCCCCTACTTCGGCAGATAAAACCTACCGAAGTCAATGTTAGCCTATGAGGAAGGTCCCCATAGGCTTGCTAAGCTTTTTTTGATCGAAGGATTTTCCTTCGATCGTTTGATTAAAATCCTTCGAATCGTTCGATTCGAAGGATTTAATCGAAAAATCCTTCGATCGTTCGATCGAACGTTTAGCGCTAAATCCTTCAACTTCGATATTCGAAGTCGAAGGATTTCAATTCGAGGGTCGAATTTCGAAGTATTTTTAACTTCGAAATTCGACCCTTAGTGAATCTGCCCCTTACTGTAACAGGAAGAAGTGAGGAAGCAAAAGGCAGAACTCTGTCTGTTAATTGGCTCATGTGACCTTACATGTGGTTTGAATGTGTGCACAGTGAATCGTATTCTCTAAGGGGGCGGCCCTTATTTTTTAAAATGGCAATTTTCTATTTATGATTACCCAATGGCACATACTAATAAAAAAGTATATTATTATGATAATGGTTCATTTACATAAAGCAGGGTTTTACACATGAGCCGTTTTACTCAGTATCTTTTAATGGAGACCTACATTGTTTGGGGGGTATAGTTTTCCTCTAACAGTGGTGGAAAAACACACGGATAGACCTTCTTGTGGTGTTTAAAGTGGACCTGTCACAAAAATCGGTATAATAAAAGTCCTTTTCAAATTAAACATGAAATCCAATTTCTATTTTTTACTAAAGCATTCATAGCTATTGTAAGCTCATAGTTACATAGTTACATAGTTAAATTGGGTTGAAAAAAGACAAAGTCCATCAAGTTCAACCCCTCCAAATGAAAACCCAGCATCCATACATACACCCCTCTACTTTTAATTAAATTCTATATACCCATACTAACTATAGAGCTTAGTATCACAATAGCCTTTGATATTATGTCTGTCCAAAAAATCATCCAAGCCATTCTTAAAGGCATTAACTGTATCAGCCATCACAACATCACCCGGCAGTGCATTCCACAACCTCACTGTCCTGACTGTGAAGAACCCTCTACGTTGCTTCAAATGAAAGTTCTTTTCTTCTAGTCTAAACGGGTGGCCTCTGGTACGGTGATCCACTTTACGGGTAAAAAGGTCCCCTGCCATTTGTCTATAATGTCCTCTAATGTACTTGTAAAGTGTAATCATGTCCCCTCGCAAGCGCCTTTTTTCCAGAGAAAACAACCCCAACCTTGACAGTCTACCCTCATAATTTAAGTCTTCCGTCCCTCTAACCAATTTAGTTGCACGTCTCTGCACTCTCTCCAGCTCATTTATATCCCTCTTAAGGACTGGATTCCAAAACTGCACTGCATACTCCAGATGAGGCCTTACCAGGGACCTATAAAGAGGCATAATTATGTTTTCATCCCTTGAGTTAATGCCCTTTTTTATGCAAGACAGAACTTTATTTGCTTTAGTAGCCACAGAATGACACTGCCCAGAATTAGACAACGTGTTATCTACAAAGACCCCTAGATCCTTCTCATTTAAGGAAACTCCCAATACACTGCCATTTAGTGTATAACTTGCATTTATATTATTTTTGCCAAAGTGCATAACCTTGCATTTATCAACATTGAACCTCATTTTCCAGTTTTCTGCCCAGTTTTCCAGTTTAGACAAATCACTCTGCAAAGTGGCAGCATCCTGCATGGAACCTATAGTTCTGCACAATTTAGTATCATCTGCAAAAATAGAAACAGTACTTTCAATGCCCACCTCCAGGTCATTAATAAACAAGTTGAAAAGCAAGGGACCTAGTACAGAGCCCTGCGGTACTCCACTAACAACATTGGTCCAATTAGAAAATGTTCCATTTACCACCACTCTTTGTAGTCTATCTTTTAGCCAGTTCTCTATCCAAGTACAAATACTATGTTCCAGGCCAACATTCCTTAATTTAACCAGTAACCTTTTGTGTGGCACTGTATCAAATGCTTTAGCAAAATCTAAGTAAATCACATCCACTGCCATCCCAGAATCGAGGTGTCTACTTACATTCTCATAAAAAGAAATTAAGTTAGTCTGGCAAGATCTATTACGCATAAAACCATGCTGGCACAAACTCATAGTATTATGATTTGCTATGAAGTCCAGTATCTTATCCTTTATTAACCCTTCGAAAAGCTTTCCTACCACTGACGTCAGACTAACTGGCCTATAGTTTTGAGGCTGAGAACGGGATCCTTTTTTGAATAGAGGCACCACATTAGCAATTCGCCAGTCTCTCGGCACTATGCCAGATCTCAATGAATCCTGAAAAATTAAGTAAAGAGGTTTGGCAATCACAGAGCTAAGCTCGCTAATTACCCTGGGATGAATACCATCTGGCCCTGGACCTTTGTTAATCTTAACATGTTCTAGTCTCTTTTGAATTTCATCATGTGTGAACCATGCATCATTAGTTGTATTACTAGAATTGGGACTGTTAAGAAGGAAACCTTCACTTACTGATTCCTCATTTGTGTAAAAATCTCAGCTGTCAATCAAATATTGTCTGCCCCTCCTCTATGCCTTAGGCAGGGCAGACAATTACTTTCACTTTCCATTCAGCACTTCCTAGATGTCACTGCTCTCCACACATTCCCCCGTTCTCTTTACCATTTAATTGTATAGCCAGGGCATGGGGATGGGCATCGGGACCCCCATTCTGGCCACAAACAAGATTCTTAATAACAGTGTCCACAAAATGGCTGCTGTCTGCTAGCTATAATTTTGAATTCCCAGACTGAAGGAAACAAGATTCAAATAATTTATATAGTGTAATTTAAGTTCATTTTGCTTGACTAATGTGATAAAATAGGATTTTGAATATTTGTTTTTGGTGATGGGTCCCCTTTAAATATCATTTCACAGTGCACAATCTGACTTTTACAAAGCTTAAATCCAATTTATGAGCCTTTGTGAATCCTACAAATTGGTCTTTTGAGTCAGAAACCTATTCTCTTGAAAGTTAAATTTTTAGGCAAAAAATTAATTTTTTTTGGGACTAGGAAGCACGTAAGAGGGTAATGTATATATATTTTATTTATGAATGTAAATAGTTCTGGCAATATTCATTTCAGCCAGCAGATGACCCAACCCCTTAGGTTGGCCTGTGGGGGAAATCCCCTGCATGAGCCTATATACTGTAAGGTTGTGCCTTACTGAGGCAATTTCTTTTTAGCCTAACACCATCTACTGGAGGGACAGAAATACTGAGCCAAACCAGGTGGGAACCTGATCCATGCTAAGAATAGATAGTTAGGTAGAGGTTTGTAAGATGCTCACTCGAGGAGCAAGAGTTAGTGTTAGGGCTAGCTAGCAAGGCGAGCCTCCATCCCAATGAGGAGTTTAGTTTTGGGGCACTGCCCTGGGCCGATTAAGCGCCAGATAGGGAAGAGCATGGGACTATGGGACTGTTGGGGAGGAAGCATTGGGATAGAAGGCTTACTTTAAAGGCTGACAGCACTCTACCTGTGCATGTCTGTATGACAGTGGTCCTGGAGGCTTCAGGTAGACACCTTGGGGGTTATTTATCAAAGTCTGAATTTATCTCAATATTTTCTGAAAAAACTCCGACCATAGCAGCATGGGTTTTTTGGGCTTATTTATTACACTTTCCCGAAAAATGTATTTGCGGGAAAAAAAATCCGGAAAAATCCTGAAAAATCCGATTTTCCCATCCTCAGATTTTAATAAATTCTGAAAAATTTTTAAAGTCTGATTTTATAAAAAATCACATTTGTCGTGATTTTTGCATTCAGATTTTAATAAATAACCCCCTTAGTTTGAGTGTGTGTGTGACAGAGGAATCATGAGAGCATTTATTAAGGAGTGCATGTGAAAAAATAACTGAATTGTAAGTTGATGTTCAATTGTGACTCTGGTTTGTCTGTGAACCTATGAAGCTGCTGTTTGCCTTAGTTCATCGCAACTATGTGCATCATGCTTTATTCACAACCTAAAGGCCCAGTGGGTGCCCTGGCTGGAAGAATACCAGTTCAAGGTGATCCCTTTACAAGCTGGACAACATCACTACAGCACTTTTAAATGGCACTTAGACACTGTCAAGGAAATTCCCATGCTTGAATTAGTAAGTAGTAAGTTAGGTTCAAAAAAAGACACTCGTCCAACAAGTTTAAATTTTTTTCTCTATGTTAATCTGCCTAACTACTAGTTGATCCAGAGGAAGGCAAAAAAAAACATTTGAAGCCTCTCCAATTTGCATAAGACAGTGAAAAAATGCATAATGAGTCAGTGGATCTAATTATTTAATCATAAATGTACATGATCTGCCTGCATATTATTCACTAGTGGAGAATTACTTAATTTTTTGGTGTTTGTTGTACATCGTATTTTATTGTGTGCAGCAGTAACTGCAAGGAAGTCTGCCCTTGTGACACCAAAGCACGATCATTATTTTATTTAATAGAATGATTGTATATTCTCAAAATTCACCCAACAGTTTATTAGAATCCTGTTTGTATGCAAATTATAGCCATTGTCCTAGTTGCAGCTTTTCTATATTTAGCTGCCATTTTTTTTTACTCCCTTGTCTTACAATGAAACCTCTACTTTCTTTTTTATGGTTCCCACCAGTACCATTTCACATGTCTGTAGTAATTATACAAGCAGATACAATTATCACAGTGTCCCCTGGGAAGAATGTTTTTAATTGTGCGTACTCTAAGAGACGTAACACTGTGTGCCTTTCCACCTCATTACCGGATGAACACCATTTCTTGACTAAAGTTGTTAAATTAATCTTTTATTTATTTTTCCCCCTATGGTTTGGATTGCAAGAAGGCAGAAGCAAGAAGGCAGAAGCTATCAGCACCCATACTACCAACTGTTTATGCTATAAAATCCACTGACCAATCTGCAGTAGATTATTTGAGAAGCTGATATATATTTCCATGGGATCAGTAATAATAATTTAAAAAAACAAGCCCTCAGCCAAACTGAAGGGTATAAGTAATAATAACTCACTGACCAATTGTCCCTTACATTATCTATCATTTATATATGCAATGAGTTTGTAAATAACATAATTTAACAGTACAATAGGTAGTTTCATTCTACCTTCCTCACTAGCATATTTTTTTTAAATGTCTGACTATTGTATACGAGCAGAACGTTAAGGGGCATATTTTGAATTTGAAAAAGTTCAAATTTGAATTAAAAAAACCAATTGAAATTAAGTCGAAGTTTTTTTGTTGGCCGAATAGGTCCGTTTTCGATCGAAAATTCGAATCATACGAATCAAAGTAATAGCGCATTCGATCGAATTCAAATCAAAGAAAAAAACTTAGATTTTTCAAAGTCCACCCATTGACTCCAAATAGGTTCTAGGAGCTCCCCCTATAGGCTAAAACAGCAATTCGGCAGGTTTTAGATTGCGAATGGTCGAAGTTGAATTTTTAATTTCGAATCGAATCGAATTTGGACTATTCCCGAGTCAAAGTACACAAAAATTTGCTCGGAATTCAAATTTTTTGAATTCAAAAATTCACCTTGACCTTTGATAAATCTGCCCCTAAATGTTCGAAATATAGAGAATTTTACTTACCTACTTGACGTAAATTCCTTTTCTTCTAGTCCCGACATGTCAGTACACATGGGGCATTGCCCCTCCCAGACCTGGAGGTAGGACCTATAACATAGCCAATCAAAATGAATCATGACCTATAAGACCACATGACTTCCTCCTCACCACAGTTATACTTTTGCCATAGCAGTACAGTAACCAAAATAAATAATTGGAATGGGAAACCCTGTTCTGACATGTCGGGACTAGAAGAAAAGGAATTTACGTCAAGTAGGTAAGTAAAATTCTCTATTTCTTCTACGTCCCTCCATGTCAGTACACATGGGATCTACCAAGCCATGCACCGAAAACAAGGGGTGGGAATAACCAACATAATGCAAAAACCAAACTGATGCTCAGGAGGCCCTGAGAAAAGGCCAGCATCACATCCATCCAACAGGGGAGCTGATAAAATGTATATCTCCTGAAAAGGGTAGATAAAAGGCACAAGAACAACATGTCCTAGGACATGGTAAACGATTAACAAGAACTACAAAATCAACCACAAAATTACAGAGACCGGTACTTGAGGATCAAGCATTGCAGATTAAGAATAAACATATTCTGTTTAAAAAGGTTCCCTCAGTGACTAGAGGGATACCTGCAATATGGTTATCTGACAAAACCCCACCTGGGGAAGAACAAAAATCCTGCAACTGTTAAAACAAAAAAGGTGCCTTAGGACAAAACCAGAATGATGGAAATAGCCATCTCAGAACTAAAACACCCTAGAAACCACCAGGACATCAATCAGATCAGAAACTAAACACAACTTGAATGCATCTATCACCAGTGCTGGAGAAATACACGATCCTCAGCAATAGCAAGTGGCCCTAAAAGGACTTGGCCCACATTAGCCTGGTCCTGCATTTTAATGGAAGCAGCTCAAACCAGTGCTGACCGGAGCACCTCTACACCAGGTGTAGATCCAAGATCCACTAACTCCATGCTAATAATACCTAATGAAGACTTAACTAAATGAACACCAACTCTGGGTTATCATAAATCAGAATATCATTGTAACCATTGTAGAGCCATGCTGGTACAGCCCAGTAGCTCCACCAACCACCAAATCTAAACTGGGTATACAACAGCACAAGGATAAGCTGCTGAACCAACCAATGTGACTTAAAGCCATCTACCAGTAAGCTATGCTGTTGCCCCAGCCAACTGCTACACAAGCAAGCAATGGGACCCAAGCCAATTACAGTTCTAGAAAACACCCACAAAAGCCGAGGCCACTACAGCTCAAGCTGCACAATGCTACAGTTTATGCAAAAACTGAACCAAACCTGTGACCATACATAGAAGCTACTGAACCAGCCAACAGCTGGGATCACAATCCAAAATCAGGCATGTCAGAAGCTTATAGCCTACAAAAACTGGTACCAACCAGCAATGATGCACAATCCACTGGCAGAGAGCCAGCCACCATACATGCAACCAGTGGTGGACCAGCCAGCTATTATGTATTCCAACATAGATGTGCAAGGCCATTGTCACACTAGCAGGCCAAGATGCCCGTCAGCTGAAGTGTTTGCAAAAAACCAGAGTGGAATTTGAATACACAAGCAATAGTAAATAAGCCAGCTATTGTGAATGCCACCCTTAGGGACAAGGTAACCAACTGCACTGGCACCTGACACAAAATCAATTTCCATACATGCAACAACGGAGCACGTCAGTTGTTGAACTTGCAAAACCCTGGTCCACAAGCCAGCCTTATTGATAATAAGAAGTGGCATACAAGACCAAAAACAATGCATGTAAGGCAGAAGAAAAGGTTAGCTGTAAGCCAACATATGACCAACATCAGCTGCTGAATACCAATCAGCAACAAAATTAGCTATGGGCTGTGAAACTCAGAGCAACCACCAGCTGATGGTACAACCCATGCTAGATCCAACCAAATAGTCAATCATGCCTACTGCTGGTGTAACCAGAACCATACCTGCAAGGATTGCAGACAAGACAAAACCAATGGCTGTTGTCCTGCCAAGGATTGCCGCAAGGCAAACAGACATGCCCACCAAGGGCCACAGCAAGAATAGTAACCATGCCTATCAGCCGCCACAGCCTGGCTGGTGACCTATGCACCATAGGTCACAGCCAAGACTGGCAGCCACAAGCCCACAAGGACTATAATAAAAACTAGCGGCCACCTTAGCCAGGGGCCACAGAAAAGGCCAACAGCCCAAGAACCCTGGTAAAAGGCAAGCAAGCACCTAAGTTAAGGGCCATAAAAACAGGCCCGCAGCCATAATAACCCAGGTAAAAGGACAACCAAACAAATGTGCCAAGGGTAAAAGACCACATGAGCCAAAGGCTCATGCAACAGGCCAGCAGAACAAGGGCCCTTGTAAAAGGCCAGCAGACCCAGGAGTCGAGGACCATGGTAAAAAGCTATGGACTAAAACAAGGGCTCTGACCCAAGCCAAGGGCCATAATGAAAGCCAGAGGCCACACAAACCCAGCTCCTGGTGAGATGCCTGAGGCCACACAAAGGGCCATAGACTACAAGCTGGCTTCAAGCATGTTAAGGTGCCAATAGACATAACAGTAAGTGCCCTTTAATCTACCAACAATTAAAGAAGGGAAACATACAGTCACAAAACTCAGTAGATGTAGTATAACTATAACTGAGCTCCCAACAAAAGCCACCAGATGGGAATAGAATATCTAAGAGAAGGCCTACATCACACAAAAAGACACCATATAACTCGGAACACTGCCTGTTAAGTGTGGAAACATCATAGGAAAAAATGGGGCACAATGCTGCTACAGCAGAACAAACCCCTAGCTGGTCCTGGAAATACCAGGTGTAATAAGAGCACACTTGCCTACTGTGTCTGCAAAGAGAACTCGGGCTCACAACCCTAAGACCTCAGATGACAACTATACAAGAAGTCAGAGGAATACAGGCACCTAACCAGATAATATGCGCTAGACAGTAGGAATAATCCAGACAGATCCTTGGTGGCAGACTGCTTCTAAGGAGCAGACTCAGGGGCGTAACTAAAGAGGAAGCAGACCCTGCGGCTGCAGGTGGGCCCAAAAGGTATAGGGACCCATGAGGCCCAAATAAAGAGCAATTTCAATACGTATTGACTGAGCTCCCAACAAGTAAAAAAGCACAACCTCTGGATATGTTAGGGGCCCTAAAATGAATTTGCTGTGGGGCCCAATGACTCAGGTTACAGCACTGAGCAAACTCAATGTAAGGAAGGAAGGGGCTACCATACTGCTTCAGCAGTGCAAGCCTCCAGCCAACCCTGCAAGCACCCAGTGTAATAAAAGGCAAATATAACCTCTGTGTCTGCACAGAGGACAATAGAAACAACAGTAGCCAACTGAGGAGTATCTGCACCTTACCTGATAGCAATGAAAAGTCCGCAGGTTGGAAACTTCAGCTAGAACTCGGATAGGTTTCAGCGGAGGGACATAATTAGCTTATTAACATGCAGACTTAGTACCTTGTGTAACTGCACAGAGGACTCCAGCTCACAACATACGACTTCATATAATATAAGAAGGAACACAGGCAGCTTACCAGATAGCTCAGACTTGTCAGCAGGAATATCCAGTCCAGTGGAACACTGCTTGTTAAGAGCAGACTCATAAGAAAGGAAGGAGGTGCCATACTGCTTGAGCACATGAGCCAATATAACCACTGTATCAGCCAAGAGGATGCAGGTTCACCCATACAAAACTTATATTAAACAGCAATAGCAAAGGGGCCAAAGGAACACCTGCACCTTACCAGATAGTGACTAGTTAGCTTGATGGAAACTCCAGCCAAAGCCCTGATAGCTTTCAGCTGAGGGACATATTAAGCCTATTAACATGCAGACTTACCAGTGAAATTAATGTTTCAAATACACAATGGATACTGAGAAATCAAAATCTCTGGATTCAGGTACCACACTGCTTAGGCAGAGTGATTCACCAGCCAGTACTTAAAGTGTAGCAAGAGCCAATACTGTATTTTGCACAGAGGACGCTAGCTCACAACATAAGACTTCAGATAATACAAGAAGTCAGGGGAACACAGGCACCTTACCAGATAGCTCAGGCTTGTTAGCAGGAATATCCAGGTGGAACACTGCTTGTTAAAAGCAGACTAATAAGAAGGAAGGAGGTGCCATATTGCTTGATCAGTGCAACCCCTAGCCCTTCCTGGAGGTGCCTTAGTAACATGAGCCAATATAACTTCTGTGTCTGCACAGAGGATGCAGGTTCACCCATACAAGGCTTAAAATATTAAACAGCAATATCAACGGGGCGAAGGCACACCTGCACCTTATCAGAGTGGCTAATTAGCTGGATGGAAACTCCAGCCAAAGCCCCAATAGCTCTCAGCTGAGGGACATAATTAGCTAATTAGCATGCAGACTTCCCAGTGCACTACACACAGTAGATAATGAAGAATCATACTCACCAGCTTCAGGCAGTTATAACTAGCCCATATGCATACCCATGGCCCTTTTGCAGAAGTTCTGTAGAGTTCTGTAAAGTCTCACATAACTCAAAAGAAAAGGGGAGTCCAAAAAGCTCACAGGTAACAATGTGGGAAGCCTACACCTGTGTCTGTTCCCAAAAAAGCACTAGATTGAATCTTGTGCCTCACTGGGCATATAGCAGGGGGGCTGTTTTAGCACAGGGCTAGGACCATGGGTATGCCCACACCTGCACTTCTTCCCAATAAGCGATAATTTACAGATTATGCGTCTTGAGGCATCAGGTAAATTCTTCTCCATTACCTGGGAATCATCCCTCTGTGTCCACACAGAGGTAAAAAATAAGCAAAAATAAATAAATAAAAATACAGAAGAAAAAACAAAAGGCTCACAGGTAATGTGGGAAGCCCATGACTGTGTCTCTTCCCAAAAAGCACTAGATTGAATCTTTTGCCTCGCTGGGCATATAGCAGGGGGGCTATTTTAGCACAGGGCTAGGACCATGGATATGCCCACACCTGCATTTCTTCCCAATAAGCGATAATTTACAGATTATGCGTCTTGAGGCATCAGGTAAAATCTTCTCCATTACCTGGGAATCATCCCTCTGTGTCTACACAGAGGTAAAAAACTAAATAAATAAACAAAAAGAAAATACAAAAGAAAAACAAAAACTGTGTTTGATTTCTCTCAAAATTCAACAAAAAAATAAAAAGTGAGGAGGGAGATCCTACCTCCCTGTCCAGTAGGACAAAAATAACTGTGGTGAGGAGGAAGTCATGTGGTCTTATAGGTCATGATTCATTTTGATTGGCTATGTTATAGGTCCTACCTCCAGGTCTGGGAGGGGCAATGCCCCATGTGTACTGACATGGAGGGACGTAGAAGAAATAGAGTTCTCCAAACAGTTATAAATTGGATTGGATTCCTATCACAGCAATTACAGCAATTAAATCACTGATATTATACAGTGAGCTTTAGAACATGATTACTCTATATCAGTGATCCCCAACCTGTTGCTCGCGAGCAACCTGTTGCTCACCAACCCCATGGATGTTGCACCCAGTGGTTTCAAAGCAGGTTCTTATGTTTGAATTGCCAAACAGAGCCACCTGTAGGCTGCCAGTCAACATAGGGGCTACCAAATGGTCAATCAAATCACTTACTGTATTTTGCACCACCTAGGAACATTTTTAATGTTTGCATTGCTTCCCAATTCTTTTTACATCTAAATTGCTCATGGGTTGGAGACACCTGCTCTATATAGTATTACTATTTTGAGCCCTAACGAAACACAGGCATATGATTATCCGGTGTGAGACCTGCAGCTTGAATGTGGCCATTTGGAGGATGTCCAAAACCTCAGTGATCACAGAATATTTTGAATTATACCATAATTAATAAAAGTATTATTTATGTTGGATACTTAGAGCACCACATGTAAACCTTAGTTTAGTATTTGCTTGTGATACACTACAACCTTATCCATTCACAATGGCCTATAAATTATACATCGGCTATAATTAGTAATGGGTATAATTTTTCACCTGGTTTTGTTACAATAACAACAACCATAGACCCCCAATGTATGAAAAAGTCACCAAAAAAAAAAGGATGCCATGAAAAAAATTCTCTTTGAATCAAATGTGTTTTGCAATTTTTAATCAAAACAAAATGGGGCAGTTTCAAAGCTGGTTGACATAATCTGTTTAAAGGGCACCTATCACACCCAAAATCAAACACATATTAACAATCTGACTAGAACAACCTAAACACGTTTAATCAAACTACATATATCGTTTTTTGAAACAAAATTGCAGGTTTTAAGAAATCCCTTACTTTGTCAAATGGGTTCTTTCACTGAGGGAGGCCATACTAAGACTGTAACAGAGACTATAATATGCAAATATTAGGAGTATGCTCAGATTATAACACTGCTTTGAGTATTCTACCCAGAATGCCTTGTTTTAGTAAACTCCTCCACTAGAAGTATCAGGAGATTTCCCTATCTTGTCCCCTGCTGGTGATGTCATTATGCAAATGAAGGGCACACACTAACTTCCAGCAGGTGGCAGCACTACTGTACAGCAGCTAACACACAGGTTTGGCTGATTTGAAAATAGCTTAGAAGGGTTAAGCAACAAGGAATTTCAACTGAGCATGTGCGAGATTTCAGAGCTGCAGTTGGCTGGTAAGATATAGGTAGGAGGAGCCAGTGAAATCCAAGATGGCTGCCTCAGCTAGAACTGCAGTGGAGAAAGGGGAGATCTTACAGAAGGAATAGTGAGCTGATGATTTACATTATACAAACAATTCTAACTGTTTTAAAAATCGGATTTCTTGAAATTTCACATAGTGTATTTACTTAGGAAATTATTTTAGTTATGATTGGTGCCCTTTAAGTGCCTATGCTTTGTATATGGGGTGCAGATGATCCTACACTGGCATTTCCAGTACAATGCTACACATTTATTTAGCAAATTAATATAATAACAAAATAAATATGCACATTGCTTCATAGTGAAACTGTTAATCTCAATACAGGTGTGAGACCTGTTATTCCAAATGCTCGGGACCTGGGATTTTCTGGATAACGGATCTTTCCGTAATTTGGATCTACATACGGTAGCTTAGGTCTACTAAGAAATCATGGAAACATTAAAGGAAAAGCAAACCCTTGCTAATATAAAAAAACCCCACCCCCTACCCTACATAGACACCCCTTCCTGCTCCCCCCCAGCCTAGGTGGTACCTTTGGCAAATTACCCTAAATCTTTACTTACTTGCAGATTCAGGGCATCAGAGTTCATGCGTGCCATCTCCTTCTCTTTGGTGTAAATAGATGTTACTGGGCCCCACAGCAAATTAATTTTAGGGCCCGCCAAAAATCCAAAAATGCACAGTTGGAGCAATCTTCTGTTTCGCAACAACTGAGCATGTGCCGAAAGTCATGGAAATTGCTGAAGCGCCGGAAGAAGACCTGAGGCTTACGGAAGAAGATGTCACTGTGAACTCTGATGCCCTGAATCTGCACCGAACTCCAGTAAGGAATAATTATGGGGCAGATTTATCAAAGGTTGTACTTTGAAGTTATGTGAATTTTATTTATAAATTTAAATGTACTCTCGATTGGGGTGTTATTAAGAAAAAACTTGAACGTCTAATATTTGATTGAATACGAAGGACCTGAAAACTTGAATCGAATTCAAAAGGAACTCGATTTAAGTTTTTTCTCCAAAAAAAACTTGAATATCAGTCAGGAAGGCAATTAATATCTTCAAATGGATCAACTGACCTCTGCCATTGACTTGTAAATTAACTCGCCAGGTTTTAGGCGCCGAATATTTGAATTAGAACTGTTTTCAGGGTCAAAAAGTGGTAGATCTCACATTCAAATTTAAATTCGAGTTGGTGAATTAAAATTCGAATTTGTGAATTTTGACCAACATTTTTTAATAAATCTGCCTCTTGATGTTAGTTTGGATCAACTACAAGGTACTGTTTTACTATTACAGAGAAAAAAAATATTTTTTAAATGTATGTCTATGGGAGATACAGTAACCTTCTTATAATTCAGAGTTTTCTGGATAATGGGTTTCCATTATCCATTCCCAGCGGATCCCATACACCTACTTGAAAATCTAGAGCAACTGAATTATTACACTAATGCATTATTTCTTAATTCAGTACAGTTGGTACATTGATTCTAGATAGCACTAACCTACAGCTTTTAGATATAGCTATCAGTATAATTTGTCAGATATTCCTACCATTTCATATGACCATTGCAGCATATCTGCAATATACTATAAAACAGTAAAGTGGGCTTTCTGGGAAATGTCACACGAGGGTGTAATATATATTTAAATGAAACACACCTGCCTGAAACATGTGGAATACACTGTATAAAGGCCATAGACGTTATGATTCTTAAAGGAGACATTTTATGGAAAAAGCAAGAAGGTATCAGTGTATTTTACTCATTTTGAAACAGAAGGAATGTGTTTCAAAAAGCAATGTTTCTGGTTACTTTATTGAAAATTCCTGCAAAATCCCACTAGTTCTGCCCATCTGTTCCACTTCCTGCTGCCTCCATTCCCAGGCTGTGCAGGGGAGCTGGCAGCACTCAGCACAATGCACTGTAGAATAGGAACCAATCAGCAGCTAGGCTGACCTGATAGGAAACTGAAGCCGGTTTTTGCTTGTGTGACTGCAGGGCCTTTACATGCCCTTTAATACCTTAAAGTGTTGTTCACCTTTAAGTTAACATTTCCTATGTTATAAAATGGCCAATTCTATGCAGCTTTTCAATTAGTCTTCATTATTTATTATTTCTAGTTTTTAATTTTTCCTCTTTGCAGCTTTCAAATGGGGGTCACTGACCCCAGCTAAAAAACAAATGCTTTGTAAGGCTACAAATGTATTGTTATTGCTACTTTTTATTACTTATTTTTCTCTTCAGGCCTCTCCTATTCATAATACAGGATCTTATTTAAATGAGTGCATGGTTGCTAGGGGAATTAGAACCCTTGCGACCAGATTGTTGAAACTGCAAACGGGAGAGCTGCTGATGTGCTGAATAAAACAATAAAATAACTCAAACTACATATAATAAAAAATGAAAACCAATTACAAATTACATTAAGAATATCACTCGCTACATGATACTAAAAGTTTACAGTGAACAACCCCTTTAATAAACCTTTACACCTGGTATACCTAATTTAAAGTTTCTTATCCTGATGATGTATTCACATTGTGATGTTAGCAATTTATTTTAACACTTATTTTAACACTCATATGCAATGTTATATTATAATCACACTGAATCCGATATTATGATTTTGTGTTCTTAAATTATTTAAGATTAAATCTTTTGGTTTCTCTTTCCCTGTTTGTCTTTGTCTCCTGCTCCAGGTCCTGGTGGCTCCAAGTTTACTATTGGCAAATCAATTTGGCTCCTTTGGGCACTGGTATTTAATAATTCGGTTCCAGTGGAAAATCCTAAAGGCACTACGAGCAAAATCATGGTTCTCATCTGGGCGTTCTTTGCAGTCATATTCTTGGCTAGCTACACTGCCAACCTGGCTGCCTTTATGATCCAAGAGGAATATGTAGATACAGTGTCTGGACTCAGTGATAAAAAAGTAAGGGATTAAAAAGCCATGTTGTTGATCTCAGTTTTAACTAGAAAAAAAAAACCTTGTAGGAGTAGAGAAGGTTCTCTCATACAGGTATGGGATCCGTTATCTGGAAACCCATTATCCAGAAAGCTCTAAATTACAGAAAGGCCATCTACCGTAGACTCCATTTTAAATAAATATCTAAAAAGTAAATCCTTTTTCACTAATAATAAAACAGTAGCTTGTAGTTGATCCAAACTGAGATATAATTAATCCTTACTGGAAGCAAAACCAGCCCATCGAGTTTATTTAATACTTACATGATTTTTTAATAGACTTGGGGATTTATTTATTAAAGTCCAAATGGCAATAATTTTAAAAACTTAAGTTTTTTCACAAGAAAACTCATTTTTTTTTGAGATTTATTATACCCCAATGCTGCAAAAGCCCAAATCCAAAAATCCACCACCTTATACCTGTTCAGGTCATGTATAAGTCAATAGGAGCGACACCTATCTCAAATTGATGTTATAGGGGTCTTCGGGTATTTTTATTTGGGCAAAAACTCAAAAAATCGAATGATTCTGGTAAAAAGCCAGAAAAATCAATTTGGCGTTTCGCACAATTTTTTTTTTTAAATAAAATATGAGAGATGTACGGATTTTAACAAATAACCCCCTTGATGTATGAAGAGCCAAACCCCAGGTCCCATGTATTCTGGTTAGCAGGTCCCATACCTGTACAACATTTTGATTTGCAATACCAATGAAACTAGGGATGCACCGAATCCAGGATTTGGTTCGGGATTCGGTAAGATTTAGATTCGGCCAAATCCTTCTGCCAGTCCGAACCGAATATGAATCCTAATTTGCATATGCAAATTATGGGCAGGGAGGGAAATCACGTGACTTTTTGTCACAAAACAAGGAAGTAAACATATTTTCCCCTTCCCACCCCTAATTTGCATATGCAAATTAGGATTTGGTTCGGTATTTGGCTGAATCTTTCGAAAAGCTCTTTAGAATGCATTGAGCCATTGAACAGCTATTGAGCTATTGCTCAGTAATATATACCGTGCATTGCTAAATCTGCCTCTGTGTTCCATTTGGATTAATTCAGCATACAGTTGGTACATGTGTGGGCTCAAAAATAAGTTTGAATGTGGTAGAACCAGGTTTACTGTATCATTGCTCTAGCTCAGTAATCCCCAGCTAGTGGCTTCTGAGCAACATGTTGCTCATCAACCCCTTGGATGTTGCTTCCAATGGCCCCAAAGCAGGTGCTTATTTTTGAATTCCAGGCTTGGAGACAAGTTTTGGTAGCATAAAAAACAGGTGTACTGCCAAACAGAACCTCCAGTAGCCTGCCAGTCCACACAGGGGCTACCACATGGCCAATCATAGCCCTTACTTGGTACTGTCAAGGAACATTTTGCTATGCTAGATTGCGAATCCCCAACCTTTTTTTATCTGTGAGACAGTGGATCCCTGCAGACATTGGGTGAATAGTCTACCAGGACCCTACCAAGCATTGGTATATTAAATAAGTAAAGTATTGTATTTTGGAAACATTGTGCAGTGATTCCTGGATGGTTGAAAGCCAAGATTAGTTGCGACCATCAAAGCCAGCTGAAGACTTGATCTGGCAGCATGGTCAATGACTAATACTAGGCAATGGAATTAATCAGGTTTAACATTGGCTGGAAAATGGGCATTGTTTGCTTGCAGCATTCGCTGTACCATTAAATATACTAACATAAGTATTTATTTGTTTGGAGCACAGTCCTACTTGGGAAAATTTTGGCTAAAGCTTGAGTTACATACCGTAAAGTGGAGGCACTGCAGAGATATTTATAAACAATACAGGGATCAGTGAGGAACAAAGCAGGACACTGTGCAAAGTGCAATTGTCACGACCGGCACCCGATACCAGAACAAATGCCAAGCACCCTGGTCTCGGCTCGGTTTCACCAGTAGTGTGACCATCGTTGGGCTTCGGGAGGAGCCCTCAGCTTACTTGGGTGCCACCTGGACTTAGCGAGGGGTGCAAGGCGAGGTGTTTTGGCTGGCAAAGGGGCACAGCTGTTAGCAGAGTCTTTTGGGCCAAAGGTCACAGTACAAATGGAGCAGGCAAGAGAATCGTCAGACAGGCAGAGTCGAGGCAGGCGGATATCAGAATCGTCAGGCAGGCAAGGGTCAAACCGGGTTGTCAATCAAGGGGTTAAGCAGGAAGAGTTGTCGTAGGCAAGCAAGGGTCAGGATAAAGAGTTCAGAATAGTCAGGATACAGGCAGGGTCAAACACTAGGCTCAGAAACCACTTAGAAACAAAGTTCTATCACGGGCACCGGCTGGGAAACAGAATGGGCCTTAAATAGGTACAAATTCTGTGCCAAATGGGCGTCAAAAACGTGCTGGCACAAATGCGCCAGCGTGCCTGTGCAAATGCGCCAGCGTGCCTGCGCCTTTAAGAGGGGCGCCCTAGATTCCAAGATGGCGCCGGCTCGAGAACCATGCGGCGGGCGTCCCCGCAGATGGTGCGGTGGGAGACCCTGCCACATGGATAAGTTTCTTACAGCAATAAAAAGGTTGCATGCCTGCATTCTGTATATTGCCCCAGGCACATGAACTCCTTTTTAAAGCACAGAAACCTGGGGCTTGCCCCACCACCTGTCCCCCAACCTGAGTTGCAAGTTAGGAAGCATAAAGAGGTGCTATGGTGGCTATGAATTAGTAGACATGACACAAATACAAATACTGTATGAGCACTGTTATAGAATGCTCTGAATTACAGGAAGACCATCTCCCATAGACTTTATTGTAATCAAATATTTAAAAATTTTAAAAATGATTTCCGATTTCCCTGTAATAATAAAAATGTACCTTGTTCTTGATACAAACTAAAATATATTTAATCCTTACTAAAGGCAAAACAATCTTATCAGGTTTAATTAATGTTCAAATTATATTTTCTTATATTTTTTATTTATCAAAATCCAAATTTTTCTGATATTTTATTTAAAAAAAGTCTGACCAAAATGGAATCCACAATTTGATTTTATTTATTATTAAACAAGCTCAATTTAATTGGATCGCGGAAAAACTTGATAAAATCATGCGGAATCCCAAATCGTACGTTTTTTTCAAAGGTTTTTTGTGAATCCAACTATTTTTTTCAGGGTTATTTCCTGAAAAGTTTGACTTTTTCAGATATTTGCCCAAAAGCCCCAAATAGTCAGATTTTTGGGCTAATTCCAGCGCAGATCACAGGAACTTTCAAATATTATTGGGACCTCTCCCCACCAATTCTAAAATTCCATTTTATAGTAAAAAAATGAACTGTTTTGAGTTTTTAGCATTCAGGCTTTAATAAATAATGCCCTTAAAGTATAGGTATTATTTATTGTTAACATCTATTTCTATAGCACCAACATATTATCGCAGCGCTGTATGGAAACCCAAATAAAGGAAAGACCCCTTATTATCATCACCATAATTTATTTATATAGCGCTGACAAGATACGCAGTGCTTAAATGGAGGATAACAAACAAGGGTTACAGAGCACAATAGGATTAGAGGGCCCTAAAAATTATAGTATACAAACTAAAAGTTAGGGTACAATTGAGACATTAGGATTTTAGAAACAATTTTGTGATTTATGATACAGCAATGATTGATTAATTGAGGTATATTGAATAAGCTTATTTAAACAGGTGGGTCTTTAAGGAGCGTTTGAAAGTTTGGAAAGAAGGAGAAAGTCTGACAGCTCAAGGCAGAGAGTTCCAGAGAAAAGCAGAAGCCAGAGAGAAGTCTTGTAGACGAGAATGGGCAGAAGTGATGAGAGGAGAAGCGAGGCAAAGGTCAGAAGCAAAGTGAAGGTTTGCGTGAAGGAGTGTATTTGGAGATCAGAGATGAAATACAGGGAGGGGCTTCACTGTTAAGGGCCTTACATGTAAGTGTGAGTAGTTTGAATTTGATTCTAGAATAGATTGAGCCAGTCAAGGGACATGCTTATGAGAGCAGCTGATATTGGGTGGTGACAAAGATGAATGAATCTACAGCCGCATTTAGAACAGATTGGAGTTGTAAAAGGTGACTTGTTGGAATACCTGCGAGGAGTAGGTTGCAGTAATCAAGGCGGGATATAAGAGACTGAATAAGTGTTTTGGTTGATTATGAACTGAGATATGGTCTTATTTGGGCAAAGTTGTACAGTGGAATACGACAAGATCTTGGAGGAAATATAATGAGTTCTGTTTTTTAAAGGTTCAGTTTCAGGTGGCGCTTTGACATCCAGGAGGAGACAGCAGAGAGACAGTCTGTGACTTGGGAAAGGACAGAAGAAGAGAGGTCAGGAGTAAACAAGTAGAGTTGGGTATCATCAGCATAAAGGTGATACTGAAGTCCAAACGACTGAATAGGTTTTCCTAGTGAAGTTGTATAGAGCGAGAACAGCAGAGGGCCTACAACAGAGCCTTGAGGAACTCCAACAGAGAGAGGGAATATAGTACAAGTAGAGAAGGCAACTTTAAAGGAACAGTGAGACAGATAAGATAAACCATGAAAGAGCAGTGTCACGAATACCAGCTGAGTATAGAATGTCTAGGAGTGTGTTGTCAACTGTGTTAAAGGCTGCAGAGAGAGCTAAAAGGATTAGTATGGAATAGTGAAAAACACAGGTCCCGAGTATTCTGGATAACAGGTTCCATACCTGCAGTGCAATTATTATAACACTTTCCCTTAGTTGACCATACAACTAACCATACAGAAGACAAATTGGCTTTTGTTACTTTGTGTATCTGTTTTCTCATTGTTGTAGGCTCATATACCTTGGGATTTGCTTGGCTGCTCGTGACATCACTACTCAAATAAGTACTTTGCTGGTGTTATTGTTAGAAGAAAAGATCCATGAGTCCATGAATTCAATTAGCTTCCACTGCCAGCCTATTAAATTGTGACCAAATACTTATAAACAGCTAATGTCACTGAACAGGTGCACAATGCCATTCAGTTATTCTGAACACTTGATCTCACATATCGATGGGTAGAAAACATTTTGTAAAACCAATGGTTAGTCAGTCAGGATTAAAAACACACACTGATGCCAATTCATTATTAGAACAAATACTGACTCATGATTGCTGGGGGAAAAAAAATCTCTGCTTAATTGCAAAGGCATGAACGTCAAACCAAAGATAGAACATAAAAGGAGGGTGGCTGCAAATGGAATGTGAAATGTCACTCCATGCACAGTTATGATTTCTTTTTCTTCATAATCACAAGATAATCATGTTCTTCAATCACTGTTTTTGCCTAGAGCTCTGAGACAGAAAATGCTAAAAACAGTGTATATTGTGAGATCTGTTATCCTGAAACCTATTATCCAGAAAGTTTCAAATTACAGAAAGGCCATCTCCCATAGACTCCCTTTTAATAAAAAAAACTATTTTTTTAAAAATAATCTTTTCTCTATAACTATAAAACAGCAGTTTGTATTTGATCCCAACTAAGATATAATTCATCCTTATTGGTGTCCAAATAATCCCATTGGGTCTGTCGGGTTTTTAATTATATTTAAATTGTTTAAAGTATGGGGTTCCAAATTAAAGATAAGTTGCTCATCCAGGAAACCTCAGTTCCCGAGCCAGGGCACTATCTGCAAAGAGTTTGTGTATTATCAAGTTTTTTTCTAGTTGGTCTTCTTCCTACACTTCAAAATATAAATATACATAAAATATACATAAGTAGTTAATTTAACGCTCGGGAAATAAAAAAAAATGTTTAACATTGTGTTACTCTTATATATACTTATATACACTCATATATAAATTATATATGCTTAATGCAAATACTTACAGATTGCAAATAGCAATAGAAACCATATGCAAAGCTATATCTTGAAAATGTTGTTAAAACCATACTCAGCCTCATTACACAGAAAAATATTTCATTCTTGTGTCAAACAAGGCACAAGGTATATTTAATCCAGACCAGAGCTGGAAAAATACTGAAAATTACTCTCTGTCATGGATCCTTTGATCTGTGTCCCCTTTCCCGAGAGATGTGATTTCTCATGCTGCTCACTGGAGTGAATAGAAGGTCCCAAAAATGCCCAATTGCTGCCTCAACTTCATCTTAATAAATTGAACCTTGTCATTTTTCCCCTCAATTCTCTTACGGACCAGATATCTAATTACAGAAGAGAGATGTGCATGGAGATAAACCACACAATTGTAAATGAAATTTGGTCTGTTACAAAAGAAAACAGAAGATTCATTTTATACGATTTATATACATTTCTAAGTTTGGTGTTCAATAGCTTAGACATTTATAGGGCAGAATGTTCTTGCCTCTCGTTGCTTCTCTTTCTTTTGTCTTCAGATGGTTTGTCTGTTGAACAAAAACACATTATACTATATATATTGGGATGTTTAATGAGATATAGAATTTAAAAAAATCATTAGTTATTATGTTTATTTTTAGCCAGTTAAATTCTCCTTCTGAATATGTTCTGTTGTCAAATAAATGTGACCTTCTTTGCCTTGATTTAGAAAGACAAAAGTTTTTACTATAGGGAAGGCCTGTCGCTAAGTTATTAAGGAAAAATGTACCCTGAGTGCTCTATTTATTATCTTGCCTCATTTACATTTGTAAAATATATATGGTTAAAGAGTAACCAAAGTGAATAGAAGTGTTTTTCCTATATTCTTGCTCTAATGAGACATAAGCTTGAGGTAGGGTTTCACTAAACAGGGAATATATTTTTCTTGCTGTTGGTTCCTGGGAGCAGGAGTGTTTTGGAAGGAATAAGTGGGCCAGATTTTCAATTCCAATGATCCAGTTCACATATATGAGTAAACTTTCAATAGCAATGATCATTAACAAGTCACTCATGACCAACATGTTTCTCTCCGACTCCTTGGCTGTTGCTCCCAGTGTACTCAAAGCAGGTGCTTATTTTTGAATTCCAGGTTTGGAGACATGTTTAGGTTGCATGTTTTACTGCCAAACAAAGTCTTCTGTAGGCTGCTCATGGGTAATAAAAGGTTGAGGACCCTCATTTACATTTGAATGTAGCTCACGGGTAAAAAAGGTTGGGGACCCCTGTTCTATAGGACAATTGTCCTCTGGAAAGATAGTTAATTGTAAGTAGTAGCCACTGAAAACATGTTTGCCATCTTTTTGCTCTAAGTTTATTAAGTCTCCAAAAAGTAAGTCTTACCAGATTGGCTCATTGCTAATAAGAAGAGCTTTAGGATGCCGGACATAAGACGGAAAGGTTACTTGTAGGTATTTCCATAGGGGCTGGTGGTGCTGCTTGCCAATGTAAGGAGCAAAGGAAGACAAATCAAGTGTGAGCCAGGAGTTTAAGCAATCAGTCAGAGATATAGGATAGAGACATTTAGAAGTAAAACAGAGGACTGTTCTGATGTTGCTCTGCTCAGGAAAGAGATCAGAAACCTCACAAGACTATCTCTTACCTGAGCAGAGCAACATCAGAACAGTACTCATTTTCCTTCTGAATGTCTATCTCTCCAACCATACAGTTACAGGGACAGAGCAGCAGGTTTGCAGTTAATAAAAATTTAAATATCGCTGAAACTAAAGAAGAAAAATGATGTAAACTACAAATGTACAGAACTTAGAACAGCCTAAGCAATGTTACTTTTTTTATATATGCTTTAAAACTTAAGTTTTACACAAATCATTGTTTTGGAGAGGATGTGTATCCAGATGATCTTTTTTAGAAAATAATATAGTAAGTTGGACATGCCATAAGTCTGTAGGTATGGAGTGGGATAATAATTGAAGAAGGTTATATAAAAACTTATCTGGCCACATAAAATATCCAATAGTTATAAATTTAGAAGAACATTGTCATAATCTAATAAATATAAAGGTGAGATCTGTTATTCAAAATGCTTGGGACCTAGGGTTTTCCAGATAATGATTTCTGTAATTTGGATCTTCATACCTTAAAGAACCAGTAACATAAATTTTATTAAAAAAAATTAGTTTGTACATAACGAAAAAAACCCACAAGACACATTTCACTTTAAATACGCAAAGTTCTTAATAAAGACTTTGCGAATTTAAAGTTAAAGGTGTCTTGGTGTTTTCTTTGTTATGTACAAACTAATTTTTTTTTATGTTACTGGCCCTTTAAGTCTAGTAGAAAATCATGTAAACATTAAATAAACCCAATAGGCTGGTTTTGCTTCCAATAAGGATTAATTATATCTTAGTTGGAATCAAGTACAAGGTACTGTTTTATTATTACAGAGAAAAAGGAAAAAAAATTGGATTATTTAATTATAATAAAGTCTAGGGAGACAATCTTTCTATAATTCGAAATAACGGGTTTCAGGATAACGTATCTTATACCTGCATATATGCTTATGACTTTATTAGTCAATCAAATAATAGTGGTTTGTTTCATTAAAATCCATGTTAATTTACAGTATGCTCCTGAAAAAAAGATACTGTTGAGCAATGATGCTTACGGCTCACTGATATATATATTCCAGAACATTTAGGGGCATATTTATCAAGGGTCGCATTTCGAAATTAAAAAATGTTGAAATTTAAATTCAAATAGACCAACAAAAATTAAGTCAAAGCTTTTTTTTGGTCGAATAGATCCGTTTTCAATCGACTAGGTCCGTATTTGGGGCGAATTTGAATCATACAAATCGAAGGAATAGAGCATTCGATCGAATTCGATTAAAAGTTTTTCCAAAAAAAAAAACCTTCGATTTTTCAAAGTCCACCCCATAGGCTAAAACAGCAATTTGGCGGGTTTTAGATGGCGGATAGTTGAAGTCGAATTTTTAGAGAGGCAGTACATGATAAATTTTGATATTCGAATTTTCAAATTTTTTCACATTTGAATTGAATTTGGACCATTCCCTAGTCAAAGTACACAAAAAATACCTTAAAATTAGATTTTTTTTTTTTACCTTGACCTTTGATAAATCTGCCCCTTACTGTAGACAGCAGAACATGCAGAATGAGGATAACTGTAAACAATCAGAGACTTGAAATAACCCACACAAAGCACTAGACCCAATTCGCCACAATTAGATCAGATAGCTCATGATGCTGTGTGGAACATCTGCTAAAGGCAGCAGATTATATGCTTGTCATTTATGATTAGGAGCAAGGAGATGTATATAAACAGACTCAGCCTATAAAATTTTGTCCACTGGGAATGCAACAATCTTAATATGGCAAAGATATAACATATTCCATAGATTTATTTTCAATGAACTGAATAATTTTAGCAAAAAAAAAAACCTATTTTGTTAAACATATCTTGCTCCTATATTGTAGATTTGAATTTTGCAAATGTTCTTTTTTTCTCTTAATCAGTTCCAGAGACCTCATGAACAGTACCCGCCTCTCAAATTTGGCACTGTTCCCAATGGCAGTACTGAAAAGAACATCCGCAGCAATTACCCAGATATGCACGCCTACATGATCAAATACAACCAGCGGCATGTGGAGGATGCCTTGCAAAATCTGAAGACTGGGTAAGTGATGACTAACTTGGGTCAGGGTGTTGAGTAGATCTAAACATGTTGCTCAGTCCTATCAAGTTTATTCTTTATTCCACAGTTTCAACACAAAGGATTTTAAAGTTATGATCATAAAATTGCCCAGCCACCATACTTTGTAAAATAAATCCCATATGGGGGTCCTAAATATTTACTTCTGATCATATTTTTGATCGACTTGTATTTCATCCTTGGTTGCGTTTCTCATGACCAAAGAATATGATTAAAACACTGATACCCCCACTGAAGGTTATACGGGGGAGGTCTTGAAGACCAGCCCCTATTTTTAAAAGGCATAGGACCACCATTAATTATGAGTATGAGGATGCAACATCCACATGGAGGTTTTGGCTTTTTTTCTGTAGGATCAATTTGTAAAATAAAAAAGTACAAAAGGGATGTGCGAACACTCTCAGCTAGATAAAGTACAGGTATGAGACCTGTTATTCAGAATGCTCGGGACCTAGGAGTTTCCGGATAACAGATTTTTCTGTAATTTGGATCGTCATATCTTAAGTCTGCTAGAAAATAATGTAAACATTAAATAACCCATTTTGTTTCCAATGAGAATTAATTATTTCTTAGTTTGGATCATGTACAAGGTACTATACTATTATTACATCCCTTGGCCTAATTTCTTCTTCTTCATCATCTTCTTCTTCTTTTTTTTTTTTTTAGCAATTAATTATTAATGATAAATACAATTTTCAAGGCACCATATTATGTAAAGATAAAGCCCATATAGTGATCACAACTTTTTTGTAGTGATGGGCGAATAAATTCGCCAGGCATTGATTTGCACCGAATTTCAATATTTCGCCATTGAATGTTTTCACTAAACTGCAGTGAAAATTCACAGGCACAAAATCCACCATGTCGCACTTTAAAATTGGCGCACATAAAAATTGGCGCACGTCAAATTTATTTGGATGCCCATTGACTTTAATGCATTTGGACAAAATAGTCACGTGTATAAAAATTGTCACTTGCGTCAAGATTGTTGCCTATCAAAATAATTTTTTTTTTTTTTTACTTCAATGCATTTCACAAACTTTTTTGTGAGTTTTTTCACTGTTTCATGTTTTGTTTTGGCGAAGAAAACAGGTTTGCCCATCTCAACTTTTTTCGTTGGTCTCACAGGCTGCTTGACATGATATTATTTTGCGCAATTAGGGTAAGGAAAATGTACAATGCAGAACCAAATATATCATAATCATGCCATATGTAAATACCATCAACACTGTGAAAGTTTTTGTATTAATTGGACATGCCTGTGGATAGTGTGGTTAATTCCAAAAGGGTCCAACATCATTCTTTATAAAGGCTGTTTTGTTAATTTTGAAACTGGCCTTTTTGGCCTCCATTCTTTTAGATGAAGGTTTATGGAGGATCATACATGTACTATAAACTCTCTATTAACCCCCTACAAAAATTATTCCTTGTGGTGCTAAAAAAAATGCTAATCAGCTTTTACATTTAAAACAATTTAACAGCATTTTTCCCATAAAACTATTCAAAAACATATTTGAATACTGTCTTTTGACCTTTAACTTCTCATCTCTAAGTTAATTTCTTGTAACTCTGAACTTTGTTTAGGAAACTGGATGCATTCATTTATGATGCAGCCGTTTTGAACTATATGGCTCGAAAGGATGAGGGTTGTAAACTGGTTACCATTGGCAGCGGAAAAGTATTTGCTACAACAGGATATGGAATTGCTTTACAAAAAGGCTCAAAATGGAAACGGTCTGTCGACCTTGCATTGCTTCAGTTTCTAGGAGATGGTAAGTCTCTTCACTTGGTTTCTTAGATTTGGTTATGTATTACATAGTAACATAGTAACATAGTAAGTAAGGTTGAAAAAAGACACATGTCCATCGAGTTCAACCTTTTTTTTTTTTTATTAACTACCTAACTGCCAGTTGATCCAGAGGAAGGCAAAAAACCCATCTGAAGCCTCTCCAATTTGCCTTAGAGGGGGAAAAATTCCTTGCTGACTCCAAAATGGCAATCGGACCAGTCCCTGGATCAATTATTCTAATAATGTCAAGTAGAAGTTATTTTATAGCATCACCAGTGATCTTAATGCTTAAAGAAGAATCAATAGCTAACTTAAAGGGTATGTAAACTGAAATAGAATTGCTTAAAGGAACAATTCAGTTTCAGTTGATCTTTAGCATTCAGCTCAGATTCAAAAGCAAATATGCTCCCCCCCAAGCCACTGATTGGTTACTGCCTGGTAACTCAATATTAACTGAACCATTTTCCAATACATTAATTAGAAATAAATAAACCTAAACCTTTTGATATGGGGGTGTATATAAGTCAGTGAGTGTACCCCAAATTAATCACTGAGGGGGTTATCTATTAAAATGAGTTTTTATTTTTCATGGGTTATTTACTAAAGTCTGGTCTGGCTTTTTGGTGCAAAACTCATTTTTTGGGATTAATTGAAGTCCGATGCTGCAAGAAGTCAGAATCTGAAAATCTGAACTTTCATAAATCAGCTACACAGAGGGCTAAAGTCTGAATGCAAAAAACTCAAATTTTTTATACCCCAAGGATGGAAATAGTTAAATACAAAATTCCTCCATCTCAGACCTGCCGAGGTTGTATATAAGTCAAGGGCAGAGGTCCACTCCCTTTCCTATTTGGAAGTTTCTGTGGCATGCACTGGAATTAGGCAAAAATCTGACTATTTTGGCCTCTTCAGGCAAAAATCCCAAAAAATTTGTCGTACCATATCGATTTTCGCTCGATTTTATTGAGTATTCCCCCAATCCAATTAAATAATGCTTTTCAAATAATAAATAAGGTCAAATCATGGATTCTAGTTTGGTTTGACTTTTTTTATTCAAATAATCAGAAAAATTTGGATTTTAGTAAATAACCCTCCCTGTGTAACGCTGATTTCGAATAATCTTGACAGAAATAAATCATTATTGATAAAACGAAAAGCCCCATAATTATACAGGGACTTTACTGTGTTTTTTGGATGTAATGTTAAGGGCTTCAAAAAAAGACAAAATAAAGACACTCAAATTCAATTCAAACCATAAGTGTTTTTTGACAACATTGGAGTAAAGTATGACAGTTTTAAGAGCTGTTCTCCTTAAAATATTCAGGGTCAGTCTCTACTGGAAATCCAGTTCAGCTCTCCAATTAAAATATAAAAAACATTATTTATTTCCTCTTGTTAAGTCTCCTTTTTATCTATTCTGGAATCATGGAATTAGTGCTAGTATGAGAACAAATTGTAAAACGGGTGATTTGAGGCAAACTGTATGCTTAGGGGTGTTTTTGGTGCCAATATAATCACATATTGAACTCAACAGGACAATGTTTTAATTCCAGCATTCAGCCATGAAAGCTCTTGCCCCTGCAGTGCCCATAACTGTAATAGGTCTCTGGACTGATGGCTAACTTGCTATGCTAATTAGTACAACTAAAGACACCATCTGTTATATAAACTACATTTATTCACATATATTGTTGCTTACTGTTTTGCTTTGTTTTTGGGTCTGTTTTAAAGACACATTTGAGTGAAGTGGAAAAAAAAAATCAAGATTTCATACACCTACAAACAGTGTTGGCCTGGGGGGCCCAGGGCCAACTGGGCCTGCAGCTTCATGACCCCCTACATCATCCCTTGAACCCCCCAGCCGTAGTTCCTGCAACCATCCAGATATAATTTAATCTGAGCTCTTAGTACAGCCTAATATGAATCACTTATTTGCCATGATATGGGATATGGTACAACAAGGACTTGTGGCTCCAGGAGGAAAACTCTGGTGTGATAGGAATCTTTCTTTTTCCAGCAATTTCCAAGTTCTCTTTTAAGTTTTGTAACCACTCCTAGCTATAACTCCCCATAATTTCTGTCATCTCTTTTGCTTTGTGTTGCTTTACAAGGTGCTCAGCTCTTTTTTTTCTTCTTCCCTATGCTGTTGCCTGTTGCTTAGGAACAGTCTTAAAAGACAATTTATTGAAATAGAATGTTTTTTTCCTTCTCATTATATTCTATTAGTGAACAACTTTTTCATTTCGGTAGATAGCATGGTATGCTTTTAAAATAATTTCAAGTGTCAAATAAGGTGATGCGTTATAGTCTAATCGACTGGCCATAATGGCCATAAGTAAGGACACTGCAAGCAATGCATTATTTATAAATGATGGTTCTTCCATTAACACCATTCTGTTGCTAACGTTAACTTAAATAAGCCAATCTGGGCAGAGACATTTCTTTCCTCAAAATCCTGTTTATGATCTTAAAGCTTTAGGATATAGGGAAATTGTTGACTTTTGTTGAGCAAAAATTACAGTCTGATTACAGCCTGGGCACTAAGGGATGCAAAATTGTGACCTAAAGGCCCTGTAAGTATAGCCGGTGGTCTAGTGGGGTGGCAGGATGCCAGCATAGGTCTATTGTAAATAGTTCCTGGGTGTGCTTTTAGTCTGATTCTCTGTTCCTTGACCTTTGCCTGTCATTGACCACCGCTGTATCACTGCCTTAACCAACCTTTGCCTGTTACTGTCTATTTTTCTGGGTCCTGACTCTGTACCACAACTATGCTAATTCTTTTCCAATTCCTCCTGTCCTATGTTGTGGTTACCTTGCCCACCCAGAACCCTCACCTTGGTTCTCTCACTTTAAGACCTGGTGGCATCTGAGTAGCAAAGGGCTCATCCTGGCTTGACAGGCAAATGTTATAGGCAGTGTGAGCTGTGACTGGAACCTTGGTGTTTGTTCTGTGGTTGGGATACCGAACATAACAGGCCCATAAACAGAGAACTTGTATTTGGTGTAATAGTACAACACCATTTTTTCATAGAAAAAAAAAAAAAAAATTTTAGTAAATGGACATTTTAGCAAATAACCTCCTAAATGTCCAGTTGCCTTTGACTTAATTCTACTAGATACTGTATATCATGACCTGGATAAATGAGAATCTTACTTAGGGGCCCATTTACTTAGCTCGACTGAAGGAATAGAGGAAAAAAAACTTTGAATTTCGAATGTTTTTTTTGGCTACTTGAATGGGCTACTTGAACCTTCGACTACGACTATGACTTTAAATTGAACGATTTGAACTAAAAATCGTTCGACTATTCGACCATTTGATAGTCGAAGTACTGTCTCTTTAAAAAAAAAACTTAGATCCCCTTGTTCACCACCTAAAAGCTACCGAAGTCAATGTTAGCCTATGGGGAAGGTCCCCATAGGCTTAGCTATCTTTTTTTGGTCGAACAAAAAACGTTCGATCGATGGATTAAAATCCTTCGAATCGGATGATTAGAAGGATTTAATCGTTCGATCGAACGAATAGCGCTAAATCCTTTGGCTTCGATATTCGAAGTTGAAGGATATAACTTCGACAGTCGAATATCGGGGGTTAATTAACCCTCAATATTCGACCTTAAGTAAATTTGCCCCTTAATGTTTACACCAAAAATGGGGAGTAGTTACTCATTAGAAAGACAGGTAGGGTTATTAATAAACATTCTCATTTTAGGGGTTTTAGATATTACGAATAAACTTATTTTCTCTAAATCCAGAAATACCATAAGTATGAGTTAGTAAAATATGTTTTTTCGTCGTTAATAAATCTCAAATTTTTTGTGTTTTAGAGAAATTAGTAATAATACAATTTTTTATAGGAAATATTTAATTAGTGAAATAATGTATTAATATTTTAGTAAACGGGCCTTAGTGAGGAGATGGAATAAAGCAAAAAGCATAATTTTAATCTATTATTCAATATAAATTAAAATACATTTGCGGTTGAAGGTTTATCATCCTTCAACACACAATACCTACCTTTTCAGATGTCACCTCTCTGAAGAGTTACAATTTGCCATTGTGATTGGATTAGAGGAAGAGTTTATATGAATTTCCCACACCAGTCAGTTGAACCGAACTCGGATGAGTAGTGAAACGTCTTCAGTGATTACTCAGCAAGTCCAGTTGTTTTTAGAATTACTTATATTATATATACCATGACCTGGATGAATGAAAATCTTCATAGTCAATACCTAAAATATTTGTAGGGAGTAGAATCATGGGAGTAAGAATTTATAGAGCAGCTTAATAGAAATAAGTATACTATACTTCAGTAATATTCCTCAGCCCCCCACTCACACAACCCAACTTGTCCTTCTATACACAAAATCAAGGTTGCTTTGGCCAGAGTTATTATGGAATTAGAAAATCAGAGAATTCATCATGTGCGGTATAAAAATAATGTCATTTGCATTTCATTCTGCTGCTGCACTACCCTATTAATGACCCCAGATTGTCTATCTTGCAGTACATCTTTGAGATATCACTCAACAAGTACCCATTAATATTATTTGTGTAAGGCAGAAAATGCCTGTAAAAGAAACAAAACCAGCCAACTTGGATTTAATCTAGTTTTGCTCTGCATAATGGCAAATAACGTATTTTTTTTTCAAAAGTAAAGTTTATCTATTGTACAATATACATCTTGGGGGTTAAATTCTGAAAGCAAAAAACTCGAAAAATTCTAGTTTTTTTACTATAAAAAACCTAATTTTTAGTGGGAAAAAAAACCAAGAATTTTCAAGATTTATTATACCTCGAGGATGGAAATAGTCCTAATCTGAAAATCCTTAATCAGACCTGCCAAGGTTGAATATAAATCAATGGGAGAAGCCCCTACTATTTGGACATTTCTGTGGTCTGCGCTGGATTTAGCCTGAAAATCCAACTATTTTGGACTTTTCAGGCAAAAATCTAAATAATTCAGACTTTTCGGGAAAAAGCCCCAAAAAATCAAGTGATTCTTTATTTTCTGTTTTTGAGTATTTAGCTTTTTAAACAGCACAGCAATTGAGTTGCTATGGTCCAAATTCCCCTACCAACCATTCATTGATTAAATTCTATAACATACTAAAAGTAAACATAAAGGTGAACCCCCCCTTTCTTATTGGTGGTCCATCTGTCTCTGTCAGGTTTTCCATGATCAGAATTCTACCTCCTATGGGGGAAATTTACTAAAGGGTTAAGTGGCTAACTTCATTTTGTAACTTCACCGATTTACTAACGGGCGCTGGCGAAATCACGCTAGCAAAGGAGCTAGTGCAACTTCGCACTCTAACGCCAGATGTATTTTCGCTCTGGCGAAAGAGTGTTACTACACAAATTCAGTAGGTTTTTGTTTTTACTGACCTTTTTTACTTGCCTCTATCGCCAGACTTGCCTTCGCCACCTCAGACCAGGTGAAGTGCAATAGAGTAGATAGGACTTGGTCCAAAAAAAGTTGAAATTCCCAAAAAAACGCTGGTGTCTTTTCCTTTTGACAGGGTGGGTGATAGGTTGAAAGAGATTGAATTTTTTTTTTGGGGTACCCTCCTTCCCCCCTACATTTGATAACATATGGCACCTAAACTACTGTATACTGTGGGCACATGTGTAGGGCATTATAACACCTCTATATAATTGTATTAAGGTTCCCTGGGCTTGTGTAGAGTAATGTATTTGCTGCAGCATATATGGCCATTGTACTTTAACTGGACGCCGTATGCAAATTAGCCAACACTAGCGTAACTTCGAACTGCTGATTGTATCTTCGCTAGCGCAACTTCGCAAGCATTTGGTACCCTGTGCGCAACTTCAGATCTTTGTAAATTAGCATTGTCCAGGCAAATGTATGCCTGGCCAAGTGCTGTGATGTGCACAAGCCAGTGCTTGCAAATTTTCGCAGGTAAGTAAATTTGCCCCTCCATCTCTAACGGAAATGGTAACACATGGATAGGGGATGGATATTGACCAAAGCGTCGGTTAGAATACCCCACGTGTCATTACTCAAATATTCTTGCATACTGAATAAGTGCTGACACTGTAATGCTCAGCTGCAAAAACGATCTGGCAAAACTGTGTCCTAATGTTAATGGCCACTGGCAGAATATTTAGGACAGTACTGTTGAACAGGACTTCCTCAGGCCAGTTGCTTTCCCCAAAGATCCCCTATTTGTGTCCAACAGCTTCTTGGTTTCTTTATATGGCATCATCATTACTTTAACCCAATAATTACCCAAAAATGAGACTAAAAAAAAAAGACAATGGATCATCATGTTCAACCCTTTCAAATGATGCCCATTGCACATATATACACACATACATATTCAGACCTATCGATACACTCACATATAAATAGCAACAAAAGTAATTGTAGATCTTAAAGCAGAGCTAAACTCCCGTAATGTGAAAAGCCCAATCCACTACTGTCCATAGTGCCCTGCATAGTGCATTAGAGAAAAATGTGCCCCTAATTGTGAAACTCGCGTATCTGTGCAGAGTAGCGCAGCTGAGCTCATGGGCGCCATATTCTGCATCTTTGGTTTTCTTTGGATCCTCTTCCTTCCCTTCAGCCATTTAAGGAGTTTCCAGGGCATACACAGTTGATGCAAACACCAGACTGGTTCCAACTGCGCATGCCCCAAATATCTCCGTGCCGGCAGTTTCTTCCGGAAGAAAACCAAAGATGTGGAAGATGGCGCCCATGAGCTCAGCTGCGCTACTCTGCACAGATACGCGAGTTTCACAATTAGGGGCACATTTTTCTCTAATGCACTATGCAGGAAGAAAACAGGGAGGGGCACTATGGTGGGTCGTTGAAGGGGCTTTTTTCATTGGGGGTTTCATTCTCCATTAAGATCAGAATAATCTTAGATATTGTGTTTGTCCAAGAATCCATCCAAACCACTCTGAATAGTATTTATAGTAGGTGCCATCATAACATCACCCAGCAAGACTTTCCCCGACCTCAATGTCTTCACTGTTTTCTTTTTGTTTTCACAGATGAGATTGAGATGCTGGAGAGACTATGGTTATCAGGAATTTGCCATAATGATAAAATTGAGGTGATGAGCAGCAAATTAGACATCGACAACATGGCTGGTGTATTCTATATGCTTCTGGTTGCTATGGGATTGAGTCTTCTTGTATTTGCTTGGGAGCATCTCATATATTGGAGGCTTCGACACTGCATGAGGCATTCTGGGAAACTGGATTTCCTGTTGGCATTTAGCAGGGTAAAGTCAATCATTCAGTTTGTAGGGTTTTTTTTAAAAGCATTATGGTGAATGTATTATATCGTAAACGGAAAAATCATTTTAAAAATTAAGAAACAAAATTTACAATTTGAAATGTAAGGTTCAGTATTGACAATAGATATTGTATTTGAGCATAATGTATTTTGGAGGTGGGCTGTTTTATGGCTGCCAATGTAACAGCTTTTGAGTAATAAGTGTTATCACATAGATTCATCCAAAATCGAGTTGGTGTTAACAAACTGCAAAAACAAACAAACAAACCACAATATGCTTGTGAGGATTTTTTTGAAACCATCAAAAAGTGAGGATTTATTAAAGATGCAAAAGGTTGCCAGAAAAAAAACTCAGCTAGTGAGTTCCTGTAAAAGTCGCCAATAATTGTCTTTAATAGATGCATTAATTTGTTTTTTTAAAACATTTGAGATAGAAAAATGGGGCTGGCATTGGCGTCTTCCACCAAAAAATGTGAACATGACTATTCGGTTTTAGTTGTTAATTAAAGTGACAGTATACACCCCGTATCAACATGAGCTCAATGAACAGGGATTTGGCTGAATATGCTTTTTGCCTATTGTTTTAATTATGGGATATGTATGTATGCTTCGAATATCGAAGTCAAAGTATTTTTCACAGCATTTGGCCATTGAACGGTCAAAGTAAAATCTTTCGATTGTGCGATTAAATCGTGCGAATCAAACGATTTTCGCGTACGATCAAACGATTTTACTTCGATGTGTGAAGACTTAGAAAAATGGTCTACAAAGTCCCCATAGGCTAACATAGCACTTCGGCAGGTTTAATTTGGCGAAGTATTGAAGTCGAAGTTTTTTAAAGAGACAGTACTTAGATTATCGAATGGTCGAATATTCAAACGATTTTTAATTCGATTCGAAGTCGAAGTAAGTTCGAAGTCGTAGTATCCTATTCGATGGTTGAAGTATCCAAAAAATTACTTGAATTTCGGATTTTTTTACTTCGAAAATTCCCTCGCATTCACTTCGACCCTTGATAAATCTGCCCCTAAGTGTAAAACCCACAAAAAAAGTCTAATACAAAAATTTGGCAATTGCAAACTGGGTGTAACGTTCTCGTTATCAGAACCTTGCACAGTGACGGGTACACTCGGTTGCACAGGTTACCCTGTGGTCTCTGGTGTTCACCAATGCCCTTTTGGGGCCCTGGGCTTTCTGCTGCGGAAAACCAACAAGAAAGTGCAGGGTTCAGGAAAAAGTCCAAAAACGAGGTACCGGCAAGGATTATGAAAAGACATAGTCATACAGCCGAAGAATCGAAAGGCAGGCGGCAGGATTTGTGAATGAGAGTCAGGCAGGAGTCAAAAAAACTAATGAATGAATTAGAGATATGCTTGAGCAGGAACAGTAAACTGAAGCCTAGCTTGGGCACTCACAAAGTGGAGGACTGGAGCTTTAAATGAGTTTTGGCGCCAAATTCGAATCGGGCCCCGAATCAAGGACGTCACAATGCTCAGCACCATGACACACGCATCATGACGATCAGCGTCAACACAGAAGGAACATGTGGAAGTGCGCGCCTGCGTACAGGGACCAAAGACGAGACGCGACAGGAGGTAAAAGAGCGCCGAACTCTCCCAGGGCGTCTTACACTGAACTGAAGTTTATTCGAAGTCAACGGGAACTTCTCTGATTCAATTGGACCATTTTGTAATCAATTTGTACTTTGAAAGGTTTTTGGATTTGATTTATGTGCTAGTAATTATCTGGAAAACTCACATTTTTAGAGGTTTTCGTTTTAGCATGATGTTCAGCATTTTGTTCTGTTCGTACTTTTTATATTCAGATTTTTTAAAAACTTTTATGGAATTCATGGTGTTAGAGAAACTTAATTTAATCCTGGTTTCAAAAACCTCTAAAAAATTACAATTCGGCCTCCAATAAGTACACCTCCACGTGTCTACTGAGAATTCCTCTGATAATGAGTTGCTCAAAGGCTGCTGCTTAGAGAAAATAGGGGTTTGTTTGCTTAAAGGTAAATAAAGAACTTTAAACAAATAGCCCTGGTATAGTGTTGAGGGGCAGTTGCTCAGTGGGAAACGTGCAAACGAGTGCTTATGAACAGGCCCGGACTAGCAATCTGGCATTTTGGCAAACGTCAGAGGGGCTGGTGTTGGGCTGCTTAGGCCTCTGTGTACTTAGAATGCCAGGACCTATTGTGAATCCCAGTCCGAACCTGCTTATTAATGGAAAAAAATAGAAAATAATGGATTTTTTAAATTAAAAGACCAGACAAAATTATGGTGTTAATTTTTAGCAAAGGTGTTTTGGCTATATACTGTCCCTTTAAATTAGTTAAAGCCTGAGGGAAAAAGGTGTAAAAAAGATGCCCTCATTTTTATACAATAATAGGGTTTAAAAATATTTTAAAAGCTAACCCCCATATGTATTAAAATGCACTAAGTTTGCCCAGGAGCAGTAATTCATAGCAACTAATAAAATGTTTGCTTCTAAAGAAATGACCAGTAAATGTTGTTCCTGGACAAACTGAATGTTTATTTCGTAACCCCCATAATTCTGTTTATTGCTAGTTATGAGCAAATGATTCTGCATTTTTCACAGCTTCCCCAACCAAAATGTTTTCCCTCCCAACTGTCCCATTTTCTGCGGGACAGTCCCAATGTTGACAGCTCAGCTCGAAGTCCCGGCTTTTTATTAAAAAATATTTTCTCTTTGATCTCCTGCCAGAAAAGGATACAAAGTTTTTGAAACCTAATTAAAATAAGCGGCTTTTTGGCAGAAAACCCAGGATAATCAACACCTGCATTTATATACATTTGTAACAATTTAAGAAAAGCAAAGATACAGTTGTAGCTATTTAAGATAAGCAAGTCTCTTGGGGAAACTAAGGGGGTTATTTATTAAAGTCTGTTTTTTTTTTTTTTCTTTTAATGGGGAAAACACCATTCTTTCATAGAAAAAAACTTAGATATTTTTTGTGATTTATTAAACTCTGATGGTGTTAAAAGTGAGAATAAAGAAGTACTCCAACTCAGACCTGCTGAGTTTATGTAGAAGTCAATGTCAGATTTACCAATTCACACAGCTGGAAGAAATCTTGACCTTACTTCATTCAAAGGTTTTTGTAGATAAAAGGGGTATTGGCAGCTTTAGGGCCTTAGTTGATCAATTTAAGTGCACTGTGCTGCTCTGTTGCATTTTTTACCTGTTTCACAGTTCTACCAAGCTGATTTTAAACTCTAGGGGGGAAATGTAATACAATTCGCAAAGAGCAAAACTTGTGAACTGTGAATAAAAATTCACCTGTCGCAATGTAAAATTCTACTTTTGGCATTTATTGCATTGTGAATATTAATTGCACAGTGAAAACCTTTAACACCTGCTCTGGAGTTTTGTTAAATATTTTGTCGTTTTGTAAAAAATGTTTTTTTTACATCCACTGTGAATAGTGATGGGCGAAGTCGTCCTGTTTCACTTTGCTGAAAAATTCGCAAATATTCAGTGAAATTCACGAAACGGCAAAAGATTTGTGAAACGCTGTCGGCGTCCATTTGTTTGGACTATGGTGAATTTTCGCTGCAGTTTCGCATATTTCTTCGCCGGAATGGCGAAACGCAGGAATTTGCCGTGAATTCTCGCCTAAATTTGCCCATCACTAAGGGGCCGATTCACGAAGGGTCGAATATCGAGGGTTAATTAACCCTCGATATTCGACTAGGAACTAAAATCGTTCGACTTTGAATATCGAAGTCGAACGATTTTGCGCAAATCCTGCGATCGATCGATCGAAGGATTTTTCATTCGATCAAACGATTAAATCCTTTGAATCGAACGATTCGAAGGATTTTAATCCAACGATTGAAGGAAAATCCTTCGATCAAAAAATCCCAGGCAAGCCTATGGGGACCTTCCCCATAGGCTAACATTGACTTCGGTAGCTTTTAGCTGCCGAAGTAGGGGGTCGAAGTTTTTCTTAAAGAGACAGTACTTCGACTATTGAATGGTCGAATAGTCGAACGATTTTTAGTTCGAAACGTTCGATTTTCGTAGTCGTAGGTCGAAGTAGCCCATTCGATGGTCGAAGTAGCCCAAAAAAACTTCGAAATTCGAAGTTTTTTAAATTCGAACCCTTCACTCGAATTTAGTGAATCGGCCCCTAACTGTGAACGATTGCAAAAGCAATTTGGTCGTAAAGTTTGCGAGGAAGTCGGTAAGGTCTTTAATACGTCAAAAATAACACAAATATGGTCGATAACGTCCGCAAGCATCTTTCATTGCTAAGCTCACGGTTCTTCATAGATGAACTGCATTTAATTTGTTTCCTCTGACATGACAGCGACCATGTAATTAACATGCCAACCACATTAGCAGCTGCCTGAAAATGCATCTCTTGATCACACAGTGATTTCTCAGGTGATTGCTAATAGCTCTCTCTAAATCTTTTTATGTCTCTCCCCTTGCTCTTCTCTTCCATTGCGTCTCCTTGTTACTGTTTCTCAAAAATTAATGACCTAAAACAAGGACAAACAAGAAGACATAAAAGATCACCCTGAAGAACAGATTAAAAGACATGAGAGTTTGATGTGTTTGTGTATATGACTCACATCCATATCTGGAATACTGCCCTTTGTGTTAACCCCTTGCAAATATACACGTTTTATTCTTCCAATTTACCCAAATTGACCCAGGCTGCTCAATTATTAGTAATTTAAAATTAATTTCCATCCCTGTGAGTAAAGAACCATAGGGATGGATTAAACAAACCACTAACCTTGTGATGAAATGCATTGCAGATCCCACTACAACAACTAAAGACTCAGCTGTAATTGAATTCCCCGAAAGAATCTAGTGCCTTTAAAATACAACTTCCACTGCTGCCAGTACACAAACAATTCTTCACTTTAATGTTTTCAAGCCCTTAGATTATAGAGAAAGATGGGACCTATGGAAAGACCAGAAAAAGTCTTGAGATCATGACTAGATGTATGGAGGACTATTTATTAAAGGAGAAGGAATACCATTTTACAATTGGCGTTCCAAAAGTTATGCACCCCCGAGTGACTACTTTTACTCACTTGACACCCTGAGCCGGAGCTCCTATCAGCAGATAACCGCATTGGCCCAGGGTTCTTCTAGTGAGCAGCATGGAGTGATCATCTTGCTGCTTCTTCGAGTCTTCTCGCGGCTGCGCAATCCTCCAGGTTTTTTTTTTCAAATTTCCTGTGACAGATGCATGCGCAGTAAAATGAAATAACCAGCTTTTTCTTTAAAGTTCATTCTTTCGCTCTACTGAGCATTCGCAGCTGCGAGAAGACCCAAAGAAGCAGGAAGAGCATCGCTCTGTGGTGCTCGCTAGAAGAACCCCGGGCTGGTGTGGTTTTCTGCTGATAGGAGCAGGTAAGTAAAAGTAGTCACTTGGGTTGAATTTTAGTGGTTTTAAAGGGTTTAAACTCTATCCCTCTATGCAATGGAATGACATGGAATTTATTATTTAGTAGAAGATCCAATTATAAAAATAAGTACGAACAAAAATGCTGAACGAGGTGCTAAAAAAATAAGAAAAACTCTAAAACCAATTTTTTGAGACAATTACTATTGAAAAAAATTCCAAAGAAAAGTTGAATTAATTAAAAAAGGCCCAAAAGGATCAGCACAGCTCCCTATGACTTCTATGGGACCCAACAGCTTTTACTTGGTGCAGTTTTGTATTAAAAGGTTTTTTTTTACACTTCATAAATCTCAAATTTTTTGAGTTTTAGAGAAATAAAAAAGTGCGTTTTTCATAAAAAAATGACAAACTGTATTACATCGTCCCCTAAGTGTTTGGAAGTGGATATGCAGTAGAGATACATTAATTAAAAAGAATGAAACAAAGGACTAGTGATGAGCAAATCTGCCCCATTTCACTTCAACAAAAATTTGTGAAATGTCAAAAATTAAAGTAACTGCTCAACTTTTTTTCCATGCAACTATTTCAAAGCACGGTTCATTGTCTTTGGATGTATTTTCACAGCAAAACCTGTGCTTAAAAAATCGCTCATCACTATCAAGGATACACCATCAATGAGGGCTCCTAAGCCTTTACCAGATTTCCAACCTATTTTTATGACCTCTAATACATTCAAATTCATATCTACCCCCAACATTAACGGACTCACTCCAATAAAAAAAAAAACACTTTTTTCTACTAGACTTAAGGTATGAAGATCCAAATTACAGAAAGATTTGTTATCTGGAAAACCCCAGGTCCTGAGCATTCTGGATTACAGGTCCCATACCTGTATATTATAAATATATAAATAAAATATGCTAACCCCACAGTCTACAGCTAGGCTGTACACTAGGAGGTTAGTATATTGTTATCCTGTTATAATAAAAATTTGGTTTCTGTTTTTTAACAAACTTTTAGGAGTGTGGAATGTTTTTGTGACATCCCCCCAGCTGCCCCTGTACTTACTGTATGTGCCTTCTCTCCTTTTTACCCAAAACAGACATTGAAATTGTCAAGGCTACAGGGAAATATCCCCAACAAAAACACGTTAGTTCTCAATATAAAAAAAAAATGATCTACCTTCCCTGTCAGTGTTCTTTATAGTGTGCACCACAACTCCACTCAAATTGTCCTTAGCAAGGTTACTAAGGACACTGGAAGGTATTGGGAGTGACATTTATTTAGCTAAATGATATTGTTCTGTCTGTTCAGTATTTGTTAAGAAAATAAATACACAGCATAGAAACGAATGTCTTTGTTGCAAGCATTGCATGGAATTGTAAAGAGTGTCCAGCTCAGAGCTACCTGCAGTCTTCTATTAGAGTGCTTTTAGGAATGTCCAAAGGAAATCAACTGTACTGAAAACAAAAATAATAAACATGAAGTAGTATAATAACTATGTACATTGATGTGCCCATTTTACTGATGAGCGCATGTGCCCTGTTGCGGTTTGCCAAACAATTGGCACAACGCATTGAAGTCAATAGGCAACAAAATTTTCACATGCAACCAGTGGTGTAAATAGATGTTACTGGGCCCAAAAGCAAAAACATTTTAGGGCCCCCAACATATCCAGAGGTAGTCCTGTTTTAACAATTTATGAAATTGCTGATTTTTTAGGGCCTTATGAGGCCCCTATACCTCCTAGGCCCCCTGCAACCACATGGTCTGCTTCCTCTGTAGTTACACCCATGCATGCAACAATTTCTTCTTGCGCGTATGACTCACGCATTAAAGTCAAAGGGCATATTTTTTTCTAGCATTGACTTTTTTGTGTCTGCAACTTTTTTGTCCGAATGCATTCAAGTCATTGGCTGTTTTTTCTTGGGAAGTTTAGTAAAAAAAATAGCAGATAGCAAAATGCTGGATTTTGCAAGGAATCCATGTCTGGGGAAAATTTGCTCATCACCCCATTCTCTAAACCTTAAACTATATAGTTTCTAGAAGGAATACTGCTAAGGTTGGGTGGGGTTAGTTTTTTACCCAATAATCTCCCTAACTTGCATTTAACCACCCCAGAGATTCTTAGTAGATGCAGGTACATGTATGGAATCTGTTATCTGGAAACCCGTTATCCAGAAAGTTCTGAATTACGGAAAGTCTGTCTTCAATAAATAACATTTTATCCAAATAATTAAATTTTTTAAAAAATGATTTATTTTTTCTTTGTAATAATAAAACAGTACTTTGTACTTGATCCAAACAAAGGTATAATTAATCCTTATTGGAAGCAAAACCATCTTTAAGTGGACTTAAGGCATAACAATCCGAATTACAAAAAGATCCATTGTCCAGAAAACCCAAGGTTCCGAGCATTCTGGATAACAGATCCCATACCTGTACTTGCAGCAACCTTCCACCAAGCACACACATTTGCATTGCAATAGATAAATACACAGCATAGAAACGAATTTCTTTGTTGCAAGCACCTTCAATTATGCATACAATATCATACAATGCAATGTCTTAAAAAATATGAATTATGGAAATTCAAATACAGGTAAAAGGTCTATTATGCAGATTGCTTGAGATCTAGAGTCTTCATAAAAAGCTTTAATCAAATTAAATAAACCCAAAAGGATTGTTTTGACACCAATATGGATTCATACAGCTTAGTTAGCATCAAGTTCAAGCTACTGTTTTATTATTAGAATTATCTGCTTATAATGGACTCATTATGTAAGTATGTCTCATGTGCAGTCTATGAACCATTTTCCAAAGCAAGGTTATTATACAAAAACAGATGCACACTTAGGGGCTGATTCACTAAGGGTCGATTATCGAGGGTTAATTAACCCTCGATATTCGACTAGGAATTGAAATCCTTCAACTTCGAATATCGAAGTCGAAGGATTTAGTGCAAATACTGTGATCGTACGATCGAAGGATATTCCTTAGATAGAACGATTAAATCCTTTGAATTGAAGGATTTTAATCCAACGATCGAAGGAATATCCTTCGATCAAAAAAACTTAGGAAAGCCTATGGGGACCTTCCCCATAGGCTACCATTGACTTCGGTAGCTTTTAGCTGCCGAAGTAGGGGGTCGAAGTTTTTTTTTAAAGAGACAGTACTTCGACTATCGAATGGTCGAATAGTGAAACAATTTTTAGTTCGAATCCTTCGATTCGAAGTCATAGTCGTAGTCGAAGTAGCCCATTCGATGGTCGAAGTAGCCCATTCGATGGTCGAAGTAGCCCAAAAAATACTTCGAAATTCGAAGTTTTTTTACTTCGAATCCTTCACTCGAATTTAGTGAAATGGCCCCCTTTAGGGTGTTATTAATTAAAGTGTGAATGCTAAAAACTCTAAGTGGGAAAAAAAACCTAACATTTTTCAATATTTATTATACCCAGAAGATGCAAAAAGTCAAAATCCGAAAATCCGCCATCTCAGACCTGCCGAAGTTGTGTATAAGTTAATGGGAGAGGTCCCTATCCTATTTGGAAGTTTTTGTGGTCTGCTCTGGAATTAGCCTGAAAATCAGACTATTTCTGGCTTTTTGGCAAAAATCAAAACAATTCAGGCTTTTTGGGAAAAAGCCCCCCCCCAAAAAAATGGTGGCAAGATATTTTTATGGACTTTAAAAAAAATATACTGCATTTATTAAACTTAAGGTTTGGTGATCCAAATTACAGAAAGAGACCTTTATACAGAACATCCCAAAACGATCAAAGGAAAAATCTTTCGATCAATTAAAATCCTTCAAATCGAACGATTCGAAGGATTTTAACCCATCGATGGAAGGATTTTCCTTCGATCAAAAAAAGCTTAGAAAGCTTATGGGGAAGGTCCCCATAGGCTCACATTGATGCTCGGTAGGTTTAAAGTGCTGAAGTAGGTAGTCAAAGTTTTTTTTTAAAGAGACAGTACTTTGACTATCAAATGGTCTAATAGTGGAAAGATTTTTAGTTTTTAGTACCCAAAAAAAAAAAACGTCGAAATTTGAAGTTTTTTTACTTCGAATCCTTCACTCCAGCTTAGTAAATGTGCCCCTTGATGTATTGGAATAAGTGGGAGTTTTTAACTTTTTTTTTTTTTTCAAATGCGAAAAAATCCAGTTGTTTTTCTGGGGAGACATATGCATGGCAAAATTCTAGTGCAGATTCATGAAAATTCACGAAAGCATGAGTTTTGCTGTGAATTTGTATCAGTCCCTATAAATAATGTTCACTTTTATGCCTGATGCATTAACATTATTAAGGGATGCTGCAATATAAAATATACAAAATATAAAAACCTTTAAAAATATTTAATACTTTCCAAACACTAAAATAAGAAAATGTCAGAAACCTAACTACATTAGCTACAGAGACCACATGAAATGTTTGCATTTAGGATACCTGTTTCTTAATAATAACATGAAGGTTCCACTAAAGAACTCGGTAATACGTGAACTTTGAGACTGCATGAGCTTCTCTTCTTCAGATCTAACTTCTTCAGATAATACTTTAGTGGCCTCCAAGCTGATTTATCACCACTATGAAGTTTCATGGATAACTTTCATCCTGGTCTCACAAAGCAATCTCAGTGTGCAGGAAAATATTGTAAAAGATGTGAAAGCAAGATGATAACTACATGGAATTTTTTTTTCATAATTTGTAGCACTTATAAAAAATATATAGATTGGCTGTGTCTGCATTTTCAATTATGTTTATAAAATGTCCTTTGCACAGTGATGGAGAAGAAGTGCCTTGGTGAGAAAATGCACTGGTTTGATTTGCTAGTGTGGAAAGGAGGGATTCTCAACCTGATTAGGATCAACTAGAGGCTTGACCTTTTCTACAAAGTTTCTTTTCTCATCATGGTTGCAGGAACATTTGAGAATAATTAGGTCTGCAGTTATAATGAGCTTAACCAAATCCAAGGTGATCTAGTTCTCTTAATGGTCCACAACAGTGCCACACACCGCCATTATGACTTTCTATCTGTCATTCTATTTCTATTTATTATTTCCATTGAGGTACAAGATGATGAGTCGTGAACCTATCAACCAGATACCAGTCTAAACCAAAAAGCTGCAGAACAATGTAATAAAGGATTTATTTATCAAAATCTGAAAATTTCTGATCATTTTCTGTAAAATAGTCAGACCAAATCTGCATTGATTTTCCCCTTTATTTATCAATCCATTTTTCCAAAAAGAAAAAAACACAATAAAATTATGAAATAATTATATATATGATGCCCAAAAACTCCACCACAGATCAGAATATCTTTGGAACTTCTCCCATTGACTTCTACATGAAGTCAGTAGGTCTGTGTTGAAGTACATTTTTATTCAGACGTTTAACAACCTCAGGGTTTGCTAGATTCCCAAAAAAATCAAGGGTTTTTTTTCACAAAAATTTCGGATTTTCTCACATTTTTCACGTTTTTGACATTTGGACTTGTTAAATAACCCCCTTTGGTCTAGGTCTTGTATCTCATTGTAAATCATCTGTAGATAGGATTTACTGGTCAAATGAAGATTAGTGACGTGCGTATTTGGGGCGTTTCGCTTCACCGAAATTCGTGAAACGGTGAACAATTAGCAAAACAGGGCCGGCATCTCATTTTTGATGCTGGCGTCCATTTTTATGATGCCAGCGTCCGTTTTTTTGAAGCAAATTTGCTGGCGTCCAAAAAAACGGGCAGCATTCATTTTTTTACGCTGGAGATTTTTTTTGGTGGTTTCGCAAATTTATTCGCCGGCGGTGAATCGCGAGATTTGCCTCAAATTCGCGCCTGCCGAATAAATTCAGCCATCACTAATGATGACAAGGAAAGATCTAACTGGTTGATATCTGGTCAAATACTGAATTGTGTAATACATTTTATACACGTACATGTTATTTTTTAATATTATAATTAAAAAAGGCTGAAAGCTAATTGTTACTGGAATAGCACTGTCTACATCATATTAAAAGTTAAAGAGGTTACAGTTCTCATCTAAGCGCTTATTTATGAACAATATCTAGACTCTGGGCCTGTGACAGAGCTACAATTCTGACATTAAAATAAACCTTTAGCTCACATTAATGAATATGGATGCAGGGTAATATTGATTTCAAATTTCAATTTTCTCTCATGCATTACTGACATTGATGCATTGTCTCCTCTGTTTGAATAGTCAAAGAGAAAGTTTGCATTTCTGTTTCTTTGTTACTGAGCAGCCTCATTGTGACCAAAAATAAAAGATGTCTAACCTTTTGTTGAGGTCAACTTTTGGGGAGAGCTAAGGTCAACAGCAGCTAATGAACCACAATTAAATGTCTATGATGTATATCAGGTCTATATACTGATGATACAGTATATATACTAGGAAACCCAGTTTCCATACAGTTCTAAATTATGGGAAGGTCATTATTTCAATTTTCTTTGTAATAATAAAAGAGTGCCTTTTACTTGATGGTGTCTAAAATGCAATAATCCATAATTGTGAAATCCTATTGAGTTCATTACATTTTTAACTTTTAGCACAAAGTTGATCCAGGGACAGTTTGAAGTTCTATTAATTAGAGTTTGAATTTTAGAGGTTTTTGAACCTTTTTGAAGATTAAAGGGGTGAGTCACCTTAAAATAAATGTTTATTCATATTTTATTTATATAGACTCTCAGTCTCTACATCATACATAGGGGGTTATTTATCAAAGTCTGAATTTATATCAATATTTTCTGCTACAAACTCGAATCAAATCCGCTTGGGTTTTTTACGATTATTTATTATAACATTTTTCTGAAAATTTGCTTTGTGGAAAAAAATCTGATTTTCAAATTTTTCAGTTTTTTTTTTATCTGATTTTCACCCGAAAACTCAAAAACTTCGGGGTTGTGCACGAAAAACCCAACACACATCAAAAAATCATTGGGACTTCTCACATTGACTTATATGCAACCTTGACAGCTCTGAGATGCTGGATTTTTAGATTCGGACTTTTCCATCCTCAGGTTTAATTAAATTACGAAAACTTCATGATTTTTTAAAAAGTCACAGAAAAGTTGCGAGAAATGATGACTTTTTCAACTTGACGCATGTTAACTACAACTTTTTCATGTTGTTGCATGAAAGTCAGCATCAAAAATATGCAAAAACCATGAAGCACGGAATTGTCACAGTTTTGCTGCTTAAGTTTTGATGCATAATAAATCCCTTTTTAGGGTTTTTGGCAAAAAAAGAGACAAATTAGAGAGGCTACAAATGGAAGATCTCACATTCCTCTTGGTCAACTGGGGTTAGCATTTTGGACAATAGATCTCATACCTGTAATAAAAATATATATATCAATATAATAATAGTAACATAACAGGGGTTTGAGGCTAGTAAGCCATAACAACTAGTGTTGGGCGAATTTATTCGCCAGGCGCGAATTTTTGTTGAATTCCCGCGATTTGCCGCCGGCGAATAAATTTGCGAAAATTCGTATTGTAAAAAGAGATGGTTTGAAGGCAAGACAGAGGGGGCATTTCCCCAGGCTCTCTTATACCCCTTGCTGGTTCTTATCTTTATCATTTAATCCAGAAACAAATAAACATGATAACTGCATGCTTTATCTCTCAATCAGAATCATCTTCCAGAATTATATGATCAGATTTTAACCTTCATTGTTTTCTGTGGGAACCAGAATTTACCTCACTTGCTGGGCTGCATTATAATATATTAAGGCAGTTGCAAGATAGAAGACATTACCTAACAAGACAACACATGGCTTCTTCAATATTGCAAGTTAAGACATACTGTACTTAGGGGGTTATTTACTTAGGGGGTTATTTACTTAATTCCAGTTGGGCTTTTTGGGGCAAAACTCAATTTTTTTGTTTTAAAACTCAAATTTTTCAAGATTTATAAAAGCTTGAATCTAAAAATCTGCCTTCTCAGACCTGCCAAGTTTGTGTCTAAGTAAATGGCAGAGATCTCTATCCTACAGTATTTTCAAGTTTCTGGCTTTTTTGGGGGGGGGAATCAAGCAATTCGGGAAAAACTAATCGAGTTTTATCAAGTTTTTACCCGAACCGATTAAAACACATTTTTTTTAATAATAAATAAGGTCAAATTGTGGATTTTAGTTTGGTCAGACTTTTTTATTTGAAATATCAGAAGAAGTTGGATTTTGATAAATAACCCCTTAGAAATAAAAAAAAATGTGGATGGATGTTACAAAATACCCACAAACCCCAGGCCTCAAACTAACTATCTACAGAAGAAACAGAAAAAGTCAAGAATCCATTATACATACATAAGATCTGTTCTGCAAAATGTTTAGGTTCTGGTGTTTTACAGATAAGGGGGTCTTTCCATAAATTGGATCACCACATCTTAAGCCCACTAAAAACATTTTAAAACTTAAAAACGCAATAGGATTATTATTTTGCCACCAATATGGATTTAGTTTGGATCAAGTACAAGGTAATGTTTTATTATTATAGAGAAAAAGGAAACTGGTTTCTAGATAACAGGTTCCTCAATAATATATAAAATACCTATTTATTAATACAAGTAAGTTATTTTTTATCCATTAAAGGTTATATAAAACAGAGACTTTAAGTCACATCCTTAATTGTTACAATAACCACTGCTCTATAAACTGTAATGAATATTCTTTATTTAATATTCAGATCTTTGATCCAACTCCCTTTTTTCTCCCACAGGGCATGTATAGTTGTTGTAGTGATGAAGATCCTAAGGATTCAGATCAACAGCTTCCTACACTGAATCACTGTTATCCATCGCAAAGGTTACCAGCCTTGCCCAACTCAACTGTTCTACCACCTCCACTGCCTTCCGCACCATTGCCATGTTCTAACTTCATACCAAGAGAAAGGCGCGTTGTGGAGAGGTGGCGCCATGCACGAAGTCCAAATTGCTACAAAGATATTTACACTCCAACTCGCTCTGTACATGACCCAAATAATAAAGTGGCTGCTCCTAGACTTCCTCATAAAAATACATTCTCTGATGGATTTCACCGTTACTATGGACCAATTGAGCCTGAAGGACTATCAGATCATTTGGTTGAGTCAGAGCAAGCATTTGGCAAAGATAAAAAGATGGCATCATGCCAAATGTCACCACAAACACAAAGGGAACATTTCTTGGAAAACCCACCCTCCTATTTTGCAATTGTACGTGAAAAAGATGCCCCTGAACCACCAGGATGGCAGTCAAAAATTTCCAGAGGCCTTTATGATAACTACCAGTCAGGAAAGGAAAGAACACCAAAGTCCACAGCTGGAGCACGAGGTAGTCGAACACCAGAAACTACAACAAAGAAATTTGATCATTTGGGAAGCAGCTACCAATCAAAGGGTGCATGTGACATCGAACGAGAGGTTTTTAATAGTGGAGGACCCAGTAGCAATAGCAATCGTACCAACAAAGCCAGTGTAGATTTATTTGATAAACCCCACTATAGTGGCCATACAAGATTCACCTATGAAGATGAGCGCAGCTGTGGGAGAGATTGCCATCATCGCAGAGATGACATGGACTTAGAATCCCAGCCTTTACTGCATAAAAAATCCAGTCGTTCTCACATGTGCAGAAGTCACTCTCATCCCTTAGTTATGGGTGCCAGTCAAAGCAAATATGCGGACCTTTCAGATTCTGATTCAGATGTATGTGAGCGAGAACCTACTTGTGTAAAAACAGAAATGGGGCATAATTGCTGGTATTCACCAAACTATTTCTGCACTTATCCATCTAGAGAACGTCAAGTGGCATCTGCCCCACGCAAGCCAATGAGGTACTGGTCTGTAGATAAGTTAGGCAAGTATCATCAGTTAAGCAAAGAGTATGTTCCAGGCACATGTCATGGCTCTTGTTATTGCAGTAGCTTAGAAATGCTGCAACCTCACTGCCACAAAGAGCCAAGATACTTTAGCTGCTCAGATGAAAAACTTGAACGACGGTTAGACTGGGAGCACTTTCATAGTGGTCACTGCTCCTTCCTTCACCATCATCACCACTCCTGTGACTTAGCTCCTATTCATCCCACATCACGAAGTTTAGAGGACCTCAGCAGATGCCACTTGAGGTGTCACAGGCACATCTTCTCACCAGAATTCAAGCCTAGATCAAGCCACAGTGGAGCCCTTTATAAAAGAAGGGGTTCTGCACACTTCTCCAGTTTGGAATCAGAAGTATGACCAGAAGAGCACTCAGTTTATTCCAAGATCATGCATCTCTAGGAATTGGAAATGATATATGTATAATACTTATATCTATACATACATAGTTTTGAAACCAAAACTTACAATAGTTTCAGCAAGAGTGGAATGACCTTTCTCCATCTCTCTTACATGGGCCATAATGTTTAATAATGCTAATTACAAATCAAAACTACAATTTTCCTACTAAGTAAGAACTTTTTGTGAAATACGGTGATATTATTACAGCTTTATATTGGCTGTAAATGTTTTGAGATTACACATTTTTCCTACTGGCTGGACCAGCAAAAGGACGTATTTTAAATCATCTGATGGAAAGAGCCACTGTTTTCCCCCAAACAAATCATACTACTGGCTGAGAGGTTCAACTTCAAATGCCATGCTCAAGAATCTATATTGTCTACAGTTAAAATCCAGTGTCTAAGGCAACTTTATTAGGGACATTCATATAAGGATTAGCATTGAGGAACAAGAATTCGGAAAGGTTAAGATGAAAAGAGGAGTAGTTATGGACATCATTTTTCACCCTGTTCTCCTCTAATTTTACTTTTTGAGGAAATGTTAAGGGCTTTCTCTAGACATTTATAACACTTTTAAGCACACTGCAATAGAATCATTAGTTGTAACTAGAATCAATTAGTATACTAATATAACTGAGTAGTAGTAGTATTCTTAGAAAGCCTTTTTTCACTGTTGTTTTTTGATCAAGATTAGAAGTTGTCTATGGCAGTACTGACCATCTAAGGAGCAAAAATTTAGTTCTGATGTAAAAATTTAAGTCAAATACATGAAACCATCAGTTAGCAGTAAAGGTTTATTATTATTATCATTATTATTATTTGTTTTTAAGGAGACAAAACTGTGATAGAAAACAAATCAAAAATATGTTTTTAAATAATTCCTACCCTTCACACTGTTCAATGTTTACATGAAAAACATTCTTTCTTTTGATTCATTTGGACCAATTAAGACAATGTCAGCATCTGATAAATTGTTTCAGGTAGAGCAAATCTATGCGATAATAATTCCTGGTTTTCACAGAATGCCATAGAATATTTTCTGCATAAAGCGACATTTTAACTGAATAATAAAGAAATATGTAGCATTTCAAACCATTGACCTTTCAGGTACAACGCGTAATATGAGTTGTCATTGCAGCACCACCCCAAGCTCTGAGCCTGCTCCATGAATACCACTTGCACATAACCCAATAAATGGCCAATGATTAGGTGTGTATGAAGGTTTGGTACATCCAGGTTATATCAATAAAGATATAATTTTATAAATAATATAAAATACTTGATATTCCAGTGTTTCATTTCAAAATTGAATTCACCTTTCTTCAACCACACTGATCACAAATTTCATTCTCTAGTGGTAGCTATTCTGTAAACTAATCTTGGCATATATTCATTATATAATTTGTTGCCCCAAAAATGTCTATAGATTATTAGCGGGTTATCTTTTAAGGTGCGATTTTTTGTGGTGTCCATTTAGATGGCAAAAACCCCAAAAAGTTGCTGTAAAAATAGACACAATTTTTTTCGTGATTTATTATGCCCCAAAGTGCGGATCTGAAAATACTCCATCGAAAACTTGCCAAATTCATGTAATAGTCAATGGCAGATGTCCCCTTAAAGGAACAGTAACACTAAAAAAAAATGTTATGTGACAAATCCACTCTAAACTGCTTCAAGAACAGCTCTATTGTGCATAAAGTTTATTATATTCAATGCTTTTTCCAAAAAACATATTAAATCTCTGCTTCCGGATGCACACTGTAGAATTGCGAAAAAGGGCAAAATCTGAGGTGCGGCGGCTCCACATCTCTGCCTAGACTGCTGTACTTCTATACTGCAAGCAGGGAAGGAATGTCCGCTGCGTAATTTACTTCTGTGAGTGCTGAGAGTGGAGAAAGAATGTCCACAGTGGTAATTTACTGGGTCCTGTGTGTTAGATTTATGGCTGATCTGAGTGCTATCTTTACTGTTCCCAGCACTGAACTAGCTAAAGCAATCTTAGGAATAACCTCTGCGGGCATTTTACTCATTTTTGGAATAATTGATTTATGACATACTGTAGTTTAAAGTGGACCTGTCACCCAGACACAAAAATCTGTATAATAAAAGTCCTTTTCAAATTAAACATGAAACCCAATTTCTATTTTTTATTAAAGCATTCATAGCTGTTGAAAGCTCATTTAAAAATCTCAGCTGTCAATCAAATATTGTCTGCCCAGCCTCTATGCCCGTGGCATAGAGGCGGGGCAGACAATTACTTTCACTTTCCATTCAGCACTTCCTAGATGACATTGCTCTCCCCACATTCCCCCATTTTCTTCAACGTTTAATTGTGTAGCCAGTGCATGAGGATGGACACCAGGTCCCCCATTCTGGTGCACAAACAAGATTTTTAGATGATGCAAGGCTTGTCTTAATAACAGTGTCCACAAAATGGCTGCTGCCTGCTTGCGATAATTTTGAAATCCCAGACTGAAGGAAGCAAGATTCAAATAATTTATATAGTGTAATTATTTTGCTTGACTAATAAAATAGGATTTTGAATTAATTTTTTGGGTAACGGGTCCCCTTTAAGAGCAGACTTTCAATATTTCAGCCTTGTGCCTAAAAAATGTAAACCGTTCTCAGAAATCATGGAGAAAGAATGTCCACAGTGGTAATTTACTGGGTCCTGTGTGTTAGATTTATGGCTGATCTGCGTGCTATCTTTACTGTTCCCAGCACTGAACGAGCTAAAGCAAGCTTAGGAATAACCTCTGCGGGCATTGCTTCTCCACTCGCAGCACTCACTCATAGAAGTAATTTAGGCTGCGGACATTCCTTCCCTGCTTGCAGCACATAAGTAAGTCCTGCAGAGGTCTGTAAAATCATCAATACAGCAGCACAAACTAGTTTCCGGTTCAGCAGTCTAGGCAGAGATGTGGAGCACCACACCTCGGATTTTGCAGATTCGCCCTTTCGCCATTCTACAGTGTACATCCGGAAGCAGAGATTTAATATGTTTTTTTTGGACAAAGCATTGAATATAATAAACTTTATACACAATAGAGTTGTTATTGAAGCAGTTTAGAGTGGATTTGCCACATAAAATTTTTTAGTGTTACTGTTCCTTTAACCATTTGAAGATGTTTTAACCCTCATGAAATGTTTGGAGTTTTGGGGTTTGATGCTGGTTTTTCCTTGAACTCAAATTTTTCATGGTTATCAGGCGTCAAATTCAGGGTTTTTGCGCGACAATCCAAAAAAGTTGAGGTGTTTCCCGATCTGATTTTTTCAAGTTTTTTTTTTTTTTTTTTATTGATAATTAAGGGCAAATCGTGGATTCTAGTTTGGTCGGAGTTTTTTTATTTAAAAAATTCAGATTTTGGTAAATAACCCCCTTAGTGTTTTGTGCCTAGTGTCACCTTTCTTTTTTATCCTCATGTTTTATTACAGACTATTACAGTTTACTCATCACATTATCTAGTGCATCTTTGTTTTACAGTTGCTCCGTCTGTAAAAGTAGCTCCATATATCCCTACACATGCCGCATAACTTTCAATTGTTCCTTTCGATGATGTCTGTATTCTAGTGCAATGCACAGAGTTTATTTAACCAGGTTTAAATAATCCTTGATTAGAGTCGTTTACATGATCATTTACAGATCAATCACTAGAGTGCCATCAATATCGAGTTAACTTCAGCGAGATCACAAGTCGGCTGTCAATGCACAATCCTATTCCAGCAGAAGCCACTGGCTTGTGATCCGATATAGACTTACTGTACCATTTTACTTTCAATGAAAAAAAACATACAGAACTTGAACTGCTCCAACCAAAATGTACATAACAAGGTTTGTTAGACTGATTGCAAAATTATTCTTTTTTTTTTCATTTTTTATAATATCCTGTCTGTTTAGCACTGTGTCCCCTAAGTGCCATAACATTCTAAAAACAAAAGTCATAATTCTAGTTTTTTAATATTCAAATTATGTTTTGGAAAGAGCATCTCTTAAAAGATACAGTATATAATCAGGAATTGCATCTGAATTTATCCAATGGTGTATTGTTCCTAGATGTGCCGACTAGTAACTCACTACCACGGGACACTAATTCATTATAAAATAGTAGATAGGATTTATTCATTTTTGGCATAATTGATTTATGACATACTGTAGTTTAAGAGAAGACTTTCAATACTTCAGCCTTGTGCCTAAAAACTATAAACCGTTCTCAGAAATCATGTTTCCTTAACAAGCTTTCAGGGTGATATCACACATGTAAACTGCATCTACTTGTCAGAGAGGAACACAAAAAAGAACATCAGGATATTTGGGTAGAAGTCCTTCTTGTCACTGGCCAATTCTTTAGTGGCACACTGTAAATTTTGTGAAAAGCAGGTTATGATTTACTAATGTGTTTCGGGTAGATTGTAATTTTCAGGTGCAGTGTTAATGCAACAAGTTTCCTAAATGATTTTTTTTTATTTCCACTATAAAAATTATTTTAAGTCTCTTATACCTGTGTGAATTTTATGGATATGTCATTGGATATTAATAATAATTGTTAATGTGTTACAGGGGTGGACACCCTCACTGCATCACCCCTGAATGTCTATCTATCTATCTATCTATCTATTATCTATCTATCTATCTATCTATCTATCTATCTATCTATCTATCTATCTATCTATCTATCTATCTATCTATTCATATATCTGTATATCTTTCCATCCACCCATCATCTATATCTATCTATCTATCTATCTATCTATCTATCTATCTATCTATCTATCTATCTATCTATCTATCTATCTATCTATCTATCTATCTATTCATCTATCTATATATCTTTCCATCCACCCATCATCAATATCTATCTATCTATCTATCTATCTATCATCTACCTATCTTTCCATTCATCCATCCATCCATCCATCCATCAACTATCTATTAATGATCATCTCTCTCTCTCTCTCTCTCTCTGATCATCAATATCTATCTATCTATTATCTATCTTATCTATTTATCCTTCTATCTATCTATCTATCTATCTATCTATCTATCTATCTATCTATCTTTCATCTATCTATCATCTACCTATCTTTCCATCCATCCATCCATCATCTATCTATCAATGATCATCTCTCTCTCTCTCTCTCTCTCTCTCTCTCTCTCTCTCTCTGATCATCACTATCTATCTATCTATCTATCTATCTATCTATCTATCTATCTATCTATCTATCTATCTATCTATCTATCTATCTAATCTATTAATTATTCCTGCAAAGTAAAATCACCCGAGACCTGAGGATGTGCAGCCCTTTGATTTATAGAGAGGCAGATCCCATACATTTTCATGCATGTCATACCATGTTCCTTTATTGATGACAAAAACGTCAAGATTACATCTTTGCTGTTAATATGTAGAGTGCTTATTTCTTTTTATATCTTTAAAAGAAATTCTCCGAATTTTCCAAGACTGTGTGAAGGGATCAGTTGCAATAGTGTGTAGCATACAACTTAATCCAGACCATATGGCATTATCTACAAAAACATAAACATTATATTACACACGAATGCTGATATAGTTTCATTGTATCATGGACAAAGATCTGCAGGATGCTCCTGTTGCTCCTGTGTCTGCATATTTCCAGGAATATATTATAACTTTTTAAGTGACCTGTGGAAAGAGGTAAAAAAATATTGGGCATTAGGAACTAGGAACATATTTATAGCAAATATGTATGCATTTGCTTCTACATGTTACCAATACACAAAAGGAAATATACAAAGAGAAGCTATTGGGGCCTTTTCAAAGTTAAATCATACCGGAGGCAGAATAGAAGAATCACCTTGTTAAAATAGAGAAGCATTTAAATGAGGATCCATTTTCTTTTATTGTAATGTTTTGACTCAGGTCATCCATAGCTTGTGGCAGCTCAACCTGATATTACAGGTATATGACCTGTTATTCAGAATGCTTGGATCTGGGATCTTTCAGCAGTTTGGTTCTCCCCAATTAAGTCTCCTAAGAACCATTAAAGCATTAATTAAGCCCAATCAATTGTTTTGCTTCCAATAAGGATTAATTATATGTTAGTTTGGATCAAGTACACAGTACTGTTTTATTATTACACAGAAAAAGGAAATCATTTTTAATCATCCCTATTGGAGATGGCCCTTCCCATTCTGGATAACAGGTTTCTGTATAATGGATCCCATACCGGTATGACTTAGAGTCAAGCATATTCTTTGATCAATTCTTAAGACAAATTGTATTTTCTATGTGGGTTGGTATTAACCAGCAAAAAAATATATAATTGGAAATAATGACTACTTGCATAAACTCTGTGGTATGAATATCTCAGTTTGTTCTTTATGATCAATAGAGAATCGCACCCCAATATACAGAATAGGGAATCGAATTATTATTGCTGGAGCTCAAGCAATCGGTTAATTAAATTAAGTGTGAGTTCTTGAATAAATATTGTTTTCTTTATCTGATTAACTCGGCTTGCTGTAGACTGGGCTTAGTTTTCTCCAAACATGTTTTTAAAAGGAATAAAAATATTGTCACCTAAGAGTAAAGACACACGGAGCTACTAGTGGGAGCTACGTCTCACCGCTATAAAACACCAGAAAATATCCTGCTATAGGCAATGCTGAGAATTGTCTCTTCTAAAATACACATAGGGGGTTATTTATCAAAATCCGAATTTTTCTTATCTATTAATTAAAAAAAAGTCCAACCAATCTAGAATCCACAATTTGACCTTATTCATTATTAAAAAAAGCTTGATTTAATTGCATCAGGGCAAAACTCGATAAAATAGTGCGAAAACCCAATTCATAATTTTTTTTCTCGATTTTTTTGGACTTTTTCTCAAAAAACCCGAATTTTGGGGATTTTTGCCTGAAAAGCCCTAAACAGTGCCCTAAATAGTCGGATTTTCATGCTAATTCCTGCGCAGACCATAGAAAATCCCAAGTAGGATAGGTACCTCTCCCATTGACTTATATACAACCTCTGCAGGTCTGACATGCTGGATTTTTAAATTCTGACTTTTTGCAGCATCGGTGTATAGTAAATTGTGAAAAATTAGAGTTTTTTTTCCACTAAAAATTCATATTTTATAGTAAAAAAACTAAAAATTATCAAGTTTTAGCATTTGAATTTTAATACATTTTAATAAATAACTAACATAAATATGGTCTATTTTTGTGGCCGTGACAAGTATCTGCTACTAGTATTTCCATGCATCTTCACCCTAAAAACTGCCTAGTTTTCTATTTTTTTTTCAAAAAGTTATGTTAAGCACTGTATTTCAAAATATTTCTGTAAACCCTCATCATCATCATCATCATTTATTTATATAGCTTCGACAAATACGCGGTGCTTTACCTTAGTTATAACAAACAGGGAATAAATGGTGGATAACAAACAAGGGAGAGTACAATAGGATTAGAGGGCCCTACAAATTAGAGTTTACAAACTAAAGGTACAATTAGGGTACAATTTAGGATTAGGATTTTAGAAACAATTTGTGATTTTTGATACAGCAATGATTGATTAATTATGGTACATGGAATAAGCTTCTTTAATATATGTATATATATATATATATATATATATATATATATATATATATACAACCATAACATTTTATCTAGTCACCTTGCAGCTCAGATGAACCCGAATATTGGTTTGTAATTTTCCTATTTTGAACTGGCATTGTTAGATTCTCATATGTAACCTTCCAATCATTTTGTGAAGAAAGAGTAGTCAGCACATGGATTCTCAATATTCTTTATGGATGGTGCATGTTCTACAATGGCCACTTCCCATTGGCAAACAGTATAATGCGAAGATTGAACAGCACCATCAACTCTTGAGTTATTTAAAAAGCCTGATAAAAGGCCGCATGGCCTGAAACGTTGCGGTGATGCCCACAAAAGCATAAATAAAGGCTTTTTTAAATAACTCAAGAGTTGATGGTGCTGTTCAATATTCGCATTATACCTTCCAATCATTTTGTGTCAACTATTGGAAAATAATATTTGATAGCAAGTGCTATCATTTGTAATTTTCAAACACTAAAATATATTTTTCTAAAAATGATCTTTACTCCCTTGTTTTTTTAGAGGGCTATAATATAAAAATATGGGATTCTTTTTCAGTACAGCTACAATAGGTTTGCTCTTTTATTACAGGATAAATCAATTTTAAAACCACTGCATAACATTTAGAAAAATAACTATCCATCTGAAGAGAACTGATGATAACTATCCACTTGGCCAATAAAAAGGATGATTGCATGTCTTGTTCAGAAATGTTTTCTATTGTTCCTTAGGTTTGAACTGTTTATGACAAAATAATGCTATTATCTATTGCGGCTCTGGACTATTGCGGTACAAACCATCTTTTATAACTAATTCTGGAACTGAATCTCAAGGAGGTAAAGGTCTTTAAAAGCAGTTGGCAGCCATATAGTTTGCGTTATTTTTGTGTTTCCCAATTACCAAAAAGAATCTTGTCAGGAACACTTACACAACTCAACCGCTTAAAAGGACAAGTAAAGTCTAAAATAGAATAAGGCTAGAAATGCAGTATTTTGTATACTAAACATAAACAAGAACGTACTGCACCACAAGCCTAATCAAACAAATGATTTATGCTTTCAAAGTTGGCTACAGGAGGTCACCATCTTGTAACTTTGTTAAACATCTTTGCAAGACCAAGACTGTGCACATGCTCAGTGTGGTCTGGGCTGCTTAGGGATCGTCATAAATTATCAAAACAGCACAAATCAAATAATATCTGCCAGAAGCTGATACAGCAAGACTGATTCATAATCAGAATATACAGACTGCACTGGGTCCTGTGTTGTCGTTTAATCTAATCTGGATTTTATAGTTTTTGTATTGTTTAATACAAACTTTCTCCAACTCTGCAGAACCAGTGGCATTACTGCAATACTGTTGCCCTACGTTCATCAAAGTAATGTGTTTACTTTAGAAAGACGACTATAGTTTATATGATTAGGCTATTGTGTAGCCATGGGGTCTGCCATTCAAGCTGAATAAGGAGAAAAGGCTCAGGTTACTTAGCAGATAACAAATAAGTTCTGTAATAGAAAGCAATGACCTTCTACAGAGTGCACCTGTTACCTGTTAGTCATGTAGAAAATTCAAGAAACACCAGTTTAAGATGAGGGCCATTTATAAAAGGTGATGTTTGCCTTTGGCTCATGTAACTTCCAGTTGGACAGCCTTACCTGAATGATTTGGTTCCATAGATGCAACCAGATGGGCAGCTCTGTAGGACCCAGACAAGCATTTCTTCCTTTCTCCTATTATCTACTTAAACAAATTGCCTTTTAATTTAGATCTACTGTGCTTTGCCCAGTTTAAATCCATCACAGCTACTTAACTTGATACAGGGATGAACAATGAAGGCCATATATCGTGTATATTATGTAAAATATCTTTTTGCGGATATTTAGAAATTGATTTACTCTATATCCAAGTATGTACTGTATTTGTTTCCCATACCTTGTGGTGTTTGACTCTGTGCGCGTTTGTTGTAACATTAATGTCTGACTTCCTATAAGAAATCTGATTCTGTATGAAACTGAAGATCTGTGAATTTTAGTTGTACAATATGTTCTTCTGTCTTTTTTTCCTAAATGTGTTTTTTACCCTTTTAATGCCAAGCAGTAATTTGGATGGAGTGTGCTGTCATCCATTGCGTTTATATAACACTAAAAATAAGAATGAAAGGAAGAAATAAAACAAAAGCAAGAAAAAAAAATGCTGTGAATGGTGTCACCTTAGTTGTCCCTAAGGTGCCATTTATTAATCCATTTGTGGCCGTCTTGCTAATGTTGCCATGAATAAGCTCAGGAATTTGTCTAGACTAACTGGTATGTCATAATTTAAAAAAAAAAAATGAACTCAGTTCTAATGAGTAATGCCACATTAAGAGCAGTGTAATATAATAGGATTTTATGTTCATAGGTACGGCATAGGCAAATACCACAAAAACTGGTTTTAACAAAAGCTCTAGGATGTTCCCTTGATTGCATTCATTTTCGAAAGCCTTCAAACTTGCTGTCTTTACATATTTTGATATGTCAATAACTAGGTGATAAAAGGTATTTATTATGCACTTTTGAGTTGCCTAAAAATATACTATGTCACAGGCAGTAAATGTAACCTTTCTGGCATCTACAGTTCATTTGAATACTCCCTATTTAAATATAATAAGGAGTTTTCCATTATATTTGAAGGCAGTGGCAGGTACTAAGACCAAGCCATTTCAGATTCTGCCTTCATTCTAAAGTGGGTTAAATATGATACATTTCATTGCTTCTGATCTGCTGGATGACATAATAAGAACCGTTGCACTATATGTTCCAAATGCCAAAACTCGAAGAATTTTAGTTCTTTTTTACAGGAAAAATCAGAATTTTTAGTGGAAAAAAACTGGGAAAAAATGGAAAAATGGATGGAAAAAGTCTGAATCTAAAAATCCGGCATCTCAGACCTACCGAGATTGTATATAAGTCAATGGTAGAGGTCCCTCTTCTATTTGGAAGTTTCTGTGGAATGTGCTGGAATTAGCCCTGACTATTTCAGACTTTTCGGGCAAAAATCTTAAAAATTCTGGGTTTTTAGGAAAAAGTCCAACGAAAAATCAAGTGATTTGGCAAAAAAAAACTCAAAAAAAATCATATGATTCAGATTTATGCTAGATTTTTTTGGGGTTGTTCCCGATCCGATTAAATTGTGCTTTTTTAATAATAAGAAATGTCTAATCATGGATTCTAGTTTGGTTGGACTTTTTTTTATTTAAATAGAGAATGAACTAAGTCCACAAATTTTATCAACTGGTCTACTAGTGATGTGCAGGTCAACAAAAAGTCAATCCACACCTGCCAGCTCATAACCCCAACCCTGAACCCACTTTTATTTATAGACCTGTATAACATCACAAAAGGGGGTAGGGCATGGCAGGCACAAGTCTATAAATAGTGGCTGCCATAGCAGAAGCCGGCAAAGTAAGGACTAAGATGGGAAGAGCAGAAAGAAGAGCTCAATTCATACCCGCCATGACCTGCAAACAGTGTGCAGAAGTCAACCCGAATCCATCCAACTTGCAGGTACTGGGCTGGCCCGCACATCACTATGGTCTTTCATATTTTTCATAAACAAGTGATTCAGCCCATAAACTGGGTTAGAACAATAACATGAAGTTGTATATGACTGACTGGAGGCTATTTAGAAACAATGAAAACTTGAAGCATAGCACCAAGTAGCTTTTACTTGTCAAAAACATTAGAAATAATGAAAGCAAGCAAGATCTAAGATAATGCAATGTTCATTTAAAGAACGAGGATATCTGAAGTATTGTCTTTGTATGCCATCAAATTGTTCTTCATAACTGGACTCCAGAACATTGAAAGCATAATGATCTTACAATTCTCCACCCAATAAATGCATTCCATCAAGTGCTTCAAAATCATTACGCTTTCATAATGTACACATGTTCTTTTTGTTTAAATGGTAACGTTCTTGGTCTTCATAAAAGGGTGTTCTAAATATGTCAGTAATTTAACCCTTTCACTGTAATTGGGAAAGCAATGCAAATATATGTAGCAAGGCAAATGACCGTTAGTGGAAATTAAGGCCAGATGAAGGTGATTTCTAGCAATACTTTGGAACAGATGTGGCATTTTCATTTATTTATGTGATGGAGAGTAAAGGGTTACTTTTTAAGAAAATAATTATAGACATTAAATGGGTCAATAAAAGCACCCTGAAATTCCTGCTTGTGTTGCCTATTTTTTCATGGTTCTTGCTGTTTTCAGTGCTAATGAATGACTTTCACTCAATTTTCAACTGGTGAAACTTTTCAACAACTTTTTCAAATGGAGTCCATGAATATGTAAGCACAATGGACGGGTGATATTAACACTTTGGGGCAGATTTACTAAGCTCGAGTGAATAATTAGATTGAAAAAATATTCAAATTTCGAAGTAATTTTTGGAGTACTTTGACCATCGAATTAGTCAAATTCGATTAAATTCGATCGAATCAATTGATTCGAACGATTCGAAGTAAAAATCGTTCGACCATTCGATAATCAAAGTACTGTCTCTTTAAAAAAAACTATGACTTCATACTTTGCCACTTTAAATCTACAGAAGTCCAATGTTAGCCTATGGGGACCTTCCCCAGCTCTTTTCTAAGTTTTTTTTGGTTGAATAAAAATCCTTCGATTGATCACTTAAAATCGTTTGAATTGTTCGATCGAACAATTTTTATTTGATCGTTTGATCAAAGCTTTTGAGCTAAAATTCTTTGAATTCGATATTTAAATTCGAAGGATTTTACTTCGAGGGTCGAATTCGAGGGTTTTTTAACCACAAAATTTGGTGCTTGATAAATCTGCCCCTTTGTGTTATGCTAGTCATGTGATTGGTGTCTGAGCACTGTATTTTGTCTCGGGTAACCAGCTTTTAAACATGATGGGCTAGATTCATATTGTAGACAGTTGAAAAAATGAATACTTTAAAACAAATGAAAGTAAAATTGCTCTTCTAAGAATTTAATTTATGTATTTTTTTTTAAGCTTCCAAGATAATTTGGAGAATATGTCAGAAAAAAACAAGAGAACTCTTGTAATGCTCAGAAATCCAAAATTCAAATAGAGACCAGACCATGTTCTATGACTCTCAGCTTTTTATTCACAGTCACTGTCAGTAGTGACATGGAGATTCAATGTTTTCAGGAGGGGGTGAAAACTCCACTATCACCAATAAAAGAGACCTTGGGGCAAATTCAATAAAGAGTGAATTTTCGCCAGATTTCGCCAGGCGTTAATTTGCTACCACTATGCTAATTAACTAAAATCCAAAGTCGCGTCTCTGCAGAGGAATGCTGGCAAAGTTTCAATAATTCCTCAGAGTGAGCATTTAATAGCGAACTTTCATTAACATTTGTTTCTGCCTAGCGAAACTTCATTAGTACATTTGCGCTAAGGTCAATTTGAATAGGGCAAGTACATATAGGTCATTTAGGTCATATATATGTCTTTATTAGAGATGTTGGTGCAAATTCTTGAAATGGCCACTTATTATTACATATGTCCAAGGAAGCAAAATAAAGACAACAGAGATCCTCTAATGTCCTAGATATGAGCCCACCCTAAAACAATGTGGCATGCCCCTCAAAATGGTTAAAAAAATAGTTTAAAAAATTCTCAATAGTGACAACTTTTAAATGCAATCTCGCTTTAAAATATAAAAAAAACGCCAGCGCTTTTTATAATTTGTATGACATTTTGGCATACAGGATATGATGTCAATGACAGAAGATTGAGGAGGATGTAGCGTCATCTTATCAGTTTGCCAAGTCTAAGCTGGTGAAGGAAATTCTGGCGAAAGAGGTAACGTATGTAAAATTTGCACTTTAGTGAATTTGAGCGAAACTTCATTAGCGATGTGCTCTAACACTAGTGAATTGTCCTCTACGCCTATTAGTAAATTGCCAATCTCTCTTTGGATTGGATGTCTGGCGAATTTTCTCTAGCGACAGCCACTTCATCCTTTAGTAAATCTGCCCCCCTTGACAGATCTGTTAGGAGCAATAGATGTCCAAACTGTACTTGATTTATATAATTTTCATTTACATTACAAATTTCTGTTTTTATTTTTATTTGTACAATAAGAATTCTAATTGTGTTACAATCAATCATCCTCATGCTGCGAAGAAGAGCTGTATTTATTACAGGTATGAGATCCCATAAACATCCCTTATGATTAAATATTTATAATATTTAAAAATTGTTACCTCTTTCTCTGTAATTATAAAACATTCTAACCACATGTAATCATAGATGACTACATGTGGTTGCACACAAAACATGTCAGATGTTTTAACTAATGTGAAATAAAGCTGTTTTGGATTTCATCGCCTCCAAAAAGTTCATGAGTGGGTGCCTAAAAGTTGAAATTTCGTTGGACGATTTTCTTCCCTTGCTACGAATTCGGGGCACAGCACCCGACCACCCATGAGTGGTGAGTGACCCTGTATTCAAAAACTGTGCATCATATTAAACCAGCGCGGGTTCGGGGCTAAAGCACCCAAACCACAGTATAAACTTTACTTGGTGAGCGTCTGAATGTAAAGTGTGTTGAAGTCTTTAAAAAGACTGTTTAAATAGCTAAAAAGACGCAGATGTAAAAAGAGAGGCTGAAGCATAGAAGCACCCAAAGGAATTAATTATTGTACAATAAATTATAAAACAGTATCTTGTACTTGATCTCAATTAGGATAAATTATTCTTTATAGGAGGCACAACAACCCTATCTGATTTTATTCATGTTTAAATGCTTTATTAGCAGACTCAAGGTATGATGACCCAAATTACACAATGACCCCTTACCTGGAAAACTCCAAGTCCTGAGCATTCTGGATAACAAGGCCCATACCTGTATAGGAAGCATAATGTCTCAATTAAAGAGTTATCAGGGTGAGAGTCTCTGGCAAACAGGTGGAAAATAATGAAAACTCTATAGATGCTGTCATGTATATCTTCTGGTATGTCCCAAAGCTTAGGTTATCTTGAGCTGTCTCAAGATATATGGGCTAACAAAAAATATTCACACATAAGTGCTCTGTAAGCAAAATATGAAGTGGAGAAGTCATAGTTTACAGGAGGATTGGTGGAGTAGATTAAGCAAAACGTTTAAGGTGTCAGGGACATTGCAAAGCCGCAAAATTAAATAACATGATGAAAACATTTATCTTGGATTCTAAATTGTAATGGGATGCTTAACGGTTGCAGGAAATTTGCAGAACTGTCGACCCCCCCCTATTTTTTTCGGGAGTTCCAAGATTTTGTTCTCTCTCCCCCGGTCTCCTGTGACTCTTGCACATTCCCCCAATTTCTGACATTGTGCAGGAAAAAATCCGATGTGTGTATGTGAAGAACCGAGCGTTTTTCGTGAGTTACCAGATTTTGCACTCTTTCTCCTGTTTAATGCATTCCCCTGGCGGCTCCAGGTAAAATTTGACAGATGTGAAGTGGTTGTTTCCACAATATCTGTACAAAATCCAACAGTGGGTTGCCAGCTTAGCATTGGTCAAGAGTTAAGCAGGAATCACTGAGTACGCACTGGTTGCTGCAAAAATGTAACTGGTGGCACAAATATGTCTGCATGTAGACTTGCACCAGGCATATACTTTTATTTCCAAACATTTTAAATTTACTTTCCAGGTATAAAATCCATAATATATACTGTACATTCATCACAAGTTCACGACCTAGCTAAAGATTAAAATATATGAACAAAAATCGAAATTAGCAGCAGGTTATGCAATCAGTAATGGGTGGGACAAAACGAAAGGAGGTTCCGTATAAATGTTTGGAAATGGATTTGTCACAGTGAGAGCTGTGAAGATGTGGAATTCTTGCGATGAATCAGTCATACATGCTGATAAATTGGATAGCTTGAATATAGGTTTGGGTGGCTTTTTAGCAGTTGATGGAATACAGGGTTATGGAATATAGCTCATAGTACAAGTTAATCCAGGGACTGGTCTGTTTGTCATCTTGGTGTAAGGAAGGATTTTAGAAAAGAGATTTTAGAAGGGTTTTTTTGTCTTCGTCTAGATCCGTGATCCACAACCAGTGGCTCAGTGGCCTCAAGACAGGTACTTTTTTTTGAATTTCTTGACCAACCATCCAGTCAACAATGTCCTGTCCTGTTTAGATATGCTATTTCAAGCTGAGTCAGATAAAAACTCCATGGAAGGATTGGAAAACGAAATCAATTAAATAAACATACCAGTAGTAATAAGTCAAATCAATTGGACTTGCTTTATTTTTCTTGAAGATGTTTCACCAGTCATCCGCCTGGCTTTCTCAATTCAGAATGACTTACGATTCACTGTGCAGACAAACATACCAAACAAACTATACTTCTTAGGTCACATGAGCCAATTAACAGAGTTGTGTATTTTGCTTCAACACTTCTTCTTGTTAGAGTTGTAGTATTTCTGGTCAGGTGATCTCTGAGGCAGTACACAGACCATCATGAATTGGGGGTTCAAGGCAAGAGATGAAAAAGGGCAAGATTTACTTAAATATATATTCCAGTTTGGTAAGATTCTTTAATATGCCACTTAATATGATATAAACTATCTGTTGCTCAAGTATTCATTTTGGGGGTATAGATTTCCTTAATAATTAGCTACAGTATATATTAAAAAAAAGAATAAAATAATGATTATTATAGTGTTATCTCCAGCTGCTTCTGTTTTTTCCTGAATAACAAAAAATGTTTCAAGACTTTAGCTTTATGGCCCAATAATCTAAAACAAAACAAAATTGTTTCTGGTGGTTTCAGGGCCAGCAATTATTTTGATGCAACTCTTCAACAACTATAGATTAGCATTTTCCTTGTGATTTATGCTTAGTACAGATATATATATATATATATATATATATATATATATATATATATATATATATATATATACCTGTATACAGTGTTAAATGACTGATTCTGATTAACTGACCCTTCCCTCTTGAACGCTAAGCCACTTGATACAGCATTGTATGTGGCAGTTGCATCCGCCTCTATTCAAACTTGGTTTTTCTGGTTTTTTTTTTTTACATATTTCGCTTTTGACCTTTTTTGAACAAGTCATTCTCCTGGTCTAGAATCTGGACTTGGCGATCTCCAAACAGGAGCTGGCTCTTCTGTGCTGTGCCATACACAATGTTACTCTTGTGCTTTGGGGTTGAATCTTTTGGGCGAACCAGTTGCTGCATCAGTGTGTTGCTGGGTTTAAAGCAACGCCTTCTAGAAAAAACACAGCACTTCCAGTTAATTTGACTTATTATTATAAATATATCATGACCTGGATGAATGAGAATCTTCACAAACATAAGGAAATAAACATTAGCTTCTACTATTTCTAGCAGACGATACTATTAATATAGATGTATGGAAAGAGCAGGTCTGACCGGCACTCAAACGGATCCACAGGACCAAGGAAAATTAGTTAAAAAATATTTGTACAAAGTTAAAAGTGTATATTTGCATCTCCATCCGCCCTACGCGTTTCGCACCCACTCAGGGCAATTAGTCAAGTGCTTAGTCATGGGGGTTGCTGTATGCTCCCTAAAGCTGGAGCTGGAGCACCCGGACCACATTTACATTTACAATTTATTCTGGTGCACCACTTTCTTCCCTACTTTTGATCCACTATTAATATACAATCGTCTTGGGAATTCACCAAATAATTGTGTTGATCCAATCATTTGGCCCTCAGGCCAAACATTCAGATCATTGGTTGATCAACTAGCCAATACAAGTCCTTGCCCCAACTGGATTTTTAAACCTGTCAATAGATATCTGGCTGATGGTCAGACAGGGCTAATAAATCATTGAATAGGGCATATATGCTGTTGAAGGGGGCAAATTTGCAGCTAATGCATGCCTGTGTATAGCTAGCTTAAGATAAATACAAGGGAAAATTAAGTTGCAGTGGTCTTTTGATACATACAGTATTATATGTTATTCATTTCACAATCCTTTAATACTGTAGTAGTATTCCATGCTAGAATATGGCACAAGGCTATGATGTGGTGGGTGTGCAGTGTCAGTTTGTGTTAGCTCTTTAGGTAATAGTCTTAAAAATATAATTTTACATGCAGTTAGTAGACTAAAGTTGATAACCTAGGTACTTAATTTCTGCAACTCTCAGATCAGCTCTTGACTGCCAAGTATTATAGATTATTTTACTGCGTACAGGGATATTTGAGCAGATGGATGGAACATGTCCGGCTATGTGTTAAGCGGCTGCTTGTGGCACATTCAGAATATTAGCACTTAGCATTAGCAATGAAGAATAGATATAACAATCAGAAGAAAAAGCAAACTTAATGGGCTTTTTAAGAGACTTTCTCAAACAGAAAAGGTCAACACTATCACTAAATCAAGTGAATCACCTTGTCGTATGTACTTGCCCCTTATGGCAAAGATTATGAAACTGTCATGAATGCCTACATTGATATAATTTGTATTCTCTTCCAGCAATAATCTGCACAACTTCTTGTCACATTGTGTTGAGTGTAAGTGTTGTTAAATTAGATGAGATAAACCCTGCAGTTATTCCTTTGAATGTCAAATACTATATTCCAAGTGAAGCTTGTATGGAATATGTGTCATCCGTAACTTTATTCTTCTGCCAAACAAAAAACCCTCTTATTTTGTCCAGATTTCTTTTATCAGGGTAAGAATTTCTTTATTCTTCTAAATATGCCTGAACGTTAAACAAGACCAAATATTTGTCACTCTACTCTGCAGATTATAGAGGTTCACATGAACAGCTGCAACTGTGGATGAGTGTGAAAAACTGTTTTTGACCTTCCATGGTAGTTAGTCAGCGACTTAAAGGGGGGCCACATGGTACATAATTGTTCAGTGAGATTACAATTGATCCTCAACATTGAGCTCAGATTCAAAAGCAACAGTTATGGTCCATGTGACCCCCCCCCCCCCTCAAGTCACTGGTAACCAATCATTGGAAACCAAGAGAGTTGAAAAGCAGGAAAGCTTTCAAATGGTAAAATTTGGACCCTAGTAACCAGATTGCTGAAATTGCAAACTGGAGAGCTTCTGAATGATAAGCTAAATAACTCAAAAATGAAAACATATTGCAAATTATATCAGAATGTCACTCTCTACATTATATTAAAAGTTAACTCAAATGAGAACAACCCCTTTAAAGGGCATGCAAAGTCTAAAATAGAATAAAGCTAGAAATGCTGTATTTTGTATACTAAATTTAAATATGAACTTACTGCACCACAAGCCTAATCAAACAAATAATTTATGCTTTCAAATTTGGCTACAGGGGGTCACCATCTTGTAACTTTGTTAAACATCTTTGCAAGACTAAGGGGCCGATTCATGAAGCTCGAGTGAAGGATTCGAATTAAAAAAACTTTGAATTTTGAAGTGTTTTTTGGGCTACTTCGACCATCGAATGGGCTACTTCGACCTTCGACTACTACTTCGACTTCGAATCGAACGATTCGAACTAAAAATCGTTCGACTATTCGACCATTCGATAGTCGAAGTACTGTCTCTTTAAGAAAAACTTCGACCCCCTACTTCGGCAGCTAAAAGCTACCGAAGTCAATGTTAGCCTATGGGGAAGGTCCCCCATAGGCTTGCCTGAGATTTTTTGATCGAAGGATATTCCTTCGATCGTTGGATTAAAATCCTTCGAATCGTTCGATTCGAAGGATTTAATCGTTCGATCGAAGGAATAATCCTTCGATCGTTCGATCGCAGGATTTGCGCTAAATCGTTCGACTTCGATATTCGAAGTCGAACGATTTTAGTTCCTAGTCGAATATCGAGGGTTAATTAACCCTCGATATTCGACCTATAGTGAATCGGCCCCTAAGACTGTGCACATGCTCAGTGTGGTCTGGGCTGCTTGGGGATCATCATAAACAAAGCTGCTTGAGTTCTGCATGGCTGGGAAGTAAGGCGGGGGCTCCCCCTGCTGTTCATAAGTATGATTGTTTCCCTGCAGAGCAGTTAGGGACCATCTGACAATTCCTATCTACAGCAGTAAATGAAGGGACAATTTCACTGCATACAGGCAGGTTTCTTATAAAAACGGTACACATTTTTTAATTAAATTATATTGGAGATAGGTTTTTTTTTTCATTAAAGAAAGTAAAAATGGGATTTAATTTTTTTGCCTTTACATGCCCTTTAAGGGAGGACAAGGGCATTATGTTAATAACGTCTGCCTTTTCAAAATATTGAGTGCTGTATGGAAAACTTAAGCCAAAACAAAGGAATCTAGGGACTTCCAATTTCTTTGCAGCTCCCAAATTCTTTTTAGTGGACATTTTCCAGTTCTACTTAGGTTGTGCAGGTAATACCATTTATTATGGAAAACCATCTAAAGCTTTGTTTAGGAGACAAAGTAGATGTGACCATAGAGTATTTATGTGGACTCAATTGACTATGAGTCATTTCATAAGCAGATCCAAAGTCCAAAAATTGTTCCATGTTTTATTTATTACCTACTATCAGTCTTATTTTTGCTAGCTAGGAAGTGCAAAGTAATTCATGTCACGCAGTTGGGAGCATGTTGCCCCCCACTATGGGGCAAATTTACTAAAGGGCGAAGTGTCTAACGCTGGCGAAAATTCGCCAGCATGAAGTCATTTCGCAACTTCGCAAATTTACTATCAGTCACCCTGGTGAAAATTCACCAGCGATGCTGGTAGCCTAGCGCAACTTCGCACCCTAACGCTGGCGAAGTTGCACTCTGGCGAAGGGGGTGAAAATACGCAAATTTATTACATTGATCTTTTTCTGAACGTGACCTCCTTCGCCAGAGTTTACTTCGCCAGGTTAGAGCTGGCAAAGTGCAATAGAGTAGATAGGAGTTTTAAAAAAAAAAAGTTGAAAAATGTTCCCCCAAAATAGTTGACATTTTTTCTAAGTCACAAAAAATGCTGGGGTTTTGTGGGTGATAGGCTGAAAAAGATCGAATTTTTTTTAGGGTGCCCACCTTCCCCCCTACATTTGTGGCACCTTAACTATACTGTGGGCACATGTGTAGGGCATTAGAACACATAAATAAACTTTTATTAAGTTTCCCTGGGCTTGTGTAGTGTTCTGTATGCGCTGCTGCATACACATCCATTGAAATTCAAATTTGGAGCCGTATGTAAATTAGCCTTCGCTAGCGCAACTTCGGACCGCTCATCGTAACTTCGCTAGCGCAACTTCTGAAACGATTGTTAACTTGTGCAGAATTTCGGATCTTCGTGAATTTGCAATGTCCTGACGAATCTACGCCTGGTGAAGTTCGGCGAAGTGTGGAAAAGACAACCCTGGCGGATTTATGGAGGTAAGTAAATTTGCCCCTTGGTCTCGTTGGAGACTTCTTATTTCCATGCTCTTTAATAGGCTCATTAGTCAGCAAAGTTCAATGCCCAGTAGGAACCCTGTACTTAACCCTGCCAAAGGGAGAAGTCCGGAACAAGGAGGAAGCTAGGAACAAGGGTCCAAGATCGAGGTATCCGAGGGGTTAAACAAGAGAATAGTCAGGTCACAGGAAAAGTTCTTAAGGCAGGCAGCAAAGGGTCAAAGTCCAGGACAAGCAGGGATCAAGATCAGGAATCAAACAGGAAAACTTCACAGGATAACACCCAGGTACAATGTAGGAATTGATACCTATAATTGGGCAGCGTCTCAGCCTTCAGGGTGCTCTTTTATTACGAATTTTGGCACCAACCGGTGACGTCATCGCGTCAGCATCATTACGCCTGCGTCCGCGCCGATGTTGTCGCGCCGGCGTCTGCACCGGAATCCGTGCCAGTGAGATTGTGCGGGCGTCCCAGCACCCACGTGGCCTGAATGGGCGCAGCCATCTTGAATCTTCCGCCGCCGGGTAAGGACAGGCTGCTGAGTGCTCCCGGTGACCTTGACAAACCCCTGCTAAAAGCAGGTTTTTAAAACACTATAGGGGAATGTAGAGAGGCAGAAAAGCTTCAAAAATCATTTCCGCAGGCAACATTTCATACTAGCACAAAACATTGCCTAGCTTGAGACACAAATAAATCCCAAAAAGATTTTCACTAAATGCTAAAATATTTACCGGACAATAATATGGACCGGCCCTGGGCAGACAGAGTCACAGTCGGCACCCGACACTACAAAAAGTGGTGAAAGTGTTTGTGTAGCACAACCAGGACTGCCATCAGAAATCGCAGGACCCCATACAACAAAATTTCCTGGGCCCCCTGGGCTGCACCCACCGCAAGCGCCACCTACAGGTCCGCACTCCCCACCCACAGGTTCACCTCACAGTAAAAAAACAAAAAAAAATATTGGTGGCTAGGGTTCCCACATGTTAATAAAAAGATATTGGTGGTCAGTGCCCCCCATGAAAAAGCATTTGTGGCCATTAAAAAATATTGGTGGCTAGGACCCCACATGAGAAAAAAAAATTGGTGGCCAAAATTGGTGGCCAGGCCCCCCCCCCCCCACATTATGAGAAAATTGGTGGCCAGGGCCCCTTAAACGTCCATGCCTTCCCAAAGTCAGCAGCTCTCAGAATGATGCTGAATGAATGAGGCCTGGCTAATCAAGTAAGTGTGTTGGGCCCCCCTTACCCTCAGGGCCCCCTACAACTCTCCCCCCTGTCCCCCCTGATGGCTGCCCTGAGCACAACTTTATTTGTTTGAAGCAGAAAAGCTTGTTACCCAGTGTTGTAATGAGTAAAATCACATGCTCATCATTTTGCCTAGCTCTGTGCTAACCATTTAAAGTATCTATTACCCATACTGAATGTCGTTAACTGATTGAATTTTATTCATTTAAAGTCTTCAAATGATCCTAATATCTATCCTCTTAACAAAAAATGTGTGCCACATCTGATCTGGTATAACTTTCCAGAGTTCATTTACATAGAAATTAAAAATTGAATTAGTTCAGAAATTTGTAATTCAGATGAAACGTGTAATTAAGTTTGAACTCCGGGAAAAAGAAATCATTCTGATACGCTGGGAATTTCAATCCATATGATTCCCGGAATGTCTTTGTGATATTACAGTGCAGGGAAGAAGCATAGAATGGTAATAGCTAGATTTTCAAGGAACAGTTATATTTTTTAATTACATGCCCTACAGTCATTGTATGTTCGTTTTTATTTGAATGGATATTTTTTGATGTTAAAATATGTGGACACATTGCAATTTAAAATAATGTTTTCAAATGCTTTTAATTTTCATTTCAGTGTTCTGGGTTAGTCGTTTTAGTAAACAATCTTTCTTAAAAAAGTAATTAAAATGATTTAGTTATTTATTTTCTGGAATGCTTAGAGTCTGTAGATTTTTCCTGCATAAGGGGTCTTTCTGGTTTTTAGGATTGTTTTGCCAGCTGTAGGAATTTATTTTATCATAGTTAAGATTTCTGTTTGATAAAATTAAAGGTTGCCGTTTTTTCCACATTGCTAGAAAAATCCAAGATTTGGCCTTTTTCAGCAGGATTCGGATTCAGCCGAATCCTTCTGTCCGGCCGAACCGATTCTGAATCCGAATTTGCATATGCAAATTAGGGGTGGAGAGGGAAATCGCGTGACTTTTTGTCACAAAACAAGGAAGTAAAAAAAAATTATTTCCCCTTCCCACCCCTAATTTGCATATGCACATTAGGATTCGGATTCATTTCGGTATTTGGCCGAATCCTTCGTGAAGGATTTGGGGGTTCGCCCGAATCCAAAATAGTGGATTTGTTGCATTTCTATTTACAATAGATATGTAGTAGCATACCTGATCCACCTCAGACAGGATCAACCCCAGCTGCGAATCGCGCAAATTCGAATACATTCGCCCATCACTACCAGTAAGTAACCAGTTTCCAAAAAAGGAGTTACCTACTTGTACCCTAAGAACTATATGAATTTGCTATTTGTTCTCATGTAACAAGTGTTACATGCCACAGTTATTTATTTGTGTCTGTACCTTTAAAGCGGCACAGTGATATTTGGAACTCTAGGTTTTCATTTCATTTTTTTTCCCACTTCTAGGAGAATGTTTACATGAGCGGAACTGAGCCCAATTAGCATATAAATTAATATCCCCTCCATTAGCCTGAAACGCAGAGCTCAGAAGAGTCTCAAACTTGGTATGATCATTATTTAATAGGGAAGAAATACCCTAAACTGATTTGCCGTCTGACTCTTCGGAACATTTACAATAACAGCAAAAAAAAGCTCAATGTAGTAAATGAAATATAAAACAGTTATTAACATTCTCTTCTCCAGAATTCCAGTGTTCCTTCTTCTCAGGCAAATTTAAATATTCATTGTTGATGTGAAACTCGACCAGGATGTTTGTATTTCAAACTTCACTAAATTTATTAACAAATGTGCGCAAGGTGAGTTCCAATCTCATGTGTAAATGGATTTTTCCAGCACCTTTAAATGAGTTTTACTAGAGATTATTTTCCTTGAATCTAGTGCACAGAAACCTGATAATTATACTTTTGCTAACCTCTGAAAGATAAAAACAAGGCATGCAGCAAAACAGTATATAATTCTGAAAACGTCCTTCATGATTCTATATTGACACCTACTGAATTACAGTAATGCCATTAATTAACTTTGCTTTTTTACACTCTTTAGAATGTTAACCATTATGGCTCAGTTTCCCTTTCAGAATAGAACATTGTATATTTATATATAAGAATTCATAATATTGTATAGTAATGTAACTCCTTCTTGGCCACCCCCTGTGCCATAGGTTATACAGTATTACCTTCTTTCCCTTTACAGGTCCTGAGTCCCCTTTGCTAAGTGAAAGGGTACTGGGAATTACCTTTCATGGCAGTGCCTCCACCCAATGGGATCTGGGAATACACCTGCGGTTTGCTCTAGGAAAAACAAATATAAAACAGTTAACAAATATCTTTATATAAGAAGAGAAAGAGCGCAAAGTAAATATGCAAGTACATATTACTGACACACTACCCTGGGGATATTTACAGTCCCATCCTGGCACCTCCTTGCCAGGCAAAGTTCCACACACCACTCCTGGTGGAAAGAGAGTCACATGTCCCTTTTCCCCAAAGAGCTCTTAACTTTCCCAGGTAGGGCTACCTACACAAATACCTGTCTGGCTGGATAGAGGTAGTTGCTCCCACGTAGCAGGCACATGAATAACACTTGTATTTTTAAACAGGAATACATACTGGATCCTTTCACTACCCTACCACAGGCAAACTCACACACAGAGCTGGCAGGCTCACACAGAGCTGGAACAGGCATCCCCAGTGATGAAATCCTGAGAGGCTCCAAGCTATTCTAGCCAAGCACACAACTTGATTGAATTTTTAGGACATGTTCCCAACACTATCCACAGTGTGAGCACAGCAAAGCCCATTTGACTCGCATCCATCTCCAAAAATCTCGCTCTTATCCTGGGCTGCATCTCTCACAAATATTGGGGTCCCGTTATCCCAAGCCCACACAGGGCATCACCAACATCTCCATAGCCTAGGGTCTGCCCTGCAGCACCCCAGAAGAACAGTCACTCAACAGTCACTCAAGCAGCAATGACTTTGAGCACATGGCTCAAGCTATATCAAAACATTTAGGCAGTAGTGACACCTTTTGGCAACCTTCAGTATCTACCAGAACACACTGCACAAGGACATGGGTTCCTTCCCCCTCCCTTCACTCTAGGTCCAACCCATAGCTGGACAGGCAGGGGATTTCCCAATAGGATTTCAGGCACAATGGGGGAGAGTTAACCTTATGGATCCCTACAGTAAAGAACATGAAACAAATGCATGCATCAACCTCATACTGACTTTAGGTATTAAGCAGGTCAAACACTAAGTTGTCTTCTGATATCATTATATGAAGAAGGAGATCTGTATTCCTTTTAACAAGATTGTGCAGTGGGGATCAATTATTTGAATAGTTAGAGAGAAAATATGAGAAGCTAGAGGGCTGCCCTGTTTATATGGCTATCTTCTATGGCTTCTATGTATTTTGTATTATGATCTGGCAGGACTATCCGTGAAGAAGAGGTTAAGGAGTAAGTGTCCTCATCATATAGTACTCTGTTCTCTAAGAGCCAAACAATCGGATCTATCCATTTGTTTGGTGATCTTAAGATGCATAACCACCTTAAGAAGGCAGACAGAATTCATAATGTTACAAAAAATAAACCACAATTACTCTTGAAGAGGGAACCATGAATGATCTTGGGAATCTTCTTTTATTAGACGAAAGAGAAAAAAAATCCCTTTCATCATTAAATATAAGTTGATTTTAGACTCGCTTTCTTGTATGTATGTTAAAGGAGACATACCATGCAAAAAACAAGAAAGAACCAGTGCATTAAACTCCTTTAGATATAGAAGGAATGTATTTTAAAAAGTTGTATATCTGGTTACTTTTTTGTAAATTTCTTCAAAATCCCTACTAGTCCCATCCAGTCTTCCTGCTGCCTTTTTTCCCAAGCTGTGCAGGGTAACTGGCGGCATTCAGCACACTGCACTGTAGTATAGCAACGAAGCAGCAGCAATGGCGGAACTACCAGGGGATGCAGGTGGTGCAACTGTACCAGGGACCACACCCCCTCAGGCCCACAGGCGGTTTGCACTCTTGCAAATCCGCCTAAATCTCGGCTTCTGGAGGGGGGTGGGCAGTATTTGATTGCATAGCCTGTACCCGGGCCCCATCCCCGGTAGTTCTGTTACTGAACAGCAGCTAGCAGGACTAATGATGAGCAAATACGTTTGCCTGGCCTAAATCACAACGAATTTCTGCGTTTCACACCCGCAAATAAATTTGCGGAACTCATGTGAAATTTCGCTGGTGTCAAAAATTTTTGGATCTCTGGTGTCAACATTGATGCAAGCCACTTTTCGGACGCGCATCCAGAATTGAACTGTGTGTAGATTTTCGAGTTTCACAAATTTTTAGAGGATTTTTAGCCATTTCGTGGGAAATTCACACAGGAGAATTCACCCATCACTAAGCAAGTCTTGATAGGGAACTGAAGCATGTCTTTGCTTGTGTAACTGCAGGGCTGTGATTAGCTGTCCCCCTCCTACTGTCCTTCTGGCACGGATTGTTAGGACATGTTCAACCCTCATTTGAAATGCAAACAACCAGAGAACATCTATAGGGAGCTCCAATAAAAGGGCTATTTCTAAAAATAATATACATTTTTAGCCCAATCTGAAACCAACACAATATATTATTCAAAAATTATTCAAAGTTTATCCTATATGTCTCCTTTAAGTTTCAAAATTGACAACTTTTGTGGTTATGTGATTTATGTTTTTTACTATTTTATTTGTGCTACCATTTTTCCTGTTGACAGTTTTGGTTTGGAATTTTGCTCACAGTGTGAAGTGAAAAGTGCTTAAAATTAAAATGCCCTCCCCCCATTTTCTGACTGTATTGGTAAATGTTATTACTCAGTTTTATCACACAATTCGAAAACATACAGGTAGCATAATTTACTTTGGGAGAGACTGAACCTTTTAGAGAAATTTAGAGGCCCATTTATTAAAGGTTGAATTTTAATGGGTTTAGAACTTTTTCAAATCACAATTAAACTCTATGAGATCTATTTATTTGAGGCCAAAAGGTTTTTGAAACTAACTGTATTCCTCTAAAACTATGAATGCCATGGCATTTATTAAAAAAGATCCAAATCTAAATAGTACGAACAGAAAAAAATGCTGAACAAAAACCTCTAACAATTTGAGGTTTTGGATAATTACTAATGAGAAATAACCTGAAAACTTCTAAGTTATTCAAAATGGTCCAATAGAATCAACGCAGCACCGATGGACTTCCAGTTCTGTACTTAAAGTTACTTTACAGTTCTGTATTAGAGTTTTTTAAGCTAAAAAAATCTTCAGTTTTAGAGACATAATAAAAAACATAAATTTTTTTTAGAGAAAAATGATAATTTGTAAAAAAATATATCAATGTTAGTAAATCAGCCCCTATTTCTCTAAAATCAGGAATTTCATAAAAGTTATGAAAAGAGCCAAACAGTACAAACAGAAAAAAAGGCTGAACAATGTGCTGAAGGAATACAAATATATCTAAAACCTAGGGGGGAGAAAAACAATTACAGTGTAAAATGTCTATATTAAAGTATTTGGGTAAAAAAACACCCAACAGCTCTATGTGTTTTGGGTATCATTTAGAATTTAGAATAGAATTTGATGTGGACAATGTGCTCCAAGACCAATGTGTGTTGAGCTTGGAGCACAGCTAGGGTGGATCAGCCTGTAGGATCAATACATTGGTAAGGAAAATCTTTATTCAAGATAATAAAACCAGATTAAAAGTACTTCCAGAAGTGATGTAGGACACTTTATACAGTTTACCTTGACGTGGCCCTGGTAGGTTATCATTGTCTTGACTGCAACCTTTTAAGCAAGTAAGCAAGTTTTGTGGTTAGCAAAGAAAGCAACAGTAACTTGTGCCTAAAAGAAAATAATTATATCTACAGTATTTATGATACAATTTCTACATTCATTTGTAGCCTAAAGTGAATTATATTTCAGTGTCTGTAATACAATCAAGTATCAAAAATGCCACGGCAATTAATTAACTATGATATATGAAATATGCATACTTTATGACTTGTGACAAAGTATCACTGGCTGATAGCTGCATCAGCACTTTATTAGACAAGATGGTCATTTGCATCAAAAACAAGATATAGAACACGGATACAAAACACACATTTTTTACTGAATGAGGTATAGATGTTGGCGCTGATGGAGTCCATGGTGCAAACCCTAGAAATTGCTAGGTAAAAAGTATGCAGAGTAGTTTGGGTTGGTGAGCCATTGAAAATGCTGGTACAGTATGTCACATTTGTTGGTGGCCAGAGACAGTCTACAGCCTTTGACTAGTAATGTTATTATTTTGTGCACATCACAACAAAAGCTTGTATTGCAGTCACTAGGGATGTAGCGAACGTCGGAAAAAAAGTTTCTCGAACATATTCGCGAACTTGCGTCAAAAATGCGAACGGTTCGCGAACGTCACGAACCCCATAGACTTCAATGGGAAGGCGAATTTTAAAAGCTAGAAAAGACATTTCTGGCCAGAAAAATGATTTAAAAAAGTTGTTTAAAGGGTGCAACGACCTGGACAGTGACATGCCAGAGGGGGATCAAGGGCAAAAATGTATCTGAAAAATACATTGTTGACACAGCGCTGCGTTTTGTGCTGTAAAGGGCAGAAATCACACTACATCACTCAGGTGATGTTTCTGGACACGGAATGTGAAAAAGCTCCCACAGATAGGTGGCACTTGGTTAAAGTCTGGGCAAACAAATTGAAACAATGCCTGCAAGGTCAACGTATACACTACAGCAGTGGATACAGAATATATTATTGCTGCTTGAACAACGTCACTCAGGTGGTGTTTCTGGAGACAGTATTATTATTGATATTTAGACAGAATGTGAACAAGCTCACACAGCTAGATGGCAGTTGTTTGAAGAACACACTGGGCAAATAATGCCTGCAAGTGCACTACTATTGGTGCACTACTATGAAGAACAGCAAACAGCACTGGACACGTTAAAGAACAGTAAGATAAGTAAAATAAAAAAAAATATATATGTACATTAAAAAAAAAAAATTACTCTGGTTGGTGCTGAACTACTAGGAGCAGCACAGTAGCATACCAGTCCCACTCCCCAACACAGCTAGACTAATAGCACTGGGCTCTTATAGTAGCAAAGTAAAAAAACAAAAAAGAAAATAAAAGCAGTCCTTACAAGGACTATTGGGTTATAGAGATGGCGCGAACTGTTCGCCGGCAAACTTGTTCGCGCGAACATCGGGTGTTCGCGCTCGCCGGAAGTTCGCGAACGTCGCGCGACGTTCGCCATTTTGGGTTCGCCATTGTTGGCGCTTTTTTTTGCCCTCTCACCCCAGACCAGCAGGTACATGGCAGCCAATCAGGAAGCTCTCCCCTGGACCACTCCCCTTCCCTATAAAAACCGAAGCCCTGCAGCGTTTTTTTCACTCTGCCTGTGTGTGCTGAAGAGATAGTGTAGGGAGAGAGCTGCTGCCTGTTAGTGATTTCAGGGACAGTTGAAAGTTTGCTGGCTAGTAATCGTTTTGATACTGCTCTGTTATTGGAGGGACAGAAGTCTGCAGGGGTTTGAGGGACATTTAAGCTTAGGTAGCTTTGCTGGCTAGTAATCTACCTTCTACTGCAGTGCTCTGTATGTAGCTGCAGTGGGCAGCTGTCCTGCTTCTGATCTCATCTGCTGACTGCTGCAATAGCAATAGTCCTTGTAAGGACTGCTTTTATTTATTTTTTTGTTGTTTTACTACTACTACTACTACTACTACTACTACTATAAGAGCCCAGTGCTATTAGTCTAGCAGTGTTGGGGAGTGGGACTGGTGTGCTAATCTGCTGCTCCTAGTAGTTCAGCAGCACCAACTTTAATTTTTTTTTTTTTAATATTCATTCTTTTTTTATTTAACTTTTTTTTATTTTACTACCGCTGTAGTAGTGTATAAGTTGACCTTTTAGGCATTATTTGCCCTGTAGGCATTTTTTGCCCAGTGTGTTATTCAACCAACTGCTATCTAGCTGTGTGACCGTGTTCACATTCTGTCTAAATATCCATAATATTACCGTCTCCAGAAAAAACACCGGAGTGACTTTTTTCAAGCAGCCATAATAAATTTTACGTAATCCGTATCCATCGCTGTAGTAGTGTATAAGTTGACCTTTTAGGCATTATTTGCACTGTAGGCATTTTTTGCCCAGTGTGTTATTCAACCAACTGCTATCTAGCTGTGTGCCCGTGTTCACATTCTGTCTAAATATCCATAATATTACCGTCTCCAGAAAAAACACCGGAGTGACTTTTTTTCAAGCAGCATTCTTATATTTTACGTAATCCGTATCCACCGCTGTGTATACGTTGACCTTGTAGGCATTATTTGCCCTGTAGGCATTTTTTGCCCAGTGTGTTATTCAACCAACTGCTATCTAGCTGTGTGCCCGTGTTCACATTCTGTCTAAATATCCATAATATTACCGTCTCCAGAAAAAACACCGGAGTGACTTTTTTTCAAGCAGCATTCTTATATTTTACGTAATCCGTATCCACCGCTGTGTATACGTTGACCTTGTAGGCATTATTTGCCCTGTAGGCATTTTTTGCCCAGTGTGTTATTCAACCAACTGCTATCTAGCTGTGTGACCGTGTTCACATTCTGTCTAAATATCCATAATATTACCGTCTCCAGAAAAAACACCGGAGTGACTTTTTTCAAGCAGCCATAATAAATTTTACGTAATCCGTATCCATCGCTGTAGTAGTGTATAAGTTGACCTTTTAGGCATTATTTGCCCTGTAGGCATTTTTTGCCCAGTGTGTTATTCAACCAACTGCTATCTAGCTGTGTGCCCGTGTTCACATTCTGTCTAAATATCCATAATATTACCGTCTCCAGAAAAAACACCGGAGTGACTTTTTTTCAAGCAGCATTCTTATATTTTACGTAATCCGTATCCACCGCTGTGTATACGTTGACCTTGTAGGCATTATTTGCCCTGTAGGCATTTTTTGCCCAGTGTGTTATTCAACCAACTGCTATCTAGCTGTGTGACCGTGTTCACATTCTGTCTAAATATCCATAATATTACCGTCTCCAGAAAAAACACCGGAGTGACTTTTTTCAAGCAGCCATAATAAATTTTACGTAATCCGTATCCATCGCTGTAGTAGTGTATAAGTTGACCTTTTAGGCATTATTTGCCCTGTAGGCATTTTTTGCCCAGTGTGTTATTCAACCAACTGCTATCTAGCTGTGTGCCCGTGTTCACATTCTGTCTAAATATCCATAATATTACCGTCTCCAGAAAAAACACCGGAGTGACTTTTTTTCAAGCAGCATTCTTATATTTTACGTAATCCGTATCCACCGCTGTGTATACGTTGACCTTGTAGGCATTATTTGCCCTGTAGGCATTTTTTGCCCAGTGTGTTATTCAACCAACTGCTATCTAGCTGTGTGCCCGTGTTTACATTCTGTCTAAATATCCATAATATTACCGTCTCCAGAAAAAACACCGGAGTGACTTTTTTTCAAGCAGCATTCTTATATTTTACGTAATCCGTATCCACCGCTGTGTATACGTTGACCTTGTAGGCATTATTTGCCCTGTAGGCATTTTTTGCCCAGTGTGTTATTCAACCAACTGCTATCTAGCTGTGTGACCGTGTTCACATTCTGTCTAAATATCCATAATATTACCGTCTCCAGAAAAAACACCGGAGTGACTTTTTTCAAGCAGCCATAATAAATTTTACGTAATCCGTATCCATCGCTGTAGTAGTGTATAAGTTGACCTTTTAGGCATTATTTGCCCTGTAGGCATTTTTTGCCCAGTGTGTTATTCAACCAACTGCTATCTAGCTGTGTGCCCGTGTTCACATTCTGTCTAAATATCCATAATATTACCGTCTCCAGAAAAAACACCGGAGTGACTTTTTTTCAAGCAGCATTCTTATATTTTACGTAATCCGTATCCACCGCTGTGTATACGTTGACCTTGTAGGCATTATTTGCCCTGTAGGCATTTTTTGCCCAGTGTGTTATTCAACCAACTGCTATCTAGCTGTGTGACCGTGTTCACATTCTGTCTAAATATCCATAATATTACCGTCTCCAGAAAAAACACCGGAGTGACTTTTTTCAAGCAGCCATAATAAATTTTACGTAATCCGTATCCATCGCTGTAGTAGTGTATAAGTTGACCTTTTAGGCATTATTTGCCCTGTAGGCATTTTTTGCCCAGTGTGTTATTCAACCAACTGCTATCTAGCTGTGTGCCCGTGTTCACATTCTGTCTAAATATCCATAATATTACCGTCTCCAGAAAAAACACCGGAGTGACTTTTTTTCAAGCAGCATTCTTATATTTTACGTAATCCGTATCCAACGCTGTGTATACGTTGACCTTGTAGGCATTATTTGCCCTGTAGGCATTTTTTGCCCAGTGTGTTATTCAACCAACTGCTATCTAGCTGTGTGCCCGTGTTCACATTCTGTCTAAATATCCATAATATTACCGTCTCCAGAAAAAACACCGGAGTGACTTTTTTTCAAGCAGCATTCTTATATTTTACGTAATCCGTATCCACCGCTGTGTATACGTTGACCTTGTAGGCATTATTTGCACAGTGTTTTCTTCAAACCGCCATCTAGCTGTGTGAGCTTGTTCACATTTTGTCTAAATATTGATAATATTATCGTCTCTAGAAAAACCACTTGAGTTACTTTTTTTCAAGCAGCATTCATATATTTTACGTAATCCGTATCCACCGCTGTAGTAGTGTATACGTTGATCTTGTAGGCATTATTTGCACACTGTTTTCTTCAAACTGCCATCTAGCTGTGTGTATTATCGTTTCCAGAAAAACCAACTGAGTTTTTGTTGTTGTTGTTTTTTTAAAAATAATGCCAGGCAAAGGCAGGCCGCCACGCAGAGGCCGTGCTAGGGGCCGTGCTGCTATGCAATCCTGTGGCCCTAGCAAATTGCCCAGTTTTAAAAAGCCAATGACCCTGAACTCCCAAAATGCTGAAGAGGTAGTTGACTGGCTTACACAGCACACCCCATCCTCTACCGTTTCTAACTTTACCACAACATCCTCCTCATCCTCCACTGCTATGGCCACCCCACGTAACACTTCCTCCACCACCGGTGCCCCTTCTTCACTGGAGTCAGAGGAGTTATTTTCCCATGAGTTTCTTGAACTGAGTAATGCGCAACCATTATTGGCAGAAGAAGATGAAGGAGATGAGGACGTTACACCAGATTTAATTCTGGCAGAGAACACGACAGAGATGGACATAATGATGAGTGATGAGGAGGAGGAGGAGGTCCCCGCTGCTGCTTCCTTCTGTGATGTGTCAGAAGAAATTGATGCATCTGAGGAGAATGATGATGAGGAGATTGATGTTTTGTGGGTGCCTAGTAGAAGAGAGCAAGAGGAGGGTAGTTCAGATGGAGAGACGGAGAGTCAGAGAGGCAGTAGGAGAATAAGACTTAGAAGAAGCAGGGAGGCCAGCCCGCAGGGATCAGTAGGGCAACAACATGTATCGGCACCTGTGTTCAGCCGGCCAACGCACCCGCCATTGCCGCCAATGCCGCCAACTTCTACTGTTACCGCCAGATCGCAGACTTCCAAAAAGTCAGCAGTGTGGCATTTTTTTAATGTGTGTGCCTCTGACAAAAGCATTGTAATTTGCAATGAGTGCAGTCAGAAACTGAGCCTTGGTAAGCCCAACAGCCACATAGGTACAACTTCTATGCGAAGGCACATGAGCGGCAAGCACAAAGCACTTTGGGAGCAACACCTCAAAGGCAACAGGCAAACTAAAAGCCACACTCCTTCTGGTCCAGCATCTTACTGCTCTACCTCTGCTCTCCTTGACCCATCTGAACCACCCTCCACTCCGCCTTCCACCTTGACCACCTGTTCCCATTCCCAGTCATCTGCCACCAGCCAAGTTTCTGTGAAGGCCATGTTTGAGCGTAAGAAGCCAATGTCTGACTGTCACCCCCTTGCCCGGCGTCTGACAGCTGGCTTGTCTGCACTCTTAGCCCGCCAGCTTTTACCATACCAGCTGGTGGACTCTGAGGCCTTCCGCAAATTTGTAGCAATTGGGACACCGCAGTGGAAGGTACCCAGCCGCAATTTTTTTTCTAAAAAGGGAATACCACACCTGTACCAACATGTGCAGAGCCAAGTTACCGCATCTCTGTCACTTAGTGTTGGGCCAAAGGTCCATATGACTACTGACGCATGGTCCTCCAAGCATGGTCAGGGCAGGTATGTCACCTACACTGCCCACTGGGTGAACTTGGTAATGGCTGGGAATGGGAAGCAGGGAATGGGTAGCTCAACAACAACAACAACAGTGGAGTTGGTGTCACCGCCACGGATTGCACGCGGTTCTGCCACCACCTCTACTCCTCCATCGCTCTCTACCTCGTCTTCTTCCTCTTCTTCTTCTTACTCTGCTGCTGGGTCCTCCTTCTCCTCCTCCACACCTGTGCACCCCCAGCTCCCCCTAGGCTATTCGACGTGCCAGGTACGCCGTTGTCACGCTGTCTTGGGGATGACGTGCCTGGAAAGCAAAAACCATACCGGATCTGTACTCCTGTCATCTCTGCAGTCACAGGCTGATCGGTGGCTGACCCCACACCAACTGCAGATCGGAAAAGTGGTGTGTGACAATGGAAGCAATCTGTTGGCAGCGTTGAGACTGGGAAATTTAACACATGTGCCCTGCATGCACATGTGTTAAATTTAATAGTCCAACGTTTTGTCTCCAAGTACCCAGGATTCCAGGACGTTCTCACCCAGTCCAGAAAGGTGTCGGCCCATTTCAGACGTTCCTACACAGCCATGGCACGCCTTGCTGACATTCAGCAGCGCTACAACATGCCAGTCAGGCGTTTGATTTCTGACAGCCAGACTCGCTGGAATTCAACGCTCCTTATGTTGGAACGTCTGCTGCAACAACAAAGGGCCGTCAACGAGTACCTTTTTGAACTGGGTGGTAGGACTGGATCTGCAGAGCTGGGGATTTTTTTCCCCCGTTACTGGGTGCTTATGCGCGATGCCTGCAGGCTCATGCGACCTTTTGAAGAGGTGACAAATATGGTCAGTCGCACCGAAGGCACCATCAGCGACCTAATACCCTTCGCTTTCTTCCTGGAGCGTGCTGTGCGACGAGTGACAGATGAGGCTGTAGACCAGCGTGACGAGGAGCTGGAAGCGCACGATTTATGGTCGGAATCACCAGAACGAACCCAGGCACCTGCTGCAACGCAGGGAGAGGTGCCAGAAGTGGAGTCAGAGGAGGAAGGTGGCTTTGTGGAGGAGGAGGAGGAGGACCAACAGGAGCAGGCTTCCCAGGGGGCTAGTGGTGACCTTTTGGGGACCCCTGGTCTTGTACGTGGCTGGGGGGAGGAGACCGTGGATGATGCAGTCCTTGATAATGAGGAAGCGGAGATGGATAGCTCTGCATCCAACCTTGTGAGAATGGGGTCTTTCATGCTGGCATGCCTGTTGAAGGACCCCCGTATCAAGAGGCTTAAGGAGAAGGACCTGTACTGGGTCGCAACGCTACTAGACCCTCGGTACAAGCATAAAGTGGCAGAAATGTTACCAACATACCACAAGTCCGAAAAGATGCGGCATTTACAAACCAGCCTGCAAAACATGTTGTACAATGCTTTTAAGGGTGATGTCACTTCAGGAACTCATCAACATTCCAGGGGCAGAGGTGCCAGTAATCCTGCCACGAGCACACCTGCAAGGACAAAGCCCTTTGGCCGGTCTGTAACATCAGACATGCAAATGTTTTTCTGTCCAAGGCAGCGCCACAACCCTTCTGGATCCACCCTCAAAGAACGCCTCGACCGGCAGGTAGCGGACTACCTGGCATTAACTGCAGATATCGACACTCTGAGGAGCGATGAACCCCTGGACTACTGGGTGCGCAGGCTTGATCTGTGGCCAGAGCTGTCACAATTTGCCATGAACCTCTTGTCTTGCCCAGCCTCAAGTGTGCTCTCAGAAAGGACCTTCAGTGCAGCAGGAGGGATTGTAACTGAGAAGAGAACTCGCCTAGGTCACAAAAGTGTCGATTACCTGACCTTTATTAAAATGAATGAGGGGTGGATCTCGGAGGGTTACTGCACGCCGGAAGACTTGTTCTGACTTCTATGCAGCTGTCCTTCTCTTCAAGCCTCATGACTCCACACACAGCTGTCCTTTAGCGTCCTCCTCCCTCCGCCACCGTTACAAACTAGGGTGCAAACCCTACTGGTTTAATTTTTTCTGGCCTCTGTGCTTCAGTGGCTGCGTCCAAAAAACGGGGCAAACAATGTCTACAAGGTCAACGTATGGCGAAAAATTACTATTTTCAGCATTTATATGGCATATTTTTTCTGGCAACTGTGCTTCAGTGGCTGCGTCCAAAAAAATGCATATTTTCTGCATTTATATGGCATAATTTTTCTGGCCTCTGTGCTTCAGTGGCTGCAACCAAAAAAATGCATATTTTCTGCATTTATATGGCATAATTTTTCTGGCCTCTGTGCTTCAGTGGCTGCAACCAAAAAAATGCATATGTTGTCCATTTATATGGCATAATTTTTCTAGCCTCTGTGCTTCAGTGGCTGCAACCAAAAAAATGCATATTTTCTGCATTTATATGGCATAATTTTTCTGGCCTCTGTGCTTCAGTGGCTGCAACCAAAAAAATGCATATTTTGTCCATTTATATGGCATAATTTTTCTAGCCTCTGTGCTTCAGTGGCTGCAACCAAAAAAATGCATATTTTCTGCATTTATATGGCATAATTTTTCTGGCCTCTGTGCTTCAGTGGCTGCAACCAAAAAAATACATATTTTCTCCATTTATATGGCATAATTTTTCTAGCCTCTGTGCTTCAGTGGCTGCAACCAAAAAAATGCATATTTTCTCCATTTATATGGCATAATTTTTCTAGCCTCTGTGCTTCAGTGGCTGCAACCAAAAAAATGCATATTTTCTCCATTTATATGGCATAATTTTTCTGGCCTCTGTGCTTCAGTGGCTGCAACCAAAAAAATTTATATTTTCAGCATTTATATGGCATAATTTTTCTGTCAACTGTGCTTCAGTGGCTGCGACCAAAAAAATGCATATTTTCTGCATTTATATGGCATAATTTTTCTGGCCTCTGTGCTTCAGTGGCTGCAACCAAAAAAATTTATATTTTCAGCATTTATATGGCATAATTTTTCTGGCAACTGTGCTTCAGTGGCTGCGACCAAAAAAATGACTATTTTCAGCATTTATATGGCATATTTTTTCTGGCCTCTGTGCTTCAGTGGCTGCGGCCAAAAAAACTGGGCAAACAATGCCTACAAGGTCAACGACGTTGACCTTGTAGGCATTGTTTGCCCAGTTTTTTTGGCCGCAGCCACTGAAGCACAGAGGCCAGAAAAAATATGCCACATAAATGCTGAAAATAGTCATTTTTTGCCATACGTTGACTCAACGTATATGGCAAAAAATGACTATTTTCAGCATTTATATGGCATATTTTTTCTGGCAACTGTGCTTCAGTGGCTGCGTCCAAAAAAACTGGGCAAACAATGTCTACAAGGTCAACGTATGGCGAAAAATTACTATTTTCAGCATTTATATGGCATATTTTTTCTGGCAACTGTGCTTCAGTGGCTGCGTCCAAAAAAACTGGGCAAACAATGCCTACAAGGGCAACGTATGGCAGTTGTTTAAAGAGAACAGTAGATTACTAGCCAGCAAAGCTACCTAAGCTAAAATGTCCCTCAAATCCCTGCAGACTTCTGTCCCTCCAATACAGAGCAGTATCAAGCAGATTACTAGCCAGCAAACTTACTATCATCTGTCCCTGAAATCACTAACAGCTCTCCCCCTACACTATCTCTTCCAAGCACACACAGGCAGATTTTTCAGATACATTTTTGCCCTTGATCCCCCTCTGGCATGCCACTGTCCAGGTCGTTGCACCCTTTAAACAACTTTAAAATCATTTTTCTGGCCAGAAATGTCTTTTTTAGATGTTAAAGTTCGCCTTCCCATTGAAGTCTATGGGGTTCGCGAACCGTTCGCGAACCGCTCGCATTTTTGCGCAAGTTCGCGAATATGTTCGCGAACTTTTTTTCCGACGTTCGCTACATCCCTATTGGGTTATTACAGCAGTCAGCAGATGAGATCAGAAGAGATCAGTGCCCACAGCAGCTACATACAGAGCACTGCAGTAGAAGGTAGATTACTAGCCAGCAAAGCTACCTAACCTAAAATGTCCCTCAAATCCCTGCAGAGTTCTGTCCCTACAATACAGAGCAGTATCAAGTAGATTACTAGCCAGCAAAGTTACTATCAACTGTCCCTCAAATCACTAACAGCTCTCTCCCTACACTATCTCTTCCAAGCACACACAGGCAGAATGAAAAAACGCTGCAGGGCTTCAGTTTATATATGGAAGGGGAGTGGTCCAGGGGGTATGGGGGTGGTCCAGGAGGGAGAGCTTCCTGATTGGCTGCCATGTATCTGCTGGTCTGGGGGAGAAATGGCAAAAAAAAAGCACCAGCTAAGGCGAACCCAAATTGGCGAACGTCGCACGACGTTCGCGAACATTCGGCGAACGCGAACAGTCGATGTTCGCGCGAACAAGTTCGCAGGCGAACAGTCCGCGACATCCCTAGCAGTCACTAATAGGCACTGTAATGCAGGTGGTCCCCCTGAGGAGGTTCCAGAGAAGTTTCTTCTTTGTGCCACTTAGAAGGTATTCCCACAATAGGATAAAAAAGAGAGAAAGCTTGTTCTTTGGTTGAATTCAGAAGAACACAAAAATATTTATATCAAAAGATATATGTCCCAAGGCTTAATTCCAGTAAAAATAAATTGTTTATTTTGTTTATTAATGGCAGGCAGTTTAGGGGTCTTTTGGTACGGGGGTTTATTAAAAATCCCTTATCAAGAAAATCCCAAGTTCCAAGCATTCTGGATAATATATTCTATATCTGTACCTTGGAAGCAACACATGTTAATGATTGAATAATAAGGAATATTGGTCTGTGGGGCACTATTGTTGATTTAAGAGATTGCTTGATTTTGAATAGGGTCCAAAGAAGGGCAATAAATGATGAGTGGCTACATTGGTAGAAAAATCTTATTGGGTTTCTTTAATATTTACATGAGTTTTTGTATATTTAAGGTATTGAGGTCCAAATGAAAGATCACCTCCTATCCAGAAAACACAAGGTCCCAATAATTCATATAACAGACCCCATACCTTTACCAGTCACCTGATCTTTGAGACTCCCTCAGCTGTGAATTGCACACTTACTTTCTATACCCCCATCTGTATCTTGTACAGTTCATGAATGATTTGTTCCCAAATGCTGAATGAATGGGTTTGAAGAGTGATGAACTGGAAAATTCTTTGATGTATTTGGTGACCAACCTAAATTCATAGTTTCGAAACATATTAAAACTAACGCTATTTATAAAATAATACAGCATAAATAAATAGAAATACTAATTTGCAATGTACCGCATCACACAACAAATAAAATTTGACACTGATAGACTTAAGTGCCTGTTTTCGCCGTTTGGCGAAGCGAATGGGTCAGATTTGGCCATCACTAATCTTGACCTGATATGAAGATTTAAGGAAAATTAATAATTGTCGTCAACAAAAATATTGAAGAACAAACATTCACATTTCTCAATACAATAGTCTTTACTAAACCGTAGCACAATTTTAAAGCTTGCTTAAGGGCCGTGTATTTTTTTGATGCAAAAATAACTTTTCCGGTAAGATGCTTCATTACATACACTGTGCACTGATGCAATGTGAACATTCGCAAGCGTTCTTCCTCTGGCGGATGAGGTTGCTTAATATTATCCAGGTCCAACCAAGTTATTACGTTTATGCAAATCAAAAATTGTTTGCAGAGGATTTTTTTTTTCTATTAACAACTTTTACTATATTATCCCATTGATATATATAAATTCCTAAGTCTCCTTATGAAAATTATATTCTTAGTATGCCTTACAACTTAAAATTATTAAAATTATATAGATTATTAAATCTATATTTTGCTTCGTAATTTAATTTCCAGTTATTTAGGAAATCAAGATGAAATATACATTGAGGAATAAGCATATAGAACATGCATAGAAGTAAATTTGCAAGATGAAATGTTTGCATACTGTATTTATACAGGTATCAGGTCTGATTTACAAAGATAGGTGCCTTTAGCAATCAATCAGATATTTTCTTTCATCTTTTAATTGATACAGGAATGTGACCTGTTATCCAGAATACTTGGGACCTGGGGTTTTTTGGACAACAGTTCTTTCTGTAATTTGAATTTTCATACCTTGTCTTCTAGAAAATCATGTAAACATTAAATAAACCCAATTGGCTGTTTTTTCTTCCAATAAGGATCAATTATATCTTAGTTTGGATCAAGTACTTGGTACTGATTTATTATTATATTTTTAGAGAACTTGGATTATTGGGATAAAATGGAGACTCCTTAATTTGGAGCTTTCTGGATAATGGGTTTCCGGATAACAGATCCCATACCTGTATTGGATTGTTTGCTATGGGCAATTGCACTTGTGCAAGTAAGCACTTATGTTAACCTTCTTTTATCGGATTCCTATTCATACAGATTTTTTAAAAAATCCAACCCCCCAAAAACGTAATTAAACAGGATCACAATTTTATTTTTTAACTGCAAGTATATCTACATGTAATAGGTTGATGGGTTGGGGGACCTTAAAATCACAGGTACCCCTTTCGTATATATCAGGCAGGTCAGATTGGTACTCCCAGTAGGGTATGTGCTACATGTGACTCTTAACTATTGGAGGAAAAGTTAATCACACTGACCCCATGCACAAAGCTTGAGCTATTAAGTATACTTGGATGCCAATGGTTCTTTAAAAACAGATTCACTTTCTTTATGGAAATTACACAAATTCACTTTGGTGGGTACTGACTCGGCAAAACATTTTAATCAGTAAATGCTTCAGTCTCAAATCAGAGAAAACAGAATTGTATTACTCCAGGAATCTATCCATTCCTAAACATGACCTCCTATACTTTCAGCACTGACACTGCAGGGTACTAACTATTATTATCCTCTTTGTTGGAGACTCTGGCTGCTCTACTAACTACCCTAATCCTGGCTTTCTCTCCTAGAGTGAACGGTTACAAATCTAACCTTCATCCTACTACGCTTAATAGTGATGGGCAAATAAATTCACAAAACTGCAGATACAATTTGCTGGAGAAAAAGCCGCTGCATCAAAAAATGTGGGCGCAAGTCAGAATAGTCATGCGCATAAAAATTGTTTTAAAAGCAATGCATTTGGACAAAATAGACACCCGTATAAATAAATTTCGCAAGCACTGAAATTGACACTCGTCAAAATAATTTTGACGCCTATTGACTTCCAAACGTTTTTCGCCGTTTCAATTTTTTTCGGCGAAGTGAACAGATTCTGGAATAATAAAACAGTACCTTGTAATTGATCCAAACTAAGATTTAATGATTTTCTAGTGGACTAGTATGAAGATCCAAATTACATAAAGATCCGTTATCCGTAAAACCCCAGGTCACAAGCATTCTGTGTAACAGGCCCCATACAGGTAACAGATATAGTAATACTAACTTAATTGTTATTTGTTACTTTATTTACAAATGTTAAGCTCACCTTTAATACCTTTTCAGTAATTGCTGGTGTGGTGAATGTTTGAAGGTTATAGCAATATCAGCTCTCCCTTCTACATATTAAACAAAATATATTCATTTAGAGATTGGGGATCAAAGAGAATGAAGCCACTGCCCCTTTCCAATGAAAGGCAGCCTCCTCTTGATATCAAAATATTTTTAAATAAACTAAGTATAAACATACTAAAATCATACTAAACATATGAACATACTGAAACTAATAGTAAAGCAGTTTAGGGTAGTCCTATTAACAAAACAAAAAAACATTTTCACTGTAATAATCATTTGGTTTTAACTGAGACACAATGAAGATGGTTCTCCTGCATAAAACCCACTCTATGTTACAGTGCCTCCATCAGACCCTAAAGTATCAGTCTTAAAGGAGAACTTAAGCTTCACAAATTCAGATGCAAATTTTGAAAACACAAATTGACCTAGAAACCAAAACCATCCCTGCCTATTGTCTACTGTGTTAACTAGTTGATTTGTTTAACAATAAGTAGTGTATGTTGCCCTTCCACAAAACTTATATTTATATGACACCTAACCTTACTCACATAGGGCTTTCAAATGCTTTAACCTTTATCTCTAGACCGGTACAGTAAATCCTGCTGTAATCCTTTGTCAGGGCTTAACTACATTTATTAATGTATTCCCTAAATCTGTATTCCAAGATACAATTTTTATGCTGCTCATATTGCGTGATATATTTATTAACAGCAAAACCCTCTACAGGCGGATTCCAGACTGTCTCCAGACACATTTATATATTAATATGCATATAAACTATCATATTTCTTCCAAATATCATTTTGAAGTGCCAGCTGGTTCTATGAGTTGTGCGTGATGGATAAAGAGCAGACTGTGATGCATTAGAATTGTTCTTGCATATTGAAATACATGAGTAATTTCATAGGAAAACACTGCTGAATAATTGCAGGCGGAACTATTCTCTATGGCTGTACCCTACTAGGTACAATTTCAGTAAATATTTACAAGCTAATTTTTATGGGTTAATGTAGACGTTTGAGTGTATAATGTGCCCGTTGCATTTGTTTTATACTGAGCTATTAATCTTTTCTAATTACATGTGAAATATACAGATTGCTAATGCATTTTTCATAAATGGATCTGTTCTAGACTTGAAAAACACCCATACAGTGTTCATTGTATTGATTCTTTTCTGAGCATATGAATCTGATCTGATCATCTTGGCATACGGAATAGTGATCTCAATAGGTTTCATAGACCTTTTACATTGACTACATGTTCGCTATGTGGTTTTCTGTCCTTCCTTGCATCCTTATACCTTTTCACAGAAGCTAAAAAGTGACCCTCCTGCATAGTCAAAATATAAGGAATAATTTACAAACATAAGTACAAAGAGCAAATTGAGTACATTAAATACTATTGAATACCTGCATCTACCTTGTATACACGCACCGCCATACTTTAGCAAGTTAATAACTGCCCTAAGTTTTATTGCTGTGCCAGATATGATGCATTTCCCACCAACTGCAACATTCAAATTAAACTTTAGGCCACGTGGATTAAAAATACCACCCACATTGCTAAATCTCCCTCAACTCCAGTCTCTCCTGCTTCTCTGCTCACTCCATCCCATTCCAGTCTGTACCGATTCCTTGCCCACTCCAGTCTGTCCTGATTCTCTGCCATTCAGTCCCAGTAGTCCTGGTTCTCCATTCTATCCAGTCCTGTTGCAGATAATCACCCAATCCTTGTCTAGTCTCTTTTGGTCCTGAACTTCTCCTTACTTGAAGGAATCACCCGCCCTCTATTTTTGTAAATGGGGATTTCACTATTAGTAAACCCTGACAAATCAAACCTTTACTTTACTTTCATTTTATAGGTGCAACCTAGTTATACAACACAGGCCTGCCTAGACCCTTGATTTCCATATGACTTCCTTACAAACCTTCTTGATTAACACCTTACATCAACCATAAATTATACTCACTACCAATCTGGCATTGTCTTCCGTGCTAATGATGCCTACCTACCTCATTGTGTTGGTTTTTAAAATACTTCCAATAGCAGTTCCAATTCAAACAAACAATTGGTCTTGGCAGTGTGGTAAGGGCAATGGTTAGTGAGCTGACCAAGTCTCACACTGTTTTATGATGTCTGAATGTACTTTAGCCAGCTTTATTTTGAAGTTTGTTAATTTTTATGCCATCTATTCATGATCTCAGTTGAGCTCATTGGCAATAAAATGTTGCACAAGTAACTTTATGCTTCTTTTAGGTATTTTGTGTTTAAAACTTTGGTTGTTGTGTACAATTATAGGATGTTGGCCACCTGGAGCAAAACATTTCTTCAGATTTATAAAGTTCTTCTTGTTCTCTGACTTCTTCATGACATCCATGGCAAAGACATAGGCCCTTCATTAAATTGAGACTGTCTTTGCACAATGGTCATGGTCAGACTGTGTTGGCAGGATTCTGGGAAAAACCTGGTGGGCCCCACCGGCTCAGATCCATTTTCACCTACCTGACTCTCTGAGCTCCCTAATACCTCTCTGCCCTGACCAAAGAAAAGCAGGTACTTTCTTGCCGGGGGGGGTGGTGGAGAAGGATTGTGGCTGGCATAGGGACCCTGAAGTTGGCAGTGTGGGGGTCTGGGAAAAAAACAGATGGGCTTCACCAGCCCAGATCCGTTCCCACCAACTTGACACTCTGAGCTCCCTAAAATCTCCCTGTGCTGATCGAAGAAAATCAGGTACTTGCTTGTCAGGGGGGATGAAGGAGGATTGTAGCTGGTGGGGGGGGACCCTGAAGTTGGCAGAACGGGTACAGGAGCCCTGAAGTTGGCAGAGTGGGGACAGGGTCCCAGAGCTGGTGTGTGTGGTCTCCTGATGTGGCACCCCCAGTTGGCCTGGACCCCCCAGGGGCTTTGTTTGTCCATAAGATTTATATCATCGATCAGCATGCGGACCCAGACAAGTTTTATTAATTATATATTCTTGTGACTATTTCAATAAAAAAACAACAACAAAAAAGGTCTCTACCTAATCTGTCTACCCCTGTTGGTTCAGTACTTATATATCACTTTTTCTAAGTATCTTGACAGCCTGCCCCTGTAGTAATAAGCTATAAATAAAATAGTGTTGTAAAATGCACAATAAATCAATTTCAGTGAAAATTCCTATTTTACTCAAAGATTTATTGGTTATCTGACCTTTAGAACAGCTGTTGGGCTTGATATTTGATAGATATTTGAATTTTAGTCATGGGCATCTCGTTAGATTCATTTTGATTCAATATCCTGATAAAATAAATAGCAAATGCAAAAAGATTTGTCAGCACCAGAGCAATATTTTTTTTTTAATAGGAATAAAGCAAACTCACAAAATGATTAATTAAAAAGTATGGTTATATGCAATTAGCTCCTGTGTGATGGATTGTTAGAAGTTGGTCAATAAATGAACTCCATGATGTTCACATAACATTAGCCTGCGTCTATGAGTTATTCATCCATGTTATTCATAGCAATGCAAATATCAAATAAGCATCCACAGAATCCCTATGTGATATCAGAGCATATGTAAAGATTTAATACAGTTGTATCTAATTAAAATATAATAGAGTTTTTATGCCTCACTGTGCTTCTCTCATCTTACTGTAAGTTCCTGGCCATCTCCTTCGCTCCTCTCAGAGCCAACTTCTTTTCACACCATCCACATCCACTGCCATCTCTTGTCTTAAACCCAAGTACTACTATAGTTTATATAAACAAGCTACTGTGTAGCCATAGGGGCAGCCATTCAAGCACAGGATACACAGTATACCAAACTATAGTAGTACGTATCTGTTATCTACTGTGTATCCTGTGCTTGAATGGCTGCCCCCATGGCTACACAGCAGCTTGTTTATATAAACTATAGTAGTACGTATCTGTTATCTACTGTGTATCCTGTGCTTGAATGGCTGCCCCTATGGCTACACAGCAGCTTGTTTATATAAACTATAGTAGTACTTATCTGTTATCTACTGTGTATCCTGTGCTTGAATGGCTGCCCCCACGGCTACACAGCAGCTTGTTTATATAAACTATAGTAGTATTTATCTGTTATCTACTGTGTATCCTGTGCTTGAATGGCTGCCCCCATGGCTACACACAGCTTGCTTATATAAACTATAGTAGTACTTATCTGTTATCTACTGTGTATGCGGTGCTCGAATGGCTGCGCCCATGGCTACACAGCAGCTTGTTTATATAAACTATAGTAGTACTTATCTGTTATCTACTGTGTATCCTGTGCTTGAATGGCTGCCCCCATGGCTACACACAGCTTGCTTATACAAACTATAGTAGTACTTATCTGTTATCTACTGTGTATGCGGTGCTCGAATGGCTGTGCCCATGGCTACACAGCAGCTTGTTTATATAAACTATAGTAGTACTTATCTGTTATCTACTGTGTATGCGGTGCTCGAATGGCTGCGCCCATGGCTACACAGCAGCTTGTTTATATAAACTATAGTAGTACTTATCTGTTATCTACTGTGTATCCTGTGCTTGAATGGCTGCCCCCATGGCTACACACAGCTTGCTTATATAAACTATAGTAGTACTTATCTGTTATCTACTGTGTATCCTGTGCTTGAATGGCTGCCCCCATGGCTACACACAGCTTGCTTATACAAACTATAGTAGTACTTATCTGTTATCTACTGTGTATGCGGTGCTCGAATGGCTGTGCCCATGGCTACACAGCAGCTTGTTTATATAAACTATAGTAGTACTTATCTGTTATCTACTGTGTATGCGGTGCTCGAATGGCTGCGCCCATGGCTACACAGCAGCTTGTTTATATAAACTATAGTAGTACTTATCTGTTATCTACTGTGTATCCTGTGCTTGAATGGCTGCCCCCATGGCTACACACAGCTTGCTTATATAAACTATAGTAGTACTTATCTGTTATCTACTGTGTATCCTGTGCTTGAATGGCTGCCCCCATGGCTACACAGCAGCTTGTTTATATAAACTATAGTAGTACTTATCTGTTATCTACTGTGTATCCTGTGCTTGAATGGCTGCCCCCATGGCTACACACAGCTTGCTTATATAAACTATAGTAGTACTTATCTGTTATCTACTGTGTATCCTGTGCTTGAATGGCTGTGCCCATGGCTACACAGCAGCTTGTTTATATAAACTATAGTAGTGTTTCTGAAGCAATCACATCAGTTAATATTACTTTAGAAAACTTTCATTTTTTGGTGTTTAATGTATTTTGCAATTGACATTCCCACAATGCCTAGCTAATCAAGAGTATGAAAGGGATTGTGTAATTGAGGGTCTCCGCTGGAGGAGAGCTGATTTCTGCTTCATTGTTTCTGTAATCAGGCAAGATTTGAAGGGAAAAACAAAGCACATTTTCTTATGGAATGCAAAAAAAAAAATGATGTCTGCAATTCACTTTTCATGTTTGTGTGCCTAACTCTGAACCAACCAAAAATTCTCACAGCTTGCTGATCTCAGACATCAAAAAAAAAAAAGCTCCAATCATTTTTGGAAACACAAATTACCTAAATACAAAGGCAACTTCTGAGAATTAAAACCGTATTTGTACATGTTCACCTGCTTAATCGCTGCATTTGTCACTGTTCTACAAGATGCACAGATGTTACAGTAAATAACATATATAACATTATTCTGCCATAGTTTAGATGTAGGCGAGGAATGACTATGGTACCAGGGAAATACATGACTTGGAGGATAAAAGAATATTTGTATTTGTAGTGTGGGACATGAATAACCAGCTAAATGAAAATGGACAGACCCAGAGATAAATAATGGACAAAGCCAAGTAAAGATGATTGATTCCACTCTGAATCATTAAAGGAATAAAAAGAATCAGGCCCATTGAATGGGAAGACACATTTGCTATAATAAAGTCCAGTCTGGAAAGGTTTCTGAGCAAAGCGATTAAATGGTGGGAGAAACCAGGGAGGGGGGCAATTAGTACAAATGCATTTGTCTGCAAAAGCCGAGCCTGTCTCTTCAAGTGTAGGAGAGAGCGCCATGATGAACACTAATCCCCTATAAAACATGTAGGAGTAAAGATGCTTCTTGTCTTCTAATGAAGTCAATGTGGTAATGGAAAAAAAAATGTAACTTGAATTTGTTTAGCAAATGAATAATCCCGACTGAGCTTTCTCTAAGCTGCTAATGCTCTCCCTGGCTCTGCTTATCTCTATCAGAGAGAAACCATTCTCTCTTATCCACTATAAGTATATCTTTGTCTTTTCTTATCAACTTCTCCTCTTCCTTCTCTCATGCTGAAGCCATTCTACTTTTCATTCCGTTCACTTATCTACCCCATTACTCTTTTTACACTCCATTCATTTACACACTAATCTATTTATTTTTCGGGTTTGATCTGCTCTTATCAGTGACTCCATTTCACACTGCTTTTACCTCTCTGTATTCGTGCAGACATTTTCGTGGCTCATTCTATATTTAATGTAGAAAGTGAAACGCTTATGTTAGACATCAGCTCTCTGCTAGAGAAACACTCCATGCTTCTTTTTTCCTCAAGGCCTCACCTGTTTGAAACAATCATTAAAAAAATTACAATTCAGGATACAGTTGTCCACCACAACAGATTTTTGTATATACAGGTATGGGACCTGTTATCCAGAATGCTTGGGACAACTGAATATTTTTGTATATACAGGTATGGGACCTGTTATCCAGAACACTTGGGACCTGGGGCTTTTCGGATAATGGATTTTTTTGTAATTTGAATCTTCATACCTTAAAGGAAAACTATACCCCCAAACAATGTAGGTCTCTATTAAAAGATACTGAGTAAAACAGCTCATGTGTAAAACCCTGCTTCATGTACAGATGAAGCCACTTGGATTTGTGAGTTAAATGCGTCATGACTCAGGGGTAATTGAAGAAACTGTGTTATCTTAAGTCATCTTAACTCATTTAATGCATTTAACCTTTTCATTAGCATACCAAAGCTCCATTGTTCACAATGGTGAATGCTTTAATTAGATGGGATGTTGTGACGCAGTTTTCTGTGTTAAATGAGATAAATGGGATATCTGTGTTTAGTTATTCTGTGTCAAACAGACAAACCAAAGTGGCTGCATCTGTAAATGAACCATTATCATAATAATATACTTTTTTAGTAGTATGTGCCATTTGGTAATCATAAATAGAAAATTGCCATTTTAAAAAATAAGGGCCGCCCCCTGAGATCGTACGATTCACTGTGCACACATACAAACCACATGTAAGGTCACATGAGCCAATTAACAGACAGAGTTCTGCCTTTTGCTTCCTCACTTCTTCCTGTTACAGTTAGTGTTGTAGTATTTCTGGTCAGGTGATCTCTGAGGCAGCACAGATAGAGTCACGAAATGGTGGTTCAAGGCAAGAGATGTAAAAGGGCAATATTTATGTAAATATATATTCCAGTTTGGTAAGATTCTTTAATATGTCATTCAATTTGATATAAACTATCTGTTGCTTAAGTATTCATTTTTGGGGTATAGTTTTCCTTTAAGTATGCTAGAAAATCTGGTAAACATTAAATAAACCCAATAGACTGGTTTTGCTTCCAATAAGGATTAATTATATCTTAGTTGGGATCAAGTAGAAGCTACTGTTTTATTACTACAGAGATAAAGGAAATCATTTTTAAAATTTTTTAAAATTTTTAAAAAAAATTTAAAATTTGGATTATTTAATTATAATGGAGTCAGCTTTCTGTTATTCAGAGCCTTCTGGACACCAGGATAACGGTTCTCATACCCAGAGGCAGGCCAGGCCAGCTGGGAGCCCTAGGCAACTCAGCCCCCCCCCCGTGGTGACGCAACGCACTTCCGTGACGCAGAGGGCATCCACGCGCACATTTTGTGACACCGAGGCCGTTCGTGCACATTCAATGCCAGATGAGTCTGGTCTAGGAGTAGGCAGAAGTAGGCAGAAGAGGTAGCTGCCCAGCACCCCTAGTTCCGGACCTGCCCATTCCTGTACAGGGAATTACATGCTTTCTATTGTAAAATATAATGCTATTAGAAGTCACCCAGAAGTTCTACAACAATTTAAAGGAGAAGGAGAAGTCATTTACCACTTTTGGGGGTGCCAAATGTTAGGCACATCCAAGTGAATGTATTTACTTACTTGAAACCCTGGGCCAGTGCTCCTATCAGCAGAAAACTGCACCGGCCCGGGGTTATACCAGTGAAGCCGGAAGAAGATCGCTCCATGGGGCTCAATGGTATAACCCCGGGCCGGTGCAGTTTTCTGCTGATAGGAGCACTGGCCCAGGGTTTCAGGTAAGTAAATACATTCACTTGGGGGAGCCTAACATTTGGCACCCCCAAGTGGTAAAAGACTTTCCTTCTCATTTAAAGGTACAAGGCAGAGTGCTTTTATACTGTATACTGTATGTATTGGAATGACTAAGATGTCATTAAAGAACACAGCTGCAAGTGCAGGTGTTCTAAAATGGGTGCAAAAAGAGAGCACATATTTGATACTGGGGAATCACCATGGGCAAGGTAGTAGATCCAGGGTTCCAATGACAGGGTTGCATCAACAGGCAATCTAGGCTTGCACCCAATGCATTGGATTCAAAAACAGCATTGAATGTGAGCTCTGGAAATAACACAAGTCCTACTCTGAAAGTGCTAGATGCAACCTGCTCCTGATTTGTGTCAAAACTCAATGGTGGTTGGACAGAAATGCATCAGCAATTTGGAGCATGATTAGGCTGGAATTATGGGTTAATTACCCCTCTAGTTATACTTCTCATATGTTGATATCATATCTTATAGTTAAAAAAATGGTTAATGAGTTATGAGTTATGTTATATCACTATACACTGATCATAACTGACGATAACAGCATTATGAATCATTGATTTTTGGAGCTGGAATATTATGCTTTGGCATATTTGGCTCTGTTTAGAAATAATAACTTTAGCTAGAGCAAGTTAACTTTTTAGCTATTCTTATATTGTAAAGCTATTCTTAGGTGTCTTTATCCATTTGGTTCCATTTCTGGAAAACTTGCGGGAAAATGCTTGTCCATTGTCAGCTCCCACTGATAAACAGAATGGGGCTCTGACTGCAAAGGAACCCTGGGGAAGGAGCTTTGACTACATTAGGAGGGTTATGTCAGAAACAGGTTTCTGGTTGGTTAATGGGGCTGGTTTGGCTAAGGATGAGGGCACACAGGCAGATTCAGAGAGATTAGTCACTTGGCAACAAATCTCCTCTTTTTCGGGGGCGACTAATCTCCCTGAAATGCCTTCCTCTGCCTTCAGCCTGCTATAATGAAAATCCCCAGAGGGAAGGCACTCGGAGCGATTTGTTTTCTGAAGTAGCCGGAAATTGCCTCACGAGGAAACTTCGGGCAACTTCGGAAAACAAAGAAGAGGAGATTTGACGTCGGGCGACTAATCTCCCCAAATCTGCCTGTATGCCCTGACCCTTAGAGGTGGAAGAGATGCAACAAGGTATAGAGAGAGGAAGCAAAGCAGAAGTATGGTGGATCAGGGTGAGATTAAGCAAGAAAAATTAGCAAATAGGGTTCTTGCTCAGCAGCAACCTCTTTTCCATTGGTAACAGAGAGAAAAATCCAAGCCCACCATTCCTAATCCTCCAGGATCCCAGGTCACAGCTTGGCAAGGGGTTGAGGGTACAGGGTGCTGATGGTTCAGTGATCTCCTCCAGCATGGCTTCCCAGAAGATGGACACTCATAGTTACCTGCTTTTACTCGCCTATTTAATGTGGCTGCAGAAGGTGGGCAGCATGGCATTGAACCCATCTTGGCTAACTGGAAATCATTTCAGAATGATTGTATTTAATATTTATAGAAATACTTATATAGGCTTGCTACATGTTTACAATAAAGCTATGGACTACATCCCAACCTGGCGGTTTGACTTCTTATAGTTTTTATGGTGAAAAAATTGGTAGTGATGGCGTTCTGTTTTATTATGATTTCCTAGTTAGGTAAATGGAATTAACCTGCTTTATTCTGAAGTTTCTAATACTGGACTTGCTCATGCACCACCAAACACTAATGGTTTGGGAAGGGTTAAAATATGCCATTACTTTAACACAGTAAAGACCTTCCTATTTCCCATCTAATGGTTAAAAATACATTAATGCAGTTAAAACAGGAGGTGTTGCAGTTTTTTGCAGTGTGCAAACGATATTAGGAATCGTGAAATCCTGCACAGTATATCTAAGCAGATATGGATAGTGATGTAGCGAACTGCCGATTTGATGTTCGCGAACGCCGTTCGCGAACACCGGCAAAAAAGCGAACAGTTCGCGAACAGTTCGCGAACTTCGAACGCTCGATAAAATCGTTCGATCGAACGATCGAAGGATTTTATTCGTACGATCGAACGATTTTCGTTCGAATCGAACGATCGAAGCTATTCGATCGAATGATTTTAATTCAATCGAATGCTTATAATCGTTCGAACGAATGGAAATCGTTCGATTTTAGCGATCGAACGGTCGAATGGTCGAATGGTCGAACGAAATTTTACTTCGAATCGAACGCGAACACCAATTGGCGAACGTCGCGCGACGTTCGCGAACATTCGGCGGACGCGAACAGTCGAAGTTCGCGCGAACTAGTTCGCCGGCGAACAGTTCGCTACATCCCTATGGATAAAATACACACCAATATCTAGAACAAATACCGCCCAACATTACATAAATTGTACCTACAGTTTGTAAGTAGGCAATCCAGCCAAACGGTGGTGGAAAAATTTTGCATGTCACCAATAAGAGTGGAAATGTAAAGGGGAAATACACCTCAAAAAAAATCTGGACACTGGGGGGGGCACATTTACTTAGTTCAAGTGAAGGAATAGAAGAAAAAATATTTAGAATTTCGAACATTTTTTTTTTTTGGGCTACTTCGACCATCGAATTGGCTACTTCGACCTTCGACTACGACTTCGAATAGAATGATTCGAACTAAAAACCGTTCGACTATTCGACCATTATTCGATCTTTATAAAAAATTTGACCCCCTACTTCGCCAAGTAAAACCTACTGAACCTCAATGTTAGCCTATTCTGAAGGTCCCCATAGGCTTTCTAAGCTTTTTTTGATCAAAGGAATTTCGTTTGATCGATGGATTAAAATCCTTTGAATCGTTCGATTATTCCTTTGATCGCTCGATCGAACGAATAGCGCTGAATCCTTCCTCTTCGATATTCGAAGTCGATGGATTTAACTTCGACAGTCGAATATCGAGGGTTAATTAACCCTCGATATTCGACCATAAGTAAATCTGCCCCTGGGTTTTGGTGTGATATTGAAACATATTACGCTATTTTTTTCTGTTTCTTTCTCTGTTGACGTAGGCGCTGATCTGCATTTACATTTTTGGACACTTTTTGTACAGCTGAGAGACTGTTGGAAGATTGGCAAGAGTAGGTGGTTTTAAAGGACTTTTTTCATTTTTCTTAAATATTTTCTGATAATTGGCAAACATGTAGCATTGTATTTATGGAGGACATGCAGGTCTCCACTTGTGTTTTGCACCCTTCCCAGTGTGTTTATCGATGCTGCTGACAGAATATATATGAGAAAACATTTGGGGTTGTTGCTGTTCTGCTTTCAGTGGAAATATACTGTACATTGCCAAATCTTTTATTATGCCCACACCTTCAATAATATTATACCATTATAACAGCAGGACACCTCCCTGATCTGTGGCCAGGGCTTCCATCAGAAATCGCAGTGCCCCATACGAAAACATTTCCTGGGCCCATGGGCTGCACCCACCACAAGCCCCACCTACAGGTCATCCCTCCCCACCCCACAGGTCCACCCCCACCACACACTGAAAAAAAAACCCATTGATGGCTATGGTTCCCATATGTTAATAAAAAAATATTGGTGGTCAGGGCCCCCCCATTAAAAAAACATTTGTGGTCAGGGCCCCCCATTAAAAAAAACATTTGTGGTCAGGGCCCCCCATTAAAAAAGCATTTATGGTCAGAGCCCCCCCATTAAAAAAAAATTGCGGTCAGGGCCCCCCATTAAAAAATATTGGTGGCTAGGACCCCACATGGGGAAAAATGGTGGCCAGCCCCCCCCCCACATTATAAAAAAATTAGTGGCCAGGGCCCCCCTTAAACGTCCATGTAAAAAAACTTGCCCCCCAGAAGTTTAAAAATCTTCTTCCAGTGACAGCATTTTCTTCCCTTATTGGTCACAGAATTTTAAGTCCTGGTAAAGCTGCATGGTGATTGGATGAGCTGGAGGAGAAGTTCAAACCTCAGCTATCCAATCCCTGAGCAGCTCAACCGGGACTTAAACTCCAATAAGGGGAAGTAAGATACCTCGCCTTGTGCTCCCGCCCTGCCTTCCTGAAGTCAGCAGCTCTCAGAAAACAGGGGGGCCCGACTAATCAAGAAAGTTCGGCGTGGCTGCGCCCCCCTTACCCTCCCCCTACAACTCTCTCCCCTGTCCCCCCCTGATGGCTGCCCTGTCTGTGGATTAGACATGAAACTGTCATCAAGTACAAACTGGGAAACTGGGATCAAATACAATGTACTGTTTTATTATTACAGAGAAAAAGGAAATAAAAAAATGTGAATTGTTTGTATAAAATGGAATCTGTGGGAGATGGCCTTCCTATTATTCTGAGCTTTCTGGATAATGGGTTTGCAGTTAACTGATCCCATACCTGTACTGTACTCATTTTATTTTAGTTATATACAATAAAAAGGATGGGAGGAAAGAAAGTGGTTATACATTAGAATAACCACAGTAACAAACTCACAAAGAGGGGCTCTTGGCTGGGCCTTGGCTTAACTTTCATTGCTATAAAAAATGAATCAAACAAAAGCAGAAATAATCCCATTGCAGTAGTAGGGGACTGGTGAATTAGTCTCCCAATATTATTTAGCAGGCAGTCCCCTAGTGTTATAGATGTCTAACTGGGTCCTATAATGCAGTTAGGAGGGGGGGATCTGTTCCTATTCCTGCTTAAAGCTATGCCCCTAGGTGTTCAAACCAGTAGATGGCACTGTGCTAAAGTATAAAACGTTTTGTAGCCATGCTCTCAGGGTGCATCTTGTGCTGGCTCTAGCCTGAGCAGGCAGGCAGAGCTCAAGTGGAACCTAGACAGGTCAGGTCTAGTAAGGATAGGCTACTCACCTCAAGAGGTCACACTAGGAGTGACAGCTGGATGGGCTATTTAGCTATTTTTCCACTTAGGGAAAAGGCTGAAAGCTGGGTGTACCCTGAGGACTGTTGCGTACATTGTCCCCATCCCTGTGGGGGACAGCTACTGACCAAAAAGTGCTTGCTCTGTATGTACACTATTGTGGATGTTCTTGTACAATAAATATCTTCATTGGTTAAGTTATAAGAACCACTGGCTCCCAATTATTGCACCTGCACCAAATTACAGTTACACTACACCCTGCCTCCACACCGTTTGCAAGGGCTTGCCCCCTAAGAATCGAGGTCTCATCTGGAGCACAAAATTGGGAGTGGAGCCTATAGATAGAGAATGCTGCACTCAATTTACTATAGCGCTACACAAGTTTGAGACAATTTTTCAACAATTTACAACATTTTACTTCTGTGTACACACCAAAGCCATTGTGCCTGGTTAGTTCACCGGAACTAGTTATATTGTTTGTAATGTCACCTGATAACCAGCGAAAATGGACCAGGCGTTAAAGTGAAATTCCTATTTCAAAAGATGAAAATGCGATCAAAGTGTATCTTTTCTTATATTAATAGCATGGTGTCAGCAATCTTCAGTACATGTTGTGCTGGGAATGTAATCAGCCGCTGAATGGAAATGTTTCACTTTACCACTAAGTACTGTTCTTTCATCAGTCGAAGGGATGAATTTCTTTTAATTGACCCAATATATCGAAAATATCTGACTTCGTTCCCGACAAAGGATCTTCCCCCTTTTCCTTTTTTTTTCCTGGTGCAGTAGCAGCTCACAGTGCCCCTGTTGGCTTTATGAAAGGGATTTGATTTCCTTCTTTTATGAAAAGCAGACAGCTGAAGCTCAGAAATGCCTTCCCTTCTTCCCGCTGAGACTGTGGCTTTCTTCGCATGCCACACATAATTTTCTCCCTCCTGTATTCATTTTTACCTGGGAAATTCAGGAATCCTGATTTAAAATTAAAAGTAGAAGAATTAAGGGGATCAGAAGCCAAGAAAAGATAGAACTGGAGGTTGAGAAAAACATACACGGACAGAGGGGGAATAAAAGCGTCAACTTTATTTTTCTTCCGGCTTTGTGTTATCCATAGCTGTGTGTAATATTATAGACGTGAACAAGGCACATATCTGCCAGTGCAAAATGCACATCTCTGTGTCTGCAAAGAGGAAATGGATATTCTTTAATCCTTTGATTAATTTTAAATATCCATCCAAATGGAGACTGAAATTCAAATTACTTATTGCGATTTACATTCAACTCATTTCTGCTCGCAGGACTGTGTCCCTTCCTCGTTCTCTTCTCCTTTATTTACTTAATTTAAGTCCATTAATCCCAAATGATCTACTCTTCAATAAGAATAACGAGACACAAACAGGGCTGTCAGGACAGAAGGGCCAAAAATGGGGCTTATAATGCATTAAGGATTTGGGTTCAAAAGAAAACTCAATTCAATAAAATAAATTCATATGAATTCCCTAGTACAGGGATGGTACCAGTTATCCAGAATGGCCAGGACCTGGCATTTTCTGAATAATGTGTCTTTTTTGGATTCGGCCGAACCTCCGAATCCTTTGCGAAAGATTCGGCCGAACCTCCGAATCCTTTGCGAAAGATTCGGCCGAATACCGAACCGAATCCGAACCATAATTTGCATATGCAAATTAGGGGTGGGAGGTGGAAAACATTTTTTACTTGTTTTCGGACTAAAAGACACACCATTTCCCTCCCTGCCCCTAATTTACATATGCAAATTAGGATTACGTTCGGCCAGGCAGAAGGATTCGGCCGAATCTAAATCCTACTGAAAAAGTCCAAATCCAAGCCGAATCCCGAACCGAATCCTGGATTCGGTGCATCCCTACTTTTTTGTAATCTGGATCTTTATACTTTAAGGGGGAAAATTAATACAATTTGCAAAGAGAACAAATTTGTTCTCTTGTTTTTATTGTTCTGCGAATGATTTGCGAATGATTTTTTCATTGGTGACTAATATTACATTCCCCATTAGTCTTCTAAAAAATAATTTAAACAATAAATAAACTCAATATGCTGATTATTGCTTCCAATAAGGATTAATTATATCTTAGTTGGGATCAAATGCAAGGTACACATTTAACTTACTGATCCCATTTAACACAGAAAATTGTGTCACAACATCCCATCTAATTAAAGTGTTCACTATTGTGAATAATGGTGCTGTGTTATGCTAATGAAAAGGTTAAATGCATTAAATGAGTTTAAATGACTTTAGATAACACAGTTTCTTCAGTTTATCCCGAGTCATGAAGAGCTTAACCCTTTGCCTGCCAAGCACGTATGGCGTACGTGCTGGCAGGCCAATGCTCAGGCTGCCAAGAACGTACATTTTTTTTTTAATTTTAGCACACTTGGTCCCTTTTGTACAGTTATTTACACTTATTTACACTTATTTACATGTATTTGCACACTCAGATAACTTTTATTAGTGCACAAATATGTATACAAAAACAGGTGTTTTTTTTTTTTTTACGAATTCATTATACTGTTATCTTTTGGTTTTTTTGCCTAAAAACGTGTTATTTTGGCAGCGTGACTATTGGATAATCGATTTCGGCCACTAATTACGCTGTCAGAACAATTATTTTGTTATTTCATTGATTTACGCTATTTTTGTGGTTTTATTGCAATTTTATCCCTGCATTATTGTTCCTTATGTATCTTTAGTATCGTTTTGCTGTTTGGTACTTTGGTATAGAAAGATAGATTTTACTTAGTTTGATCCGCCAAAATATGTGCTTTCCAAAAATATATGGGTTTCTGGGGGTATTTTTACAGTTTGGGGGTCTTACGGCACATAACGTACAGTTAGGGTTCTCTTTTCTGCAGCTTAGTTGGCTAGCGTGAAAATTCATAGGCACGTTTTTCATTTGGGGTCCATACACAACACATACTTTGGTAAATCTATACATATTGGGCATCAAACTATTTATTAGACCTCTGACGTCCATATTTAGAGAGATTTTCCTTTGTACGTAAAACATTGTGTGTGATAAATGCGGCAAACTGCAACATTTTTAGGCGATTTTCAGAAATGTTGTAAAAACCTATATGTTTAGAAAAGCTTTGCAGTTTGGTAGTTTCGTGTAGAAAGACGTCGTTATCTTTGTTGGAATCGGCAGAATGTGTACTTTCCAAAAATGTATGGTTTTGGGGGGTCATTGCTGTTAGGAGGGTCTTGAGGCAAATAATATGAAGTCAAGGGTCTATGTTCACAGAAGGCGAATCGGCAGCGGAGAAAACTCATATTCACTATTTTTATTTGGGGTCCGCACATGCCAGCTGCCTTGGTATATCTATGCATATTGGGCATCAAACTGTTCAGTAGACCCTTGGCATCAATATTTATGGTGTTTTACAATTGTATGTAAGAAATTGGGTGAGATAAATGCGGCCAATTGCAATATTTTTAGGCGATTTTCAGAAATGTAAAAACAGTTGCTTTTATCGCCAAATTTAGGAAAGGCTTGCGACTTGGTACTTTGGAGTACAAAGACATGCATACCCAATTTGGATTCGCAGGAATGTGTACTTTCCAAAAATATATGGTTTTATGGGGTGAACGCACTTTTTTCTACCTTTGCCCCCCCCAAAACAATGTAAATGTGTTGATTTTGCAGTACCTGAAATGACAGACCATTTGAGGGTCTTTGTTTTGGGGCCCTATATGCCACGTGCTTGGGTACACCTATACATATTGGGCATCAAACTGTTCAGAGGACCCCAGGCTTTCATATTTGGGGTGATTTCTCTTGATACCTAAAAGTATGTGGGAACTACGATGCTAGAGGGTGAAAATTTTGAGGTGATTTTTGGAAATGTCCCCAAAATCACCAAATTTAGAAATGGTTTGCGGCTTGGTACTTTGGAGTACAAAGACATCCATACCCGATTTGGATTCGCAGGAATGTGTACTTTCCGAAAATATATGGTTTTATGGGGTGAACTTACTTTTTTCTACCTTTGCCCCCCCCAAAAACAATGTAAATGTGTTGATTTTGCAGTACCTGAAATGACAGACCATATGGGGGTCTTTCTTTTGGGGCCCCTGTATGCCACGTGCTTGGGTACACCTATACATATTGGGCATCAAACTGTTCAGGGGACCCTAGGCTTTCATATTTGGGGTGATTTCTCTTGATACCTAAAAGTATGTGGGTAATACGATGCTGCAGGGTAGATATTTTGAAGTCATTTTAGGAAATGTCCCCAAAATCCCCAAATTTAGGAATGGTTTGCGGCTTGGTTCTTTGGAGTACAAAGACATGCATACCCAATTTAGATCCGTGGGAATGTGTACTTTCCGAAAATATATGGTTTTCTGGGGTGAACTTACTTTTTTCTACATTTGCCCCCCTCAAAACAATGTAAATGTGTTGATTTTGCAGTACCTGAAATGACAGACCATATGGGGGTCTTCGTTTTGGGTCCCCTATACGCCACGTGCTTGGGTACACCTATACATATTGGGCATCAAACTGTTCAGAGGACCCCAGGCTTTCATATTTGGGGTGATTTGTCTTGATACCTAAAAGTATGTGTGTAATACGATGCTGCAGGGTAGATATTTTGAGGTGATTTTTGGAAATATCACCTAAAGCACCAAATTTAGGAATGATTTGCGGCTTGGTACTTTGGCGTAGAAAGACATGCATACCCAATTTGGATTCGTTGGAATGTGTACTTTCCGAAAATATATGGTTTTCTGGGGTGAACTTACTGTTTTCTACTTTTGCCCCCCCAAAACAATGTAAATGTGTTGATTTTGCAGTACCTGAAATGACAGACCATATGGGGGTCTTTCTTTTGGGGCCCCTGTATGCCACTTGTTTGGGTACACCTATACATATTGGGCATCAAACTGTTCAGGGGACCCTAGGCTTTCATATTTGGGGTGATTTCTCTTGATACCTAAAAGTATGTGGGTAATACGATGCTGCAGGGTAGATATTTTGAAGTCATTTTAGGAAATGTCCCCAAAATCCCCAAATTTAGGAATGGTTTGCGGCTTGGTTCTTTGGAGTACAAAGACATGCATACCCAATTTAGATCCGTGGGAATGTGTACTTTCCGAAAATATATGGTTTTCTGGGGTGAACTTACTTTTTTCTACATTTGCCCCCCTCAAAACAATGTAAATGTGTTGATTTTGCAGTACCTGAAATGACAGACCATATGGGGGTCTTCGTTTTGGGGCCCCTATACGCCACGTGCTTGGGTACACCTATACATATTGGGCATCAAACTGTTCAGAGGACCCCAGGCTTTCATATTTGGGGTGATTTGTCTTGATACCTAAAAGTATGTGTGTAATACGATGCTGCAGGGTAGATATTTTGAGGTGATTTTTGGAAATATCACCTAAAGCACCAAATTTAGGAATGATTTGCGGCTTGGTACTTTGGCGTAGAAAGACATGCATACCCAATTTGGATTCGTTGGAATGTGTACTTTCCGAAAATATATGGTTTTCTGGGGTGAACTTACTTTTTTCTACATTTGCCCCCCTCAAAACAATGTAAATGTGTTGATTTTGCAGTACCTGAAATGACAGACCATATGGGGGTCTTCGTTTTGGGGCCCCTATACGCCACGTGCTTGGGTACACCTATACATATTGGGCATCAAACTGTTCAGAGGACCCCAGGCTTTCATATTTGGGGTGATTTGTCTTGATACCTAAAAGTATGTGTGTAATACGATGCTGCAGGGTAGATATTTTGAGGTGATTTTTGGAAATATCACCTAAAGCACCAAATTTAGGAATGATTTGCGGCTTGGTACTTTGGCGTAGAAAGACATGCATACCCAATTTGGATTCGTTGGAATTAGTGATGGGCGAATTTGTGCAGTTTCGGTTCGCCGAAAAATTCGCGAATTTCGCGCGAAATTCGCGAAACGGCGAAAAATCCGCGAAACGGCGCCAGCGTCTCGTTTTTGACGCCGGCGCCCGTTTTTGACGCCGGCGCCCGTTTTTTTCGACGCCGGCGTCCGTTTTTGGCGCCGGCGTCCGTTTTTTCGAAAAAAAAATTTTGACGCCGGCGAATTTTTGACGCGAATTTTTGCGCCCGTTTCGCGAATTTATTCGCCGACGGCGAATCGCGCAAATTCGCCGCGAATTCGCGCCTGGCGAATAAATTCGCCCATCACTAGTTGGAATGTGTACTTTCCGAAAATATATGGTTTTCTGGGGTGAACTTACTGTTTTCTACTTTTGCCCCCCCAAAACAATGTAAATGTGTTGATTTTGCAGTACCTGAAATGACAGACCATATGGGGGTCTTCGTTTTGGGGCCCCTATACGCCACGTGCTTGGGTACACCTATACATATTGGGCATCAAACTGTTCAGAGGACCCCAGGCTTTCATATTTGGGGTGATTTGTCTTGATACCTAAAAGTATGTGGGTAATACGATGCTGCAGGGTCGAAATTTTGAAGTCATTTTTGGAAATGTCCACAAAATCACCAAATTTAGGAATGGTTTGCGGCTTGGTACTTTGGATTACAAAGACATGCATACCCAATTTAGATCCATGGGAATGTGTAGTTTCCGAAAATATATGGTTTTCTGGGGTGAACTTACTTTTTTCTACATTTGCCCCCCTCAAAACAATGTAAATGTGTTGATTTTGCAGTACCTGAAATGACAGACCATATGGGGGTCTTCGTTTTGGGGCCCCTATACGCCACGTGCTTGGGTACACCTATACATATTGGGCATCAAACTGTTCAGAGGACCCCAGGCTTTCATATTTGGGGTGATTTGTCTTGATACCTAAAAGTATGTGGGTAATAAGATGCTGCAGGGTCGAAATTTTGAAGTCATTTTTGGAAATGTCCCCAAAATCACCAAATTTAGGAATGGTTTGCGGCTTGGTACTTTGGAGTACAAAGACATGCATACCCAATTTAGATTTGTGGGAATGTGTACTTTCCGAAAATATATGGGTTTCTGGGGTGAACTTACTTTTTTCTACCTTTGCCCCCCCCCAAAACGATGTAAATGTGTTGATTTTGCAGTACCTGAAATGACAGAACATACAAGGGGGGGTCTTCATTTTAGGGCCCCTATATGCCACATGCTTGGGTACACCTATACATATTGGGCATCAAACTGTTCAGAGGACCCTAGGCTTTCATATTTGGGGTGATTTGTCTTGATACCTAAAAGTATGTGTGTAATACGATGCTGCAGGGTAGATATTTTGAGGTGATTTTTGGAAATATCACCTAAAGCACCAAATTTAGGAATGATTTGCGGCTTGGTACTTTGGCGTAGAAAGACATGCATACCCAATTTGGATTCGTTGGAATGTGTACTTTCCGAAAATATATGGTTTTCTGGGGTGAACTTACTGTTTTCTACTTTTGCCCCCCCAAAACAATGTAAATGTGTTGATTTTGCAGTACCTGAAATGTCAGACTATATGGGGGTCTTCCTTTTAGGGCCTCTATATGCCACATGCTTGGGTACACCTATACATATTGGGCATCAAACTGTTCAGAGGACCCTAGGCTTTCATATTTGGGGTGATTTATCTTGATACCTAAAAGTATGTGTGTAATACGATGCTGCAGGGTAGATATTTTGAGGTGATTTTTGGAAATATCACCTAAAGCACCAAATTTAGGAATGATTTGCGGCTTGGTACTTTGGCGTAGAAAGACATGCATACCCAATTTGGATTCGTTGGAATGTGTACTTTCCGAAAATATATGGTTTTCTGGGGTGAACTTACTGTTTTCTACTTTTGCCCCCCCAAAACAATGTAAATGTGTTGATTTTGCAGTACCTGAAATGTCAGACTATATGGGGGTCTTCCTTTTAGGGCCTCTATATGCCACATGCTTGGGTACACCTATACATATTGGGCATCAAACTGTTCAGAGGACCCTAGGCTTTCATATTTGGGGTGATTTGTCTTGATACCTAAAAGTATGTGTGTAATACGATGCTGCAGGTTAGATATTTTGAGGTGATTTTTGGAAATATCACCTAAAGCACCAAATTTAGGAATGATTTGCGGCTTGGTACTTTGGCGTAGAAAGACATGCATACCCAATTTGGATTCGTTGGAATGTGTACTTTCCGAAAATATATGGTTTTCTGGGGTGAACTTACTGTTTTCTACTTTTGCCCCCCCAAAACAATGTAAATGTGTTGATTTTGCAGTACCTGAAATGTCAGACTATATGGGGGTCTTCCTTTTAGGGCCTCTATATGCCACATGCTTGGGTACACCTATACATATTGGGCATCAAACTGTTCAGAGGACCCTAGGCTTTCATATTTGGGGTGATTTGTCTTGATACCTAAAAGTATGTGTGTAATACGATGCTGCAGGGTAGATATTTTGAGGTGATTTTTGGAAATATCACCTAAAGCACCAAATTTAGGAATGATTTGCGGCTTGGTACTTTGGCGTAGAAAGACATGCATACCCAATTTGGATTCGTTGGAATGTGTACTTTCCGAAAATATATGGTTTTCTGGGGTGAACTTACTGTTTTCTACTTTTGCCCCCCCAAAACAATGTAAATGTGTTGATTTTGCAGTACCTGAAATGTCAGACTATATGGGGGTCTTCCTTTTAGGGCCTCTATATGCCACATGCTTGGGTACACCTATACATATTGGGCATCAAACTGTTCAGAGGACCCTAGGCTTTCATATTTGGGGTGATTTGTCTTGATACCTAAAAGTATGTGTGTAATACGATGCTGCAGGGTAGATATTTTGAGGTGATTTTTGGAAATATCACCTAAAGCACCAAATTTAGGAATGATTTGCGGCTTGGTACTTTGGCGTAGAAAGACATGCATACCCAATTTGGATTCGTTGGAATGTGTACTTTACGAAAATATATGGTTTTCTGGGGTGAACTTACTGTTTTCTACTTTTGCCCCCCCAAAACAATGTAAATGTGTTGATTTTGCAGTACCTGAAATGTCAGACTATATGGGGGTCTTCCTTTTAGGGCCTCTATATGCCACATGCTTGGGTACACCCAGGGCCGCCATTAGAAATCACGGGGCCCCGTACAACAAAATTTTTGGGGCCCCCTGGGCCCCGCCCACACTGACGACCAAGCTCCACCCCATTTCCCGCCCACTCCACATCGCAGTTAAAAGACCACACAGACATCAGCGCTAAAAAAGTAACCCCCCCCACACAAGTTGTAAAAAGCTATTGATGGTCAGGGCCCCCTTATAAAAAATTGGGGCCCCAAAAAAAAAAAAATTTAAAATTTTTTTTTTTAAAAAAAAACATTGGTGGCAGGGGCCCCCTTACAAGTTAAAAACAAATTGGGGCCCCAAAAAAAAATTAAAAAAAAAAAACATTGGCGTCAGGGGCCCCCTTATAAGTTAAAAACAAATTGGGGCCCCAAAAAAAAATTTAAAAAAAAAAAAAATTTTTTGGAAAAAAAAAAAAAACATTGGCGGCAGGGGCCCCCTTATAAGTTAAAAACAAATTGGGGCCCCAAAAAAAAATTTGAAAAAAAAAAAAAATTTTTTTGAAAAAAAAAAAAAAAACATTGGCGGCAGGGGCCCCCTTACAAGTTAAAAACAAATTGGGGCCCCAAAAAAAAATTTAAAAAAAAAAAATTTTTTTTGAAAAAAAAAAAAACATTGGCGGCAGGGGCCCCCTTATAAGTTAAAAACAAATTGGGGCCCCAAAAAAAAATTTGAAAAAAAAAAAAAAAATTTTTGAAAAAAAAAAAAAAAACATTGGCGGCAGGGGCCCCCTTACAAGTTAAAAACAAATTGGGGCCCCAAAAAAAATTTAAAAAAAAAAAAAAATTTTTTGAAAAAAAAAAAAAACATTGGCGTCAGGGGCCCCTTACGAGTTAAAAAAAAAAATTGGGGCCCCAAAAAAACATGTTTTAAAAAAAAAGATTGGTTGCAGGGGCCTATAGAATATTAAAATAATACATTGGTGGCCAGGAGATTAAAAAAAAAAAAAATACACAAACTGGTGTTCAGTAGAATTGAACTCACGGCTTCAGTACTTCAACTTCACCTCCTTTCGTGACTTCGGGTCTTTTCACCGCTTCAGGACTTCGGCTTCGGCTGTTTTCGTGACTTCGGCTTTTTCCGTGACTTCGGGTCTTTTCGGCGCATCGGCTTCGGCTTTTCGGCACTTCCGCATTCGGCAGCACAGAGGCAAGACGTACGGCTCGGGCGCTCGTAAGGGGGGCCCGGATCTTCAAAAAATGCAGCGCTGCCGGGCCCCCCTTCATGCCCGGGCCCGGTACGCTTGTCCCCCCTGTCCCCCCCTGATGGCGGCCCTGGGTACACCTATACATATTGGGCATCAAACTGTTCAGAGGACCCTAGGCTTTCATATTTGGGGTGATTTGTCTTGATACCTAAAAGTATGTGGGTAATACGATGCTGCAGAGTAGATATTTTGACGGTGATTTTTGGAAATGTCACCTAAATCACCAAATTTAGGAATGATTTGCGGCTTGGTACTTTGGCGTAGAAAGACATGCATACCCAATTTGGATTCGTTGGAATGTGTACTTTCCGAAAATATATGGTTTTCTGGGGTGAACTTACTGTTTTCTACTTTTGCCCCCCCCAAAACGATGTAAATGTGTTGATTTTGCAGTACCTGAAATGACAGACTATATGGGGGTCTTCCTTTTGGGGCCCCTGTATGCCACGTGCTTGGGTACACCTATACATATTGGGCATCAAACTGTTCAGAGGACCCTAGGCTTTCATATTTGGGGTGATTTCTCTTGATACCTAAAAGTATGTGGGTAAATGATGCTGCAGGGTAGATATTTTGAGGTGATTTTTGGAAAATTCACCTAAATCACCAAATTTAGGAATGATTTGCGGCTTGGTACTTTGGCGTAGAAAGACATGCATACCCAATTTGAATTCGTGGGAATGTGTACTTTCCGAAAATATATGGTTTTCTGGGGTGAACTTACTGTTTTCTACTTTTGCCCCCCCAAAACAATGTAAATGTGTTGATTTTGCAGTACCTGAAATGTCAGACTATATGGGGGTCTTCCTTTTAGGGCCTCTATATGCCACATGCTTGGGTACACCTATACATATTGGGCATCAAACTGTTCAGAGGACCCTAGGCTTTCATATTTGGGGTGATTTGTCTTGATACCTAAAAGTATGTGGGTAATACGATGCTGCAGGGTAGATATTTTGAGGTGATTTTTGGAAATGTCACCTAAATCACCAAATTTAGGAATGATTTGCGGCTTGGTACTTTGGCGTAGAAAGACATGCATACCCAATTTGGATTCGTTGGAATGTGTACTTTCCGAAAATATATGGTTTTCTGGGGTGAACTTACTGTTTTCTACTTTTGCCCCCCCCCCCCAAAACAATGTAAATGTGTTGATTTTGCAGTACCTGAAATGACAGACTATATGGGGGTCTTCCTTTTGGGGCCCCTGTATGCCACGTGCTTGGGTACACCTATACATATCGGGCATCAAACTGTTCAGAGGACCCTAGGCTTTCATATTTGGGGTGATTTCTCTTGATACCTAAAAGTATGTGGGTAATACGATGCTGCAGGGTAGATATTTTGAGGTGATTTTTGGAAATGTCACCAAAATCACCAAATTTAGGAATGATTTGCGGCTTGGTACTTTGGTGTAGAAAGACATGCATACCCAAATTGGATTCAGGGGAATGTGTACTTTCCGAAAATATATGGTTTTCTGGGGTGAACGTACTTTTTTCTACCTTTGCCGCCCCCCAAAACGATGTAAATGTGTTGATTTTGCAGTATCTGAAATGACAGAACAAACGGGGGGTCTTCCTTTTGGGGCCTCCTATGCCACGTGCTTGGGTACATCTATTCATATTGGGCATCAAACTGTTCATTTGACCCAGGATTTTATATTGGGGGTGTTTTACATTGATACCTAATGATGTGTGGGAGATATGTTGCTGTAGAGTGGAAGCTTTGAGGTCATTTTTCAAAAAATTCACCAATTTCTATAAAACATTATATCTTTAGGAAACAATTGCAACTTAGTGGTTTGGAGTACAAAGATATTTCTACCCATTTTTGATTCACCAGAATCTGTTCTTTCTAGTAATGGGTAGTTTTCTAGGGTAAACCTACTGTTAGCGGAATGTTTGGCCTTGAAATCAAAAGTATGCCGTTTGGGGAGTGTTGCTTTGGAAATTTGGTTGTGTACTGCTTGTAGATTTTGAGCTATACAAGTGAGAAATCTCCATAAAACGATATATATTTGGTATTGTCGCGTTCAGGAGACATAGACCTTTCTAAATCGGCTGTGTTCTCGTACATAAAATGAATGATGTTTCTGATATATGTGATTGTTCTTCGTGCAACATGATTTTTTTCATTTTATTTGACACTTAGAATCCAATATTTTTTTAGAGAAGTAGAATTACACCAAAATTCTTGCATATTGTGAATGTTCAGGTTGTCCTGAAAAAAACAATATATTGTTTTCCTGGGTTAACTAAAAGACCACCCCAGGAAAGGCCCTTAAAGTGAAAGAGTGCAAAATATCTAAAAACTGCTTGGCAGTAGATGTTCGCATCTAGGACAAAACGGCTGGCAGGGAAAGGGTTAAAGGGATTCTCTCATGATTTTTATTGTTTATGTTTTATTTCTAAATTACACTGTTTACATTGGAAATAATTCACTCTACCATTTAAAATTTTATTCTTGAATCAACAAATGTATTTCTTTAGCTGTAGTATTGGTGTGGAGGAAGCTATCGCAGTGTGTTGTGTCTGATCCTGAGGTTTGAGAAGGAGCCAACACTTCAGGATGGAACTGCTTTGAGAAAGCTATTGTTTCTCATCTTCTCGTTGTACTTCAATATGACCCAAGATGTGCTCCATAGTCCCACCTAATTGTAGAGAAGAGAAAACCATCCAAGCAGAAAAAAGCAGGGGTTTTTCCTGCATGGGTGCTGTTCTCATGTCTACAACTAGGTAGAGCTAGGGAGAACCTGTCACTAGGGATGGGCGAATTTGACCCGTCGCCCATTAAAGTCAATGGGCGTCAAAAAAATTGTTGCGCGGCATAATTTTTTTACGTGCATGTTTTTTTTTTTTTGCACGGCGCCATACAAGTCTATGGCATCATTTTTGCGGCGAAACAAGGCGTAAAAATCTCTACCTGTCACATAAAATAAATCCTTCAGCAGAGGTGTCAGGTGGCTGCTATCTGGTTAGCTGCCCATTGTTCTATTGATAAACTACTGGGGGGAGGGTGATATCACTCCAACTTGCAGTGTAGCAATAATTAATGATTGATGCTTATCAGAGCACAAGTCACATGGTTGGGGGACCTGGGAAATGGACATCCTGTCTAACCCATGCCGAATGACACAAATTGATTTCAGTGCAGAATTCTGCTGAAGCAGCACTATTAACTGATGCATTTAAAAAAAAACAGGTTTTCCCACGATAGTATCCCATTAAATAGACGTACTTCTTTTATATGCTTAAATGGTTTCAATTAATAGTGCTGCAGAATTCTGCACTGAAATCCTTTTTTTTTTTCAAAAAAAGCAAACATCATTTTAATATGCTAATATGGTATAACAATGTTTCCATTTTTGTTACTTTAAAGATACAGGTATGGAACCTGTTATCCAGAATGCTTGGGACCTGGGGTTTTCAAGATAAGGTCTTTCCATCATTTGGATCTCCATACCTTAAGACTACTAAAAATAATTGAAACATTAAACCAAATAGGCTGGTTTTGCTTCCACTAAAGATTAATTATATCCTACTTTGGATTTAATAAAAAGTAATGTTTTATTATTACAGAGAAAAAGGAACTAATATTGAAATATTTGAATTATTTGGATAATATTGAGCCTGTGGGATGGCCTTCCAATAATTTGAAGATTTCTGGATAAAAGGTGTCCAGATAATGGATCTCATACCTGTGCTTCTCAACGTATGTAACTTAATGGTCATATGAGGTGGTCTTGTATATTCCTTACCCTTAAAATCCCTGTACCTAATCACATTTTGTAAGTCCACTTGTAGAAGGGGCTGCCCCCCAAAATGTTTGCTGAGATCTTAATAAAGCACCATAACTATTGAACATTGTATAATATGTGAGTGCCATTTAGATTTGTTTTATATGGATTTATTTCAGAGATATGCTACAGGCTACTTTATCAAAATAATAACAGTGTAGAGAGTCTGCAGCAGGGCTCATTGAACTACTACTTGGAAAGAAAGGTTTTTGAAAAAAAAAACATGCTATACGATTTTAAAACAATTAACTGATTTATATACCTTAAAGGGATACTGTCATGGGAAAAAAAACAATTTTCAAAATGAATCAGTTAATAGTGCTGTTCCAGCAGAATTCTGTGCTGAAATCCATGTCTCAAAAGAGCCAACAGATTTTTTTATATCCAATTTTAAAATCTGACATGGGGCTAGACATTTTGTGAATTTCCCAGCTGCCCCAAGTCATGTGACTTGTGCCTGTACTTTAGGAGGCTGCTGTTTTTCCTTCTCAATGTAACTGAATGTGTCTCAGTGGGACATGGGTTTTTACTATTGAGTGTTGTTCTTAGATCTACCAGGCAGCTGTTATCTTGTGTTAGGGAGCTGCTATCTGGTTACCTTCCCATTGTTCTGTTGTTTGGCTGCTTTGGGGAAAAAGGGAGGGGGTGATATCACTCTAACTTGCAGTACAGCAGTAAAGAGTGATTGAAGTTTATCAGAGCACAAGTCACATGACTTGGGGCAGCTGGGAAATTGACAATATGTCTAGCCCCATGTCAGATTTCAAAATTGAATGTAAAAAAATCTGTTTGCTCTTTTGCGAAATGGATTTCAGTGCAGAATTCTGCTGGAGCAGCACTATTAACTGATTCATTTTGAAAAAAAAATTTTTCCCACAGCTCCATTTTCCCCCTTTCTCTTTTTTTCTCCAGACAGTTCTATCCTCTTTTGCTCTGTCACTTTCATCCGTGTAAAATATGCCCTACTTTAATGCATTCTCTCTTGATCTGTCACTTTCATCCATGTAGCGGCCGACGCAAACACCTACTTTGCTTTAATGCGTATTAGCTTTTGTTCTCACTCAGATAATTAATATTTTACTATAACACATCTCTTTTTGTCAAGTTCGACAAAAAGGTTGTTGCAGGACTGAGGCAATGATCCACCTAAACGTATTTCATAAATATTTAAAGCACTAGGAAATACATTGCCTTGGGACTGAAAGCCTAGCGACTGTGAATTGGCATCCATAAGTATATGAGTAGCTAATTTTTATTAGTGATGGGCGAATAAATTTGCGAAACCGCCAGATAGCGAATTTGCACCGGCGTCAAAAAAACAGATGCCGGCGTCAAAAACGGATGTCAGCGTCAAAAATGAGATGCCCGGCGCAGTTTCGCGAATTTTTCACAGTTTCGCAAATTTTGCTGGAACTTTTCGAATTTTCCGGCAAAGCGAAACGCCCCAAATTCACCCAACACTAATGGTTATACATTGAAACTGTTCATAAATCACTATTATCTCATACCACATAAAATGTATCTTTGTATGACCATTTACAGATATACATTTTACTTGAAGTAGCCTGTTCTTGCAAATTGCTCAGAAGCTCAGGATTAATCCCTCCTTACTAGTGATGGGCGAATTTATTCACCAGGCGCGAATTTGCGGTGAATTTGCGCGATTCGCACCCAGCGAATAAATTCGCGAAACGCCCGCGAAAATTCGCAGTAAAAATTCGCCGACGTCAAAAAAAATTTTTCCGAAAAACGGACGCCGGCGTCAAAAACGGGTGCCGGCGTCGGAAAAACGGGCGCCGGCATCAAAAACGAGACGCCGGCACCGTTTCGCGAATTTTTCACCGTTTCGCGAAATTCGCAAATTTTTCGGCGAAGCAAAACGGCGCAAATTCGCCCATCACTACTCCTTACTCAGACACTCACATCTAAAGTTTGCCATTTGTTTCTGAGATCAATAAAGTCTTGTTTATTTATCACCAAGCCAGATTCTTGGCCTTTGTATTATTTGTATTTGTATTATTTGTATTATTTATCTTTTGTCGCAGTTTGTGAATACAGTACAAGCAATACAGTAAAGGCAACAAAGTCAGGACCTTATAAAATCACATCAAAATATTTGTGCCCTTCTGCTTTAGTTGCCTGGGAATTTATCTGGCTCGTCCTGCAATATGGCTTGATTACTAATAAGCATTTGCACTTAATTATAATGCTGGTTTATAATGGTAATGTTTAGGGGGCTATTTATAAAAACTCAATTTTTTCCCATTATTTTAATGATAAAAATTTTACCAACCCCCTTAATTTACTAACAATCCAGATTAGATGGACCTTTCTGATAAGGCTTACTTAGTTTAAACCTTTCCTTCTCCTTTAAAGGATTGTTGGTGGCGCCATAGAGCAATTTCCATCTGGCACAATTATGTATTATTGTTAGAAATAATACTGCCTTGTATGGAGCTTATGTGCTAAGTAAAACACTACTTATAAAAACTACTATTTCTAAGGATATTTATTAAAGAAAAAATAAGGGTCTGCAGGGACAGACAGAAAAAAACAAAATCCTTAAAGGCAGGCCAAGGGTTAAGTTTGGCAGCTAAGAATCAAATCCATAAGCCGTGCCAAAAGTCATTGGTGGGTGGCAGACAACACAAATCCAGAGTCAATGGTGGGCAGCAGATTACAGAGTCAGGTAACCAAGGTCAAACCAGGAAATCAGATCAGTGGTAAAATGAGCAGGAGCAGGACTTACAGGACAGGAACATGATCTCAGGCGAAGGGTCACAGGAACAGGATCACAAGAAAACAAGGCTTTGAATAGGGAAATTGGCCAATTGCTAATGTGGTGCATCTATTCAAAAAAGGATCAGTGCCACACAAAAGGTTACTGGTTAAATTAAGGAATGTTGGCCTGGAACATAGTATTTGTACCTGGATAGAGAACTGGCTAAAAGATAGACTACAAAGAGTGGTGGTAAATGGAACATTCTCTAATTGGACCAGTGTTGTTAGTGGAGTACCGCAGGGCTCTGTACTAGGTCCCTTGCTCTTCAACTTGTTTATTAATGACCTGGAGGTGGGCATTGAAAGTACTGTTTCTATTTTTGCAGATGATACTAAATTGTGCAGAACTATAGGTTCCATGCAGGATGCTGCCACTTTGCGGAGTGATTTGTCTAAATTGGAAAACTGGGCAGCAAACAGGAAAATGAGGTTCAATGTTGATAAATGCAGGTTATGCACTTTGGCAAAAATAATATAAATGCAAGTTATACACATAGGGGCAAATTCATCAAGGGTCGAATATCGAGAGTTAATTAACCCTCGATATTCGACTGGGGATGAAAATCCTTCAACTTCAAATATCGAAGTCAAAGGATTTTGCGCAAATACTTCGATCGAACGATCGAAGGATTATCCTTCGACCAAAAAAAAACCAGCCAAGCCTATGAAGACCTTCCCCATAGGCTTACATTGGGTTCGGTAGCTTTTAGGTGGCGAACTGGGGGGTCGAAGTTTTTTCTTAAAGAGACAGTACTTCGACTATCGAATGGTCGAATAGCTGAACGTTTTTTAGTATGAATCCTTCGATTCGAAGTCGAAGTCGTAGTCGAAGGTCGAAGTAGCCTATTCGATGGTCGAAGTAGCCAAAAAAACACATCGAAATTCGAAGTATTTTTTCTTCTATTCCTTCACTCGAAGTTAAGGAATTGGCCCCTAAATGTTAGTGTGTTGGGAGTTTCCTTAAATGAGAAGGATCTAGGGGTTTTTTTGTAGATAACAAGTTGTCTAATTCTGGGCAGTGTCATTCTGTGGCTACTAAAGCAAATAAAGTTCTGTCTTGCATAAAAAAGGGCATTAACTCAAGGGATGAAAACATAATTATGCCACTTTATAGGTCCCTGGTGAGGCCTCATCTGGAGTATGGGGGCAGTTTTGGGCTCCAGTCCTTAAGAGGGATATAAATGAGCTGAAGAGACTACAGAGACGTGCAACTAAACTGGTTAGAGGGAAGGAAGACTTAAATTATGAGGGGAGACTGTCAAGGTTGGGGTTGTTTTCTCTGGAAAAAGTCACTTGCGAAGGGGACATGATTACACTTTACAAGTACATTAGAGGACATTATAGACAAATAGCAGGGGACCTTTTTACCCATAAAGTGGATCACCGTACCAGAGGCCTCCCCTTCAGACTAGAAGAAAAGAACTTTCATTTGAAGCAACGTAGGGGGTTCTTCACAGTCAGGACAGTGAGGTTGTGGAATGCACTGCCGGGTGATGTTGTGATGCTGATTCAGTTAATGACTATAAGAGGGACTTGATGATTTTTTGGACAGACATAATATCAAAGGCTATTGTGATACTAAGCTCTATAGTTAGTATAGATATGGGTATATACCTGTATAATTTATGTGAAAGTAGGGAGGGGTGTGTGTATGGATGCTGGGTTTTTATTTGGAGGGGTTGAACTTGATGGACTTTGTCTATTTTCAACCCAATTTAACTATGTAACTATGTAACTATTAGGTGAAATTGTTTCCCATTTTGTGAATTTTTCTGTGGTTTCACTTCAGCAAAGCAAAAAGGGGTCACTTTCGCTATCACTATTCCCCCCAACATGGTTATATGCAATTTAATCATCACATTCATTGTATACGTTAATGATTTCCTATTATAGAGTAAAAGGAAATACTATTTTAGAAATGATTTGCTTAATATGGTCTTAGGGAGACTCAGAGTTTTCAAAATAGCACCCAAGCCAATCACCTGTTTATTAGGAACATAGGGCACATCATTCTCACTGTTCACAAAACTTATATGCATGTATGTTTTAAGTTATTCTTTTCTTTCTTCCTTTATTTTATTTCAGATTTGGTCTAACAAACAATTCTGAAATTTTTCACTGTTATCTGGAGCATCTGTTTATCATGAAGACATTTATCCTTCCGTGCTGATTAATCTAAGCTCTGCCATCAGTCTGTGGCATTTTTCATACACATAAATATTTGGATTGAACCGAAAATGGATTATAGTGCTAATGCCCAGCCTAAGGGAGCATGGAGACATCAAACAGGTTGCAATGTTGAATCTACTTGTGGTCTCCATGGAGACTGGGCACTAAGGACGGCTGGAGTGACAGTGAGTGGAAAGAACATCGGAGCGCACATTGCAGGCTGCAATCTAAATGCATTTTACACATAATGACATTGGGCATGTACTGTATGTACTGTATATAGAATTTAATTTCTATACATCCACCAAGGTTGTTAACGTTCTACAGATTAATAACTAATGCTGACCCGGGTGCTGAAAAACTAAAGTACATTAGATCATATACAAAAGTGGGAAAGAGACCACTTTTCTGAGATGGAAAAAAAAAACATTGATGCAAGTTTGGGATCAGTTATCTGGAAGTCCAGATAAATTCCTCGTTGGAGAACCGCAAAAAGTTTAGTGTTGTTTTATTATTTTTTTCTGCACAACATGTTTCCACTGATCCATCATCAGGTGCTTATTTTAAAAACACCTTTTTTGAAGATCAGAATCTTGGCAAGCTTCCGTAAAAGTTAATAGAACTATATGGAGAGATTTTCTGAGTTTGTACAACTAAATAGTACAATGTGATTTTCTTTGCAATTGAGGTTTCATTTCCCGCGACTTCAAGAGAACACATTTTTAATTGGAATATTTAAAAAAAACCTCCATCAACTTTAATCACAATTTTTTTTAGAAATCAAGGTTAAAAAAATTGATAAACAGAGCACGGCGAAACAGCGCTGGCATCTTGTTTTTGACGCCGGTGCCGCAAATTCGTGCCTGGCGAATAAATTCACCCATCACTACAGAGCACCTCATATTGAAAAACAAATATATTGATCCAGCGCCTTAAAGGAGAAGGAAAGCTACGGAGGCATTTTATTGCCAATAGATGAGCTGCAATAGTGCAAGCTAGAATGCTATATTTATTCTGTAGAATGCTTTACCATACCTGAGTAAAAAGCTCTAGAAACTCTCTGTTTGTTTAGACTAGGAGCTGTAGTATTAATGTGGTGTGACATCACTTCCTGCCTGAGTCTGTCCCTGCTCTGGGCTCAGATTACAGTACAGAAGGGAGGGGGGTGGGGAGAGGAGCAAACTGAGCATGCTCTTGCCCAGGGCAATGAGGTTTAAGCTGAAGGCAGGAAGTCTGATACAGAAGCCCATGAGTACACAATAGAAGGAAAGAAATGCAGTATTTCTTTTGACAGGGGACTCAGAGCAACATTACTTGGGGGGTTTACTGGTATATTTAGATGGACCTTTCTGATAAGGCTTACTTAGTTTTAACCTTTCCTTCTCCTTTAATTATCTGAACACTGACCAACCTTACTTGAGACCACCATTGTCATCTAGTCTAACTTCCAGAAAACAAATCTGGACACTGAACAACCTTACTTGTGACCACCATTGTCTTTTTTTCTATTTCCTTATCTGTCCACATTGAGTAAAACTGTACACTGCAAGGGTTTGTAGTTTCATTTTACAACTAGAAGTGCAGAATATTACATTATAAAGTCAACAATAGTCTCTGCCTATCTGTTCTAGACACTGTAATGGTTCCTGTGACTGAAGACTTCACACTGCTTCCCTATTTCTATTTTTGTGCTGCATGAATGATATTGACTTTCCCTAAAACTTAGCAGTTAAGCAGTTAATAGAGAGAATTTTAATGTTGGGCAGAAAATGATTATTAACTCTACATTCATCTGGAATAACACATTGAGGCAATGCTCACTGATGTTATATAAAACATTAAAATGTAATTCCAGCCCTGCAAACAGGTTTGAATTATGAATGAAAGATTCTTAATTAGTACACTATAATCTGAATTGTTAATTTTAGCTGTGAAGTTATTTTGTTATGTGATCTGGCTATGCCCTGTGAATGCTTAGCATTGCCTCCTAAAGTTTTTTATATTTTTAGTCTCCCAAAGCGTTGCTCTCTTTCTCCTGCTTTGGGATCAGAACAGGTTGTATCAATCAACACATCAGACTTACTGTATGTCCAGTGTATTGGATGCAATGGTGGTTTGATTACAAGAGAGGGATGTGATGCAACCCCCACCAGTTGAGTACAGAAACCAAACATTGTACTCTAGAAATATGTAAGACATATTTTGATCACTGTCCCAGTAACTGTGGAAAAATTAACAAAAAATTTAACATTTAAGTAAATAGGTGTAACATTTTTTTAGGGGCAAATTTTCACTCCAAATGCATTAAAGTCAATGGCCATTTTTCTTATGGTAACTTTTTTTTTGTCTCTGTGCCAGTTTTTTCTTCTTTGTCTAAGTGCATTAAAGGAGAAGGAAAGGTTAAAACTAAGTAAGCCTTATCAGAAAGGTCCATCTAAATATACCAGTAAACCCCCAAGGTGGTGCTGCTCTGAGTCCCCTGTCAAAAGAAACACAGCATTTCTTTCCTTCTATTGTGTACACATGGGCTTCTGTATAAGACTTCCTGCCTTCAGCTTAAACCTCATTGCCCTGGGCAAGAACATGCTCAGTTTTCTCCTCTTACCCCTCCCCCTCCCTTCTCTACTGTAATCTGAGCCCAGAGCAGGGAGAGACTCAGGCAGGAAGTGATGTCACACCAAGTTAATACTGCAGCTTCTATCCTAAACAAACAGAGAGCTTCTAGAGCTTTTTACTCATGTATGGTAAAACATTCTACAGAATAAATATAGCATTCTAGCTTGCACTATTGCAGCTAATCTATTGGCAATAAAATGCCTCCGTAGCTTTCCTTCTCCTTTAAAGTCAATGGGCATTTTTCCTGTCTCTGCAAAATTTGCAAAGTTGCAAAAACAAAAAGATGCAAAGTGTGGAATTCTGCTGCGAATCCTGCCTGGCCAAAACATTTGCTTTTCACAAATGTTGATTTGTGTCCAAAATTCCACTTTATTCACTGCACTTGAGTTCGCACATGACCCCTCAAGTTTGTTGACCAAAACCACCAAAAAAAATTCGATGGCTCCTATGAGCAAAAGGGGCCATTTTTCCATTTGCACACACCCTCATAAGGTAATTATTCACACAGCATATCACATCGGCTCAAATTCTGAATTCTCTGACACTGAAGCATATATACCAAGCATGCCATAGCTTTAGAAGCAGAATGTTCCAAGGAATGAGCTGCACACAGTGTGATGGGTGAATAAACTTGGCAGACACAAATTCTCAGCGAATTTCCACATTTCACAGCAAGTGAAATTCACCGGCAAAAAATCTGCCGTCAATACTGACACGCATCAAAATTATTTTAACACTCATTTACTTCAATGCGTTTTGCGAATTTTTCACAGTTTCGCAAATTTTTCAGCGAAGCAAAATGACAGAGATTTGCCCATCACTGGCACACAGTAGTACCTAGCATTTCATGTGGAAAAATTAAATACATTTATTTTCCACAAGGACATTGCAGCTGTTGTATTAATTAGCACATTAGCTATGTATTGTTCTTTATGAGACAAGGTACTTACAAAATATTTGGGTGTAGATGTATAATAGTCAAAATGTAATCTAGTTTAGTTGTGGTTTGCTTAATAGGTTGGGCTAACCTTTCAATATCACAAGCATTTCAAGCACACGCTTTCTAGATTTGACAGGCCTCTTGAGAAGTTAAAAGGCTCAGATGGTGTACTAATGTGATTAAGATAATGTTTCAGAACAAGAGCATCAATAATATAAAAGCATGGTTGCCTGGACTGCGTAGCTCTCCGTACACTTCTATATTACAATCAAATGTTATTTAATCATTTAAGGGTCTATTTATTAAAGGTCGAGTTTTGATTTCTCTAAAGATTCGAGTTGTTTTATTATGTCCCAAAGCAGCAATCAGAATTCGAAAACACTCCAGCTAAAACCTGTCGAATTCATTTGAAGATTTTTTTTTGCGTTCACAATTTTCAGGTGTTTTGGGGTGTTTGTGCTGGTATCTGCTCAAAAACTTGATAAATTTGAGGGGTTTAAGCCTATAATCTTGAAAAAATCAAGGTATTTAAGCCTAGGTTTTGAGGGTTTTGAGGTCCAGGTCCGGCTGATAAAAGCTTCCAACTTGGTCCCTCCAGGCTGTGCCAGTAGCTTATCGCCTGTGTTTGAGACCATTAAAACAGCTTGCCCAACTAGTGATGGGTGAATTTGCGCCGTTTCCATGAAAAATGTGCGAATTTTGTGCAAAATGTGCGAAACGGCGAAAAATTTGCGAAACGGTGCTAGCGGGCGTTTTTTCCGACACTGGCAAATTTTTTTTTTGACTTCTCATGAATTTATTCGCTGACGGCGAATTGCGCAAATTCGACGCAAATTCGTGCCTGGCGAATACATTCGCCCATCACTATGCCCAACCAATATCAATCAGGCAGGTTTGAGAGGTCATAAGAGGGCCACATTGGCACTTTGATGACGTCCTTGTCTGATGACTCTCTGTAGGCTGCAGTATTATCCTTTAGTTAGCCCCTGGCACAATGATTGGATCAGACTGATGTGGTCCATTGCGGGGATGGTAAAATTGGACCAAGATCCATTTGTCAACCTTGTCTTGGGGGTTAGCACTGCTGAAAATTGGCACTGACAAAGAGGTATGTAAATACTCACTAACTGACAATAAAATGCCACTTCATAAATCAGTGGGGTCTGCAAGAATCAATTTCAAAAGTTGTACATTATAAATGTCCTGCTACGCATTGCGGTTGAGGTTCCTTTTTATTTCTGTATGAAAAATTATATACTGTAAGTAAAATAATCTTATAGGTGACCAAGTAAATCCATTTTTTGCTGTTCAGTCATACCCCGGCCTAAACGAGGATGTTTGTGAGTGAATGGAGTTAATTTGTCAATTGGATTAATGATTATAATTATAATTAGTAGTAGAAATATGTTGCGTTAAAAGGTTTTTTTGCAGGCACAAGAAATATCTTTTTGACATTTTCCAGACACATATTTTGTGAGTTATCTGCACAGGATTTTACAATTATTTTATGTTTAGTGTAAAATTGAACATATATTAAATGGCATATGATTTTACACAATGAAAGGATTAGTTTAATATTTTCAGCAAGTCCTGCTAATGCTGAGTCATTGTTGTGGATTAAATTGCATACAGATATAAATATAGTGTATACTCATAGTTTTTATAGCATATTAATATGTTCCTATGTCCTTGAAGTGTTCTTCAGCCAAGTAACAGCATTTCATTACCCCTGGACAAGTTTATAGCTCTGCTACCACAAACACAATCCCCTACAGCCATGCTTCTCAAACTGTGAGGCTTAAGCTTGAATGGACTGCCTGATCCCTATACATATTTACAAGAACAGGGGGCCAAGACAACATTTAACAAAAAAACTTAAAGGGAAATACCCCTCCCCACACACATACGTTTTTGGCATAAACCTAATCCAGTGGGTCTATATAAAAAAGTTAATAAACGTGATCCAAACTGACAAAAGAAATTGTAATTGTCTTGCATTTTTATTTATTGTACACAAACATATTTGACTCCTTAAGGAGAAGGAAAGTCGTCTTGCACTTGGGTTTTTTTAAATGTTAGGCACCCCAAGTTATTGTATATACTTGCCTGAAACCCCAGGCCGGTGCTCCTATCAGCAGAAAACTGGACCCGGTTATTCCAGTGAACACCATGGAGCCATCCTCTTCTGGCTTCTTCTTTCTTCAAATTTTCCCAGGGCAGACATATGCGCAGTAGAACTAAATAGTTGCGAGAAGAAAGGAGAAGCCGGAAGAGGATTGATCCATCGTGCTCACTGGAAAAACCCTGGGCCAGTGCAGTTTTCTGCTGATAGGAGCACTGGCCCGGAGTTTCATGTAAATACAATCACTTGGGGTGCCTAAAATTCTTTCATTCTCCTTTAAACAGAGAGTAAACCATGAGAATCTGCTTCTGAGGAAACTATGATAGCTTGCCACTGACTCTCAGGGACCATTTACCCAAACCACCTTAATCTGTCAGATAATCTGTGCTTCTCCCACCAAGAAAAATAGAGGGACTTCAAGTCCTAAAATCCATAACCTCAACAAGGAACAACATGAGGAAGGGGTTTAATGACTGTGACAGCCAAAGGAGGGTGTGGGAAAGGCAGACTATTATGGCTTTCGAAATATAAGTAGTCATGAAAAGCATAAAATGATTAAATAATTAATTGAGAATTTACACAGGTGTAAGGACCTCTTCCATGAGCAGAGCCACCTTCATAACTTCTAATTCCGTCAATTTTACTCTACTGTTTATTGCGCTATTCTACTATTTATTGTCTGCTTTGGGTGAGAGGGTTGCAAGTTTGATAGAGAAGACTCCATGGGGTAGATTTATCAAGGGTCGAAGTGGAGTCGAGTGAATTTTTGAAGTTCAAAAAGTTTGAATTTTGAAGTAAATTTTTGTGAACTTCGACCATCGAATAGGCTACTATGATTAGACTTTGACTTTGATTCAAAGTAAAATCGATAATATATATAATCGTCCACTGAATAAAGACATTTAAACTCTTCTAAGACCTGTGAGTGCGATCTCTATTTCCAGTTTTACATTCAACCTTCAACAAGGACTGCACCCAGGCATAATTGACGACATTTTCGTGAGTGCCGGTTTTTCCCTTCACTATATATATATATATATATATATAATCATCGATAATTCGATAATCAAAGTAGTGTCTCTCTAAAAAAACTTCGACTTCAATAGTTCGCCAAATTAAACCTGCCGAAGTGCCATGTTAGCCTATGGGGACCTTCTAATGCATTTTTCTACGTTTTTTGTAGTCAAAGTAAAATCGTTCGATCGATCGCTGAAAGTGTTTGAAAAGTTCGATTCAAACAATTTAATCTTTTGATCGAACGATTTTACTTCGACCGTAAAACGGTCAAATTCAGTCAAAAAAACTTTGACTTCGATATTCGAAGTCGAAGTATAGCCATTTGATGGAAAGCACTGCGTATCTTGACAGCGCTATATAAATAAATGATGATGATGATGATGATGGTCGAATTTCAAAGTATATTTCATTTTGAAATTCTACCTTTGATAAATCTACCCCTATATGTTGACTTCAATAACCTTACTAGGCTGCAATGGATGCTATATAAAAAAGGAGATGATGATGATACTTATAAATGCTTATAATAATAATGATATAAAGGAGCAGAATATGTTTTCATATGACTGAATATGTGATTGTTAGATTTGAGAGGGTTCACCATATTGACCATCACGGTTTTCTCTTAGTCTAGGAAAAAGACCATTCATTTATTGCCTTATATTTTTTTTTCTGGGCGAATTTTATCTTTCTTATCATAATATATAAACATTTTAAACAGTTTAAAACATCACTCATTTCAGCTTAATGTGTTCTTCATTTATGAAATTATCTGCCAATCACCATTATTTCTGAAAACATTACTTAGCTGCTCAAAAGGAACACTCAAAACGAATTTACTTGAGATGGGCATTCAATTTATATTCTAATTGTCTACCAAACTGAAGGCATTGTTTGTCTTTTTGAACTTTTTTCCTTTACTGTTATAAATAAAAGAAATTATGTTTTCTCCAAATGGATTCTCTTTCAAAGTCTAAAACGTTTCTCATTTTAATTTGCATTCTTATTTCACTGATTGTTTTATTGTGTAAGCAAAGTTACGCTTTGATTATAATAATGAATTAAACCAATTATTCATGTTGTCTTCTCTCTCTTTTCCAAATGTTAAATGGAAAGCTCACGTATCTCTGGGACCACTGGGAGAATATACTAAGTTTATCTGTTATCTGAACAGTGATAAGCTAAAGGACCTTGCTTCTGAGAAAAAATGCAAAACTGTAGGAAAAATTTAAATTGAAACTTCACCAAACACATTGGAGTAATTGGGATTTTCTGCATTTTTCTCATGCCAAATTCATTGGAATCAATAGACATTTTTTCTTTCCCAAATGCATTGGAGTCAATTGATGTTTTTTCTCAGGTTTTTGCACTTTTTTCATGCAAATGCATTAAGGTTAATAGGGCAAATTCACTGAAAGGCAAATTTTCGGCAGTGACCGCTTCGCCACACCACTACGCTAATTAAAAAATTAAGCAAAATAAAAATTAATATATATATATATAAAATACAAACAGATGTAGCTACTCATTTTGTAGAAGGGCTTAAAAGTGGCAAAGCCTTAAACTTGCATAAAATGAAGGTTCCTTCAAGATACGCAAAGGAACAATCACATTTTTTCCATAACTTGGATCACCATGTCTTAAATCTACCAAAAAACATTTAACAATTAAATTAAACCAATAGGATTGGTTTTTTTTGCAACTTAGCTGCCATCAAGTACAAGGTACTGTTTTATTATTAGTGATGGGCGAATTTATTCACTAGGTGAAAATTTTCAGCGAATTTGCACGATTTGCTCGCGAAAATTTGTCAAAAATGGACGCCGGCGTCAAAAAAGAGACGTCGGTGCCATTTCGCCCATCACTATTTATTATTACTGAGAAAATGTACGTGGGTGGAGCAAAATAAGGGCTGTGGTTGCCCATTTGATAAGCCATATGTGAACTGACAGCCTACAGTTCATCTGATTTTTATGCAACCAAAACTTCCCTTCAAACCAGTAAATGAAAATAAGTACCTGCTTTGAACTCACTGAGAGCATCATCCAAGGGGTTGGTGAGCAATGTGTTGCTCATGAGCCACTGGTTGGGGATCACTGGTTGGGGATCACTGGTTAGCCTTCCTTATCCCCCTGCATCTGTTTCAGTCATTTCTTGTGTGAATCACACCCTCAATAAACATCATATGTAATCCCATAGCCATCTGATACGTTTCTAAAAAAGAAAGGGAGCACACACCAATATATTTATCCTAACTATCAATCAAAATCTGATTCCAGAGCAGGGATACTGAAAATCTGACTTCGATATGAAGAATTGAATATGAATTCATTAGCAGTAGTAATGAGCAGATTTTTTTCACCAGGAATGAATTTTTGGCAAAATTCCGCACTTGGCCATCTGCAAATTTTTTCACAAAACTGCTTTAAAAACTTCCGCAAAAAAATTTCACAACGAAAAAAAAAGTTGCCAAGACCATTGACTTTAATACATTTTGAGTGAGAAAAAATTGCTGCTCACGTAAAAAAAAAATTACACCTATTCACATTATTTTTTTTGCCATTTCAGGACAGATTTGCTCATTACTAATTAGTAGTGATGGGCGAATTTGTGCAGTTTCGCTTCGCCGAAAAATTTGCGAATTTCGCGAAACGGGGAAAAATTCGCGAAACGGCGCCGGCATCTCGTTTTTGACGCCGGTGCCCGTTTTTGACGCCGGCGCCCGTCAAAAATCATTGGGACTTCTCCCATTGACTTATATGCAACCTCAACAGATCTGAAATGCCGGATTTTCAGAATCAGACTTTTCCATCCTAGGGTTTAATAAATTCTGAAAAATTCGTGATTTTTGAAAATTCCGATTTTTATTAAAAAAATAAATCACAAATTTGTCATGATTTTTGCATTTGGAGTTTCGTAAATAACTCCTTAGAGTCAATCTAAATCCATGTAAAAATGTGTTCCAGATAGATTAACTCATTTGGCTGTCTTTCCTTGTATCGGCATCAACAAAAGTGGTTTGTGAAGAGCTGAAAGAGTCAGGCTTCTGTTTGTGATATAATAGGCAGTAATTATGTACAGTATCTTAGAAAACCCATAGAAAATCCACTGTATTTTGAGTGCAGTCAAGTGAAAGATGAATTTTGGCTGTGAAAAAAAGAAAAACAATTTCCCTGCATTGATACTGTCATCTTTGCTTATAATACTGAATAGGACCGAGGACTTGTATTTTTTAACAAGTGTCAAACACAAATTTTGTTATCTAACAAAGCCATTTTCACAGCTCTCAAATAACATGTTCTCACTTTACAACAATCACGGAATCAACAAGCACAATAGAGAATAAGGGGAAATTGATTCCCTCATCTTGCCAGAAACAACACAGACATCATTTCCATAGTATCTGTTTTTGGTCTATGAAATTATGGAAGCTTTGAAATGAATATGTGTGAATGATTGCTTTCAGAAAAGAGCAGCCTTTCTTAACCTTTACTGTCTCTCTAATGTATTGTGAAGATGTTCAGTTGCTCTTATTTTCTGCCTCCAATTCCATGGTTAATTGGCTTGTGAAGCAATTGGTCCAAGATTGGATTAGGGAACCTAATTGGCAATGTAATAAAAGGTGCAATGTTCATAAAGCAGCAACTAGGTAGAATTTACTGGTCACCTATTTGAAAGCAAGCCACTGATTGGTTGCTATGTGTTACTAGTAAAGGGCAAACTTTGTCCCTTGCATTGCATCCCCCATGTGATGGTATGCATGCATCATGCAATACATTGGACAAACTTTGCAGAGCCAAAAACAACAGATTGGTGAATATAATTCTTATACTGGGACTATTAATGACACTAATGTGTCTAAACATGCATCTAATTATTTCCAATTCTGAATTGGAATTTCTTCAGTGTACAAGGAACTGGGTGTAACATAAGGTATCCCAGGACAAACCCCTGCTCATGCTTCCTTCTATAACTGCTGCCTTCAGAAGGAGCCCTCTGATACTTGGATGCTGCCACCCGAGAGGAACAAGAGAGAGAGAGTTCTGGGCAAGCTAAGGAACCAAACGTGTGCAGGAAGAACAAAGAACAAGGGACAGGTTGGGTCAATATCAATTAGGCAGAGCAGTACAAAATCAGAAGACAGGAACATAGTCAGGGTCACAGGCTGGGGTCAAAACCAACAGTAGTGCAGTATAATAATGAGATCCGAAAAAATGGTCAAAGAACAAGCAGAGGTCAGCACATGCAGCACGCTAGGAATGGTCGAAATAAACTAGGTCAGTGTGCTATTGCTCAAGGGCCTTTTAACATTTGAATTTCACTATAAAATGTTTTACTTTTTAATTGTTTAGCTGGAGTGTGGATTCCATGAATACCAACCTCTTTTATACTTTTCCCATTATTTTTTTTTTCTTAAATGAAAAATATTGCAAATCTAATTGAGTTAATAAATGCTCGACTTCTGAACATCTTCCCATTGACTTTTGTGGCATTTCTAAAGAGCCAAGGGGGTGCAATCTAAGTGTTTTATCTTTTTCAATGAAGACCAATTAAAGGGCATGTAAAGGCAAAAAAAAAATGAAATCCTATTTTTACTTTCTTTAATGAAAAAGAAACCTATCTCCAATATACTTTAACTAAAAAATGTGCACCATTTTTATAAGAAATCTGACTGTATGCAGTGAAATTCTCCCTTCATTTACTGCTGTGGATAGGAATTGTCAGACGGTCCCTAACTGCTCTGCAGGGAAACAATCATACTTATGAACAGCAGGGGGAGCCCCCGCCTTACTTCCCAGCCATGCAGAACTCAAGCAGCTTTGTTTATGACAATCCCTAAGCAGCCCAGACCACACTGAGTATGTGCACAGTCTTAGTCTTGCAAAGATGTTTAACAAAGTTACAAGATGGTGACCCCCTGTAGCCAACTTTGAAAGCATAAATCATTTGTTTGATTAGGCTTGTGGTGCAGTAAGTTCATGTTTATATTTAGTATACAAAATACAGCATTTCTAGCCTTATTCTATTTTAGACTTTACATGCCCTTTAAGACTTACAAATATTGTGGAAAAAATTAGATTTTTAATAAATTTGCCCATTGTGGTTGTCATTTATTCTAGAAAAACACTCCCTTCCTGAACCCTTTATCTTTCTTCCATGTTAATAATGTTGCTATCATGCATCATTTTTATCATCCTGGTCAGTAATAAATCTAGCCAGGCAGTAACCACGATGAAAGACCATTTGCTCTGAAATGTTGCTGTAATGTCCTTGGTCCAATTAAGGCCATTTTATTGAATACTGTGGGTGCTGGACTAATTTCTTTGCCAGCAACCACGATGATTCCAGACCTGAACACCAGGGTATTTACCTCAATGGAGAATCAAGTCTAGGCAATATTTGCATTTCACTTAAAAGGATGTGCAGCTTCAATTAATTTCAGATTTAATGGAGAAGGAAAGTCTAATTCCACTTGGGGGTGCCAAATGTTAGGCACCCCAATTGGTTGTATTTACTTACCTGAAATACTGGGGCCAGTGCTCCTATCAGCAGAAAACTGCACCGGCCCGGGGTTATTCCAGCCAATAAATAAAGTCAATCGCCTATAAAGTTTTAATGGAAAAGTGATTCATAAAACAAATTTTAACATATTCTTATTTTCGGAGATATAAGTCAACTTGACTGGTTTCGTTATTTATTGAATTTCGCACAAGATATACAGCAGAACTTTCAAAAGCCAATTAGTAAATACAGGCTTGTTTTTAAAAAGCCACTAACTTCCATAGATCAATTTTCTGACATGAAATTATTCTTTTCATCTCTTTTCTTGTATCCAGGCTCTTTAGAAGAAGCAACAGAATAGCTGCTAATTACTTATAAGATTTGATTGTTCCTTTGGGTCTCTCAAAAGAACCTTCTTAACGCAAATTTTGATTTTAGTCAATGACTTACTCAGACTAATTAGTTTCATGCAATTTTAGGGTTTTACCACCTTTCAAGCCTTCTACAACAAGAGTAGCTAAATCTGTTTTTATTTTTTATATAAATGTAGATACCCTGATGTTTAGAGGTGTTTACTCAGACAGTTTCCCTGTAACTTGGAACACTAAGGTGGTCCTAAGTGAGCCCTAGATGAAAAGCCTTTTCCTTAACATTATGGGGCACATTTACTAAGGGTCGAAATGAATTCGAAATGAATTTTCAAATTCAAAAACTTTAAAGTAATTTTTGGGTACTTTGACCACTGAATAGGTCAAATTCGACTTTGATTCAAAGTGAAAATGCTTCGACCATTCGAAAATGGAAGTACTGTCTTTTTAAAAAACTTCGCCTTCGACACTTCACCACCTTAAACCTGCCGAATTGCTATGTTACCCTATGGGGACCTCCTAGAACCCATAGCCAACATTTGGCTAAGTTTTCAAAGTTTTTTTTTTTTTGGAAAATCGTTTGATCGATTAAATCGTTCAAATCTTTAGAGTGATCAAAAGATTTTATTTTGATCGTATTTGGCCATATTCGATCAAAAAAAACTTAGATGGTCGAATTTCAAAGTTTTTTTCACTTTGAAATTTGACCCTAAGTAAATCTGCCCCAATATGTAATTTGATCTAGTTTAAGGTTTGCCCAGTAGGTGGCAGTATATATTTGTATAAAAGGGAGAGAACATATGTGCTCAGTGCTCTTTTCATGAATCCCACCTTACAGGGAGGTGGGTCAGAACTGGGTCTGAGCCGGTAACAGGCCCTGGCTAGAGACAGTTCTATTTAGTGGTAGGAGTTTGTGTTACAGTCGCACTAGGAGTGAAAGTTAGGGGCAGTTTAGCTAGTGAGCAGCTTTCTGGCCCAGAAAGGCAAGTAGTTGGGGTTAGCACCCTTGTGGTTATCAGGCCTCCAGACAGGGACATGAGTGGGTGAGATAAGGAGCAGGGAAATTGCCAAGGAGCAAGATACCCAATGGGACCCCTAGTGCTGGGGAAGATTCACCAAGACAGGTTGCACTATACTCCCTAAAAGGGACTGAACTGGATTTACCTCAAAGTGTGAGGACTTCCACGAATTAATCATAATGTGCGTGAATAATCTATTTGACCTGGAAGCCTGTTATCCAAAAACCTCAGAATTAAGGGAATGATATATCCCATAGAGTCAATTTCAAACCAATAATTCTAATTTTTAAAAATGATTTCCTTTTTTCCTTTAATAATAAAACAGTACCTTGTACTGGATGGTAACTAAACTGCTTGAATCCATATTGACGGCAAAACAATTCCCCCGAGACAAAAAGTCATTGCAAGAAAAAAACACACATTGACTTGAAATCAGTTGGAGTGAGAAAAAGAGAAATGTGCGTAAAAAACCATTGTCGTATATTAATTTTCACTGTTTTGCTAAATTTTTCAGCAGTTTCCCAATTTTTCTGGTGAATCGAAACAGGACTTATTAGCTCATCACTGCTACTAAATAATAATCAATAGTATTATTATTATTAAACATAATTATTAAAATTAGTGATGGGCGAATTTGTCTTTGCTGAAAAATTTGCAAATTTTCCATGAAATTTGCAAAACAGCGAATAATTAGCGAAAACTCGAAAATTGACTCCAGCATCAATTTTGAAGACAGCATTAAAGTCAATTGGTGTCTCAATAGTGTTGACGCGTTTACCGGCACCGGAACGCAGAAATTCGCACCTGCCGAATTTATTCGCCCATCACTAATTAAAATGTATCTATAGAATGTAATATAGGTCTGTTCAACTGCTGGCACATGCACCTATCTGACCCAACAGGGGTGCCATTTGTAGCTTGCAACAAGAGCACATTGTTGACACTTACCCACTGTGCAATCTGCAAGCAATTGTTTCCTGCAGATAATTCTGTGCTGTTGGTGAAAGTGCACAGACTGACCCATCAGAAACAGGACAAGTGGCAGATTCAAACTGCTGGTGGGCCTAGTGCTGTTTCCTCATGTGCAAGCTGACTGGTGAAGCCAGATCAGAATTACCCGTGGACAGGTTCGGACTGGGCCAGCGGGACACACGGAAAAAAAACCCTAACACAAGATAACAGCTGCCTGGTAGATCTAAGAACAACACTCAATAGTAAAAACCCATGTCCCACTGAGACTCCTTCAGTTAAATTGAGAAGGAAAAACAGCAGCCTGCCAGAAAGCATTTCTCTCCTAAAGTGCAGGCACAAGTCACATGACCAGGAGCAGCTGGGAAATTGACAAAATGTCTAGCCCCATGTCAGATTTCAAAATTGAATATAAAAACATCTGTTTGCTCTTTTGAGAAATGGATTTCGGTGCAGAATTCTGCTGGAGTAGCACTATTAACTGATTGCATTCAATGTTCAATGTTGATAAATGCAGGTTATGCACTTTGGCAAAAATAATATAAATGCAAGTTATACACTAAATGGCAGTGTGTTGGGAGTTTCCTTAAATGAGAAGGATCTAGGGGTCTTTGTAGATAACACGTCGTCTAATTCTGGACAGTGTCATTCTGTGGCTACTAAAGCAAATAAAGTTCTGTTTTGCATAAAAAAGGGCATTAACTTAAGGGAGGAAAACATAATTCTGCCTCTTTATAGGTCCCTGGTGAGGCCTCATCTGGAGTATGCAGTGCAGTTTTGGACTCCAGTCCTTAAGAGGGATATAAATGAGCTGAAGAGAGTGCAGAGACTAAGTGCAACTAAACTGGTTAGAGGGAGGGAAGAGTTAAATTATGAGGGGAGACTGACAAGGTTGGGGTTGTTTTCACTGGAAAAAAGGGGCTTGCGAGGGGACATGATTACACTTTACAAGTACATTAGACGACATTATAGACAAATAGCAGGGGACCTTTTTACCCATAAAGAGAATCACCGTACCAGAGGCCTCCCCTTTAGACTAGAAGAAAAGAACTTTCATTTGAAGCAACGTAGGGGGTTCTTCACAGTCAGGACAGTGAGGTTGTGGAATGCACTGCCGGGTGATGTTGTGATGCTGATTCAGTTAATGACTATAAGAGGGACTTGGATGATTTTTTGGACAGACATAATATCAAAGGCTATTGTGATACTAAGCTCTATAGTTAGTATAGATATGGGTATATAGAATTTAATTAAAAGTAGGGAGGGGTGTGTATGGATGCTGGGTTTTCATTTGGAGGGGTTGAACTTGATGGACTTTGTCTTTTTTCAACCCAATTTAACTATGTAACTATGTAACTATGTTTTGAAAAAAACATGTTTTCCGATGGCAGGATCCCTTTAAATCTTGGCTACAATACAAGAAACACATTTAAAAGATAAACATCCTGCAATAGGCAGATGTGCAGCAAAAATTTCGAAAGCTATTGAATAATTGTTTCGTTATACGCACATGGCAGTAGGCATTCATCATTAGAGATGGCGCGAACTGTTCGCCGGCGAACTTGTTCGCGCGAACATCGGGTGTTCGCGCTCGCCGGAAGTTCGCGAACGTCGCGCGACGTTCGCCATTTTGGGTTCGCCATTGTTGGGGCTTTTTTTTGCCCTCTCACCCCAGACCAGCAGGTACATGGCAGCCAATCAGGAAGCTCTCCCCTGGACCACTCCCCTTCCCTATAAAAACCGAAGCCCTGCAGCGTTTTTTCACTCTGCCTGTGTGTGCTGAAGAGATAGTGTAGGGAGAGAGCTGCTGCCTGTTAGTGATTTCAGGGACAGTTGAAAGTTTGCTGGCTAGTAATCGTTTTGATACTGCTCTGTTATTGGAGGGACAGAAGTCTGCAGGGGTTTGAGGGACATTTAAGCTTAGGTAGCTTTGCTGGCTAGTAATCTACCTTCTACTGCAGTGCTCTGTATGTAGCTGCAGTGGGCAGCTGTCCTGCTTCTGATCTCATCTGCTGACTGCTGCAATAACAGTAGTCCTTGTAAGGACTGCTTTTATTTATTTTTTTGTTCCAATACAGAGCAGTATCAAGCAGATTACTAGCCAGCAAACTTACTATCATCTGTCCCTGAAATCACTAACAGCTCTCCCCCTACACTATCTCTTCCAAGCACACACAGGCAGATTTTTCAGATACATTTTTGCCCTTGATCCCCCTCTGGCATGCCACTGTCCAGGTCGTTGCACCCTTTAAACAACTTTAAAATCATTTTTCTGGCCAGAAATGTCTTTTTTAGATGTTAAAGTTCGCCTTCCCATTGAAGTCTATGGGGTTCGCGAACCGTTCGCGAACCGCTCGCATTTTTGCGCATGTTCGCGAATATGTTCGCGAACTTTTTTTCCGACGTTCGCTACATCCCTATTCATCATCCCTCATCCATTATAACTGTGTTGTGCCTGTTCAAGTATATTCTTATTTGTATTCAGGCCTCCAGATGTCCTCTGCTATGAAGCAAAGAATTCTCATTTCAATGGGAGCATCCTAATCTAAAGTCAAGGAGGTCAAGCATTGAGATGATACCACAGTCCATCATAATCTGACCTGTGGCATGCTGATGCAATGAGTTTTAAGTACAATTAAATGTAAGGGTATATTTGGATGATATTGTATAATAATATAATTTATCATATCTCATACAACTGAGTTAGGCATGCATCTGAATTTAAATTAAACGCCATGTTTTGTTAGGTATCGTTAAGAAATGAGAAGCAACTGTAACTGTTTAGATGTACATTGCAAAGCTGTTTTTAGTGAGCTACTACAGTTCAACAAATATCCAGATCCTCCATTTACTAAAGAAGTTCCACTAGTGCAGTAACCATTGACAACTGATCTCCAATTAATACAGATCACACTTTAGTGGTAAAGGTAAATTAACCAATGTGTGTGTTTCTTATGAATTAACAGGGTTATAGAACAAGTAGAAATCCCAAGCAAATACTCAAAATTGTGAAAATTAATTGAAGGTCCAGTACACATTAATACATGTTAATTTTGTGTTATATTAATCTAATTGAAAGGTGAAAGTAATTATTGGTTATGTTTTTAATTTCATTTAGCTTGTGTAGAAGTTAAATGGTTTACTTTCATGTAGACACTGGGGGGAGGGTATGAATCAGTTTGGCCATCGAAAGTTTCAGCCTGAATTACAGTTGGGGACGGGGACATGTCCCTTGGCTGTTCAATATTTGGCTAGGGGTAAGCAGGGTTCCATAGTCTTTAAGAGAGGAACCAGCACAAGTCCTGTCTCTTTTACATACAGTAGTTACAGTTACATACTTTAGTTGGGTTGAAAAAAGACCAAAGTCGGGTTAAACCCAGTTAAATGGAACCCAGTGTCGATACATACAAACACTCACACCGACCCCTTCATACACTCACATAAACTACATATACCCATATCTATACTAACCATAGATTTTAGTATTACAGTATCCTATGATGATATGCTTGTCCAGGAAACCAAGCCAAGCCCCTCTTTAATAGGGATGTAGCGAACTGTTCGCCGGCGAACTAGTTCGCGCGAACTTCGACTGTTCGCGTCCGCCGAATGTTCGCGAACGTCGCGCGACGTTCGCCAATTGGTGTTCGCGTTCGATTCGAAGTAAAATTTCGTTCGACCATTCGACCATTCGACCGTTCGATCGCTAAAATCGAACGATTTCCATTCGTTCGAACGATTATAAGCATTCGATTGAATTAAAATCATTCGATCGAATAGCTTCGATCGTTCGATTCGAACGAAAATCCTTCGATCGTACGAATAAAATCCTTCGATCGTTCGATCGAACGATTTTATCGAGCGTTCGAAGTTCGCGAACTGTTCGCGAACTGTTCGCTTTTTTGCCGGTGTTCGCGAACGGCGTTCGCGAACACATTAACGGCAGTTCGCTACATCCCTACTCTTTAAAGGCATTAACTGAATCAGCCATCACAACATCATGAAGCAGTACATTCTACATCCTCACTGTCCTCACTGTGAAGAACCACCTACATTGTTTCAAATGAAAGTTGTGCTCCTCTAGACTCAAGGGGTGACCCCATTAATCTCCTGCTGCTTTCTTATACCCACTATCTTCTGATGTTATCCGTCTAGCTCTCAAAAATTGACCTTTCGGAATGGCCCTAATACATTTTGGGTTATGAAAGCTCATTGCATTCAACAGATTATTTCGGTCTGTACTTTTCCGATAAAGATCTGTAAAGATCTTGCCTTGACCTAATGTAAGTTGGACGTCTAAGAAATTCAGAGACCCCAGAAAAATGTGACTGCCCTATAGTTTGAAATAGAATAGAAACAAGATATTGTACAGTATCAGACCTTCTGAGCGGTAAGATAAACTGGGCAATTTTAGCCACACTGTTACAAATTTGCAACATTGCTAAACAATGCAACACGGTAATAAGAAAGAAAAATAATTGTAACTCTAATGCAATACAACTCTGTAACTTAAGTAATATGATGTTCATGTCATTGAAAATTGTAGAATTTGAAGCAAACTGGACTCTTTTTTGTAGGCTGAAAAGCAGTACAGGGGGTAAAGTGTAACCTACCATTTTTATGGTTTTATTGGCTATTGGACTATTTGGATTTTTCACTACACTGGACTATAAGCACTGAAGTTACACTGATTATATTGTATGATATGAGGCCAGGCTGACCTCAAGGAGTTAACGTTTTTAGTAACCTATCACGCCAAGGGGGTAGAGTGTATATGGATTTAAACACCTGTTTGTAATGTGCACTGATCAACACTTGAAAAAGAGCCACTAGCTCGAAACATGTTGTGAATAAAAAAAAAACCTTGCAGCACAGTTTCTGCGGTTTTATGTTCCTGTTTGTCCCCAACCTTAAAGACTTGGGATTTATAGGCTTGTTAATTGGAGATTTAGAACAGATGTAAATAGGAGTAAATAGGGTCACCTATAGCCATCGTTCCTGCCTGGAAAATTAAGTATATTATTTAAGTGAAGTGAACCAGGAACCCACCAGATTCCTCGAATAGGTGAGAGGTAAAGAAACTGCATAGTGAGCAGTGGGTTTCTGGTTTAAATCTAGTCATTATGTTCCACAGGCTCAGGGTAGTGAGTGGAGCAGTCAGATGCTCCAAAGGAGAGGCCAGGAATGGTTAGTACCCAGTGGCATCACTCACCAGTTTCTCAGGGATGGGAGATTCTTGGAGTGAGGGACCACTGTGAGCATTGCCTAGTGCTAGGGATTGTTTGACCAAATCAATGAGCATAGTCTTTGGAGTGTTGTGAACACTACAGCTGTGATTGTGGTAAAAAGCTTGCACCAAGAAGAGATTGTATAACATCTGGTCAATAAAGAGCTATAATTGCATTATAAGAACCACTTGTGTCCAAGTTATTTGAAAAATCAGCTGTAATAAAATTACCTGGGCATGGTGTGGGGGGACGGCAGGGACGCCTGCCGCCCCCTCGACGGGGACGCCCGTCACGCCGCGCTGCTCCAGTGCCGGCTTCCTAGCGCGCGCGCATGCGCACTCCCATTTAAAGGCGCAGACGCGCTGACGTAATGACGTCAGCGCGAGAGGCGCCAAATTCAAATGTATTTAAAGGGCATTCCCACAGGTTACCATTGCCCGTGATAGGATTAGTTCCTGGTGCTTTTGTGCTTGTTAATTCTGAGACCTGTTTGATTCCTGTTTTTGACCCCTGCCTGGCTATTTGACTACTCTGATTTCTGGATTCTGACCCTTGCCTGATTACTGTCTACCGCTTCTGATTTACCCTCTGATTGACTTCCTGGTTTGACCCTTGCCTGCCTGATAACGTTTACTCTCTGCCTGCCTCGACCCGGCCTGTTCTGACTACTCCTTTGCCTAACGTCTTGTATTGCGATCTTCTGTCCAAAGACTTTGTATAACTACAGTCGTGCCCCTTTGCTTGCCAGAACTCCTCGCCTTGCTCCTCTCGAAAAGTCCAGGTGGCATCTGAGTACGCTGAGGGCTCCTCCCAAAGCCAAAGGCGGTCACACTACTGGTGAAGCCGAGCCGAGACCAGGGAGCTTAGCATTAGTTCTGGTTTAGGGTGCCGACCGTGACATCAGCTTTGTGTATGGAATAGAGTGTGATTAACCCTTGCACAATCAGTACAGTGAGGGCCCATCTGAGAGGAAATAGTCATGTGTAACACGTGTTCTAACAGAAGCTTCTGAGAGTTGGGAGACAGAAGCGAATCTGGGTAAGACAAAGTCATAAAGGTGTTACACATAAATGAAGGTGTTAATAACTCAGTTGCAGTTTCAAGGGCAGATTGGTTCGGCATTTCATTTTTAACAATTACTTTTTTGCACTGGAATAATTTGTTTTAGAGTAGAAAAATATAGTTTGAATCTAAGGAAAAACTAAGGGGGTGTTAAAGCTAAAGCTCTGCTTCTGAGCTTTAACAATCCACAGAGCCAAATTTCAGCTGTTCAAAGCAACCAAACACATTCTAATGAATTGACACAAATCAGTCTTTTTAATGAATTTGTTTAAACTAAAAAAAATTCAATCACTCTGTAATGAAATAACGATTTCAACTTTTAAAGTCAATAATTAAAAGTGATTGATGAATTCCTTGTATTCCATTGGTATAGCTGTCCATTGATTACTATCAGGATCAATACATTTGGATGCTACAAGAGAGAGAAAGCATCTGGTAAGCTGGCCAAAACTTTCATTAAAATGCTTGTGTTCTGTGATCAATCATGTTGTGCAAATTTAAATCTTCAAATCAATCATTGTCAGTGGGTTCCAGCCTTAGATATAATGCAATTTACACTTACACCTGTCCCAAAGATGCACACACTCAAACAACAGCAAGTCAGCATAAAAACAAGAAGACAATAGTAATTCTTGAACAAGGCATTGGCTAACGCGTTTCGCAAGAAGAACAGAAGCACCAATTAAAATGCAATTATTCTTTGCCATTATTGAACAAACTGTCTCATCTCTAGAAAGCTGCCATGCACTGGCCCTGAGATTTCTTGACTTATTAGCCAAGAGGGATACCCTATGACTTTATATTGTATTAGGATAATAAGACTTGCAGTCTTGCAGCACTTCTATAAAACCAATGCAGTTGTGTGACTTAACACAGTAAATTGCATTGCGGTGACATTTACAATTATAAATACAAGGAAAGGTCATTCTGTAGACAACTGTCAATGGCATTGATTGTATCTATTTCTTTGTGTCGCTATCGATGTGAGTGATTTTTTTCTTCAAGATGTTTAGATTTTGTTTTTGTTCTGTTTTTCCTTGCTGCTACCAAGTAAGATGGATAATGCTTCAACTGTTTATCTGCATATGAAGATCAATAGCGCCTTAGCAATGCTAATTGCATAAATTCAATTCCCTTATAGCTGGTTAGGTATAATATGCAAATTACAAGATTATAGTAGGGGAATGTAATAAGAGCCAATGGCAGAAAGCTTTGTGCCGTGTTTCCCTTTGCTTGTATATGCAATTATGTTATATAACATTCAGGACCGCCATCAGAAATCGCAGGGCCATACACAAAAAAATTTCCTGGGCCCCCTGGGCTGCGCCCACCACAAGCCCCACCTACAGGTCCAGCCCCCCACACACATTATAAGAAAATTGGTGGCCAGGGCCCCTTAAATGTCCATGCCTTCCCGAAGTCAGCAGCTCTCAGAAAGATGGGGGCCCGGCTAATCAAGTAAGTGTGGCATGGCCGGGGCCCCCTTACCCTCAGGCCCCCCCTACAACTCTCCCCCCTGTCCCCCCCTGATGGCTGCCCTGATAACATTACATAAACATCAAAGAAAATATTAGACTAATGTGCCGCCAGAATAAAGAAAGCTGCGTTTTTTTTGTATGCTCCTTTGGGAAGCACAAGTAATAAAACTTCATACTGGAAAAGTAAAAAAAAATTACATGAAAGAATCATCATGCCAAGTTAAAGCCAGCAAATTTTCTTTATTTATTTTGCATATAAACATTCTGATTATACCTTTTACTGCAATTTCTCATGTACAGTATATATTTATACAGAGGATAATGCACCCCACTGCAAATTATAAGGATATTAAAAGTTGCAGCTGATTTCCGTGAACGTAGACACAACTTTCCTTTAAACAAGGCACAAATATTCTTTAGCATTTTCAGTAGGGGGTGCATTATCCTGCATAATCCATGCATTTCAAAGACACTGCAGGTAACAACATTACTACATTACTACAGGTAACAACATTACTACATTACTACAGGTAACAACATTACTACATTACTACAGGTAACAACATTACTACATTACTACAGGTAACAACATTACTACATTACTACAGGTAACAACATTACTACATTACTACAGGTAACAACATTACTACATTACTACAGGTAACAACATTACTACATTACTACAGGTAACAACATGCTGTAACAGACTTTGAACACTGAAGAAGAGTGCTGGAAAGTATAGACTAGAAAGTTACTAAGCATCTTAGGTATTTAGAAATATACTGAATTATTCTGAAAGCATTATTGTGTACTTTGGTTATCTGTCAACATACATTGGCTATGAGAAGATGCTAGAAAATAAATTTACTATACCTAAAGTATGAGAGTTCATCAACCTAATGGACAGCAGGACAAACCATTCTACAACTCCCAGTATCCCCAGGAGGTACCATTTTTTTCACAAATAACAGCTAAAATTGTAATCCATGCCAGAATCCTATTCCGTTAAAATGAATCTTCTATCCAGTGTCCCAGGCTCAAACTCCACTGCGATTAATCTTAAATTCTACTTACATTCAAAGTCCTAGCCTATGAGCCACCATTTTTTTTTACATAATCCAAAGCCATCTCTCATCTGAAACCTTTCTACCTTGTGGCCCTTACCTCTGGAATTCTATCCCTGAACTTCTCCATAGGAAACACACACTAAATCTTTTCAAAAAGAAAGTCAGAGCCTACCTTTCAGAGCATCAGAACATACAACATTTGTCTGGTCCAGTCCTGGCACCTAAGGGCTTTTCCCTTCTATCTGTGTCTGATGTTAATCATCCGCTTCAATTGTAATCTCCACAGGGCAAAATAAACTTTAATTAAACTATATCAATTATTTGAATCTTGTTTCCATCGGTCTGGGAACTCATAATTATAACAAGCAGGCAGGAGCCATTTTGTGGACACTGTTATTAAGACAAGTCTTGTATCATCTCAAAGGCTGGTTTGTGCACCAGAATTGGGGACCTGATTTCCATCCCCATGCATTGGTGACACAATTAAATGGTTAACACAGAGGGGGAATGTGGGGAGAGCAGTGACATCTAGTAAGTGCTGAATGGAAAGTGAAAGTAATTCCCTGCTCCGCCTCTCTGCCTAAGGCATAGAGGAGGGGCAGGCAATATTTGATTGACAGCTGAGATTTTTAAATGAGCTTCAGCTTACAACAGCTATGAATGCTTTAATAAAAAAAGAATTTGGATTTCATCTTTAATTTGAAAAGGACTTTTATTATACAGCTTTTTATGTCTGGGTAACAGGTCCCCTTTAATCGCTGTATATTTTGACTTATTTATTACTATGCTTGTGAAGAGTAATCATGTCCCCTCAGACAGCATCTTTATTTCAGAAAAACAACCCGAACCTTGACAGTCTGCCCTCATAATATATATTGACCACCCCCATAACCAGTTTAGTTGCACTTAGTCTCTGCAATAACTCCAGCTCATTAATATCCTTCTTAGGGACTGGAGCCCAAAACTGCACTGCATACTCCAAGTGAGGCATAATAACTAGTAGATTAAACTACACATATACATATCCTTGTTTTGCCGTCGGTGAATAAATTTGCGAAACTCCCGCAAAAATTTGCCGGTGATAATTCGCCAGCAGCAAAAACTATTGGACGCGTGTTGGAAAAGTCACTCGCATCAAAACCGTCATGCATCAACACTATTCGGACGCCCATTGACTTTCACGCCGGCGTCAGAATTCTGGAGATTTTTCCGGCGAATCGAAATGGGAGAAATTCGCCCATCACTAACAAATACTATAACAGCTGCTACAATCCTTCTTCCTTTCCAATGGTACTGATTTAGGTGGGATAGTCTCGAATAGTGGTAATAATATAAGGTTGACACCAAAACTGTCACGGCTGACTAAAAAGAAGTAAGGGTTTTGGGTGAAATAGGGTCCCTGTATGCATGGCCAACGCAGATGTTGGAAGTTATTTCTCTGTGGCATGCTGGTTCTGCAGTGAAATCATTGGCATTTTAATATTGCAAATGACTTTTTTCAGCTAAGGAACTGCAGAAAAAAAATGAATTTCCAAGTTTCTTCATAAGGAACCTGGAGGTTTGACAGCCACTTTGATTTATAAATGGCTTATTCTCACCTCAGAAGGAGACATATATTTTTCACAGGGGAATAGCCTATTTGTGAATTATATACAGTATCGAAATCGAAAGGCATTCTTTCATTGTCACACCTTTCTGGCCCATAATGTTACTTTAATGTCTTTTGAGTGTATGGTATGTTTGGGGTCTGTTGAGTCCTCTAGCATTAGGCCTCCAAATAGCATACACTGTACATTTTTCCTCACCGGTTGCACTTCGCTTTTATAAGATATGTTTTCTAGGTGGGCTGTGCTATGTATAATGATATATAAAATGTTGGAACAAGTCTGGTGTAAACCAAGCTTTTAAAAAATCTATTTTAGGAAAACAATCATTTTTCATCCCAATGGGCATATAGCAAATGGATGTTGTGGAAATGACATACATTAATTACATTAACTTTGTTCCAGTGGCGATATATGATATACTTTCTCTACGTATAGTACACTGGGCATCAGAACGCATTACTACTTATAGATGTTTCAAAAGGCAATGAACTGGGTTGGATTTCAAGGGACTGTTTTTTTGACATGTGTCTACATCTAGAAATACTTTCCAAGATAACTGTGTAGGGGACGGGTTAATAGTTCCCATTTAAAGTTTGGCCACTAAGAGTCTCCTTAGTTTATGAATGAGATAGGCTCCTCTTCCTAGGTAAAATCATGACCATATACACAGTATATGTTGGATTCCCGCAATAAGTGGATGGGAGTCAATAGTGCAACCCAACAAAAGTCAGGATCTAGTGAGTGGTGAGTTATCTCCTGTTATAGGTCACACTCAGAGCTATTTATCTGAGCAGTTTGGGCTCCACCGAGGAGTGTTTCAGGGACTAGGTTCTTGTGGTATTTTGCCCAGAATAGGGAACCAGCATGTAGGAATTAAGGACTAAACAGTTCCACCTGGGTTCCACTTGGAGAGGAGTTCCAAGAGAAGGGGAGAAGACTATTTGTAATTTGATTTCTTCCTCTTTAAACGTTCTATAGAGGTGATTTTTTTACTCACAGAGCTGTATTCATGAGTATATGCTGAATTCTCACTTTAGCCAACTTGTGTCATTCTGTGGATTTTTCTGGGTGAGTTGCAAGAACCACTGGTGGTCATTTCTGTGAAATACTAGCTACTACTATAACTGTAGTTTAGCAGAGCCCTGCCTCCAATTCAAGCAAGGACTCATGCCTGAGAGTTTCATGTGGGAAATGATCCATAAAACCCATGATGAATTGGGGGACCTGGTATCTCTTTTTACTGTAGCGTTAAAACTGTATATTCTTTAATGGCTCTATGTGCTAGAGTAGACAGAATGTAGCAAGCTGCAACAGTTAAAAGTTAAAAAAAAGCTTCTACTGCTATGTCTTGATGATGACTATCTAACTAATTAAATCCTTCTCTTCAGCAGGACACAACCTAGTAGGTGAGGGGTTGAAAAGCCAAATCACAGTCTGCACTATGGCATCATTAAGAAAAGAAAGGGCAGAGGTCTCCCTTGTTTATTACTGGAAATGACAGGATCATTTTTTAAATATTAGAAAAGGCGCTGATTAGAAAAATGGAATCAATGGTGCATACATATAAATGCAACTGAGTTGCCTAAATAAACTAGATAGTAAAATGTAAAAAAACAGCAAATTTTTATGCCTGTCTTAAATTACTTTATTTCATATCTATCAGCCTTACATTTCTTTTCTCCAGACCGTGTGCTGTATGCCCTGCTTGCATTTGTGTTCCCCTTGAAATGATAGGGTTCTTTCATTAGGCTACTTGTCTTTTAACTTGACAAGAAAGTGGCCTTTTAGAGTATTTTTTTAAATTTTTTTTGCTCTGAACTGTACTCTGTTTGGTGGGATTATTCTCAAGACCCTGATATAAGGATGAAATTTTTGTGATTCATTTGTGTAAGCCTTCCTTTTCATTTATATCTTGTGTCTTGAATGTTGACCAGACCTTGCACTGTTTAGAAGAGAGTAACTGTAACTAGACCAAAAAAGTGATCACTAAAAAAATGAATGGCATATAATATATGAATCATAAAACTGCTTGTAACTTCTTTGTATAGACAATTTTTTGGATAATATATTTTTTCGGAGTGCAGTCTATGTAATCATACTTCGTACTAGAAGAGTAACAAAAAATAAAATTTAAAAAAAAAAGTGCAATTGCCAAGTTGCAATGGAACAAATCCAATATGGGACCTGAATGCTCGGGACGTGTGGATTTCCGGATAACCAATTTTTGCATCATTTGGATCTTCATACCTTAAGTCTACCAGAAAATCATGTAAACATTGAATAAATTAAATAAGATGGTTTTGTTTCCAATAAGGATTAATTATATCATAATTGGGATCAAGTAAAAGGTACTGTTTTATTATAATCGACAAAAAGGAAAACATTTTTAAAAATTTGGATTATTTGAAGTCTATGGGGCAGATTTACTAAAGGCTGAATTGTCGCCAGCGATCGCTTCGCACACTTCGCACCACTTCGCCAGGTGCAAATTTGTTACCACTACGCTAACTCACAAAAATGCAAAGGTGTCCTGGGCGCCGAACACTGGCGACATTTCGTACGCGATACTTCTTCAGGGCGAGCATTTCATAGCGAAGATTAGCTAGCATTAGTTTATGCCTAGCGAAAAGTCGTTAGTGATCTTATTCTTAGGTCAATTTGAATAGGGTGGGTACAATAAAGTTGTATGGACGTTTATTAGAGATGTTGGTGCAAATGCTTGAAGTGACCACGTTTTATTACAAATGTCCAAGGAACCTTAATAAAGACAAAAGAGATCATATAATGCCCTAGACATGAGCCCACTGTAAAATGAATGTTCCATGGCCCTCAAATGTCTGGGGAAAAATGGTAACCCAAAAAAGTTTGTTAAAGGGATACTGTCATGGGAAAATTTTTCAAAATGAATCAGTTAATAGTGCTGCTCCAGCAGAATTCTGCACTGAAATTCATTTCTCAAAAGAGCAAACAGATTTTTTTATATTCAATTTTGAAATCTGACAGGGGGCTAGACATATTGTCAATTTCCCAGCTGCCCCAAGTCATATGATAAACTTCAATCACTCTTTACTGCTGTTCTGCAAGTTGGAGTAGTATCACCCCCCTCCCTTTTCCCCCCCAGCAGCCAAACAAAAGAACAATGGGAAGGTAACCAGATAGCAGCTCCCTAACACAAGATAACAGCTGCCTGGTAGATCTAAGAACAACACTCAATAGTAAAAACCCATGTCTCACTGAGACACATTCAGTTACATTGAGAAGGAAAAACAGCAGCCTGCCAGAAAGCATTTCTCTCCTAAAGTGCAGGCACAAGTCACATGACCAGGGGCAGCTTGGAAATTGACAAAATGTCTAACCCCATGTCAGATTTCAAAATTGAATATAAAAAAATCTGTTTGCTCTTTTGAGAAATGGATTTCAGTGCAGAATTCTGCTGGAGCAGCACTATTAACGGATTCATTTTGATAAAAAAAAAATTCCCATGACAGTATCCCTTTAAGACTTTTGCAGGCAATTCCGCTTAAAAAAAGGAAAAATCGCCAGCGTTTTTCAACTTTAATGCATTTTCGGCAGACAGGATATGATGAAAGTGACATAAGATTGAGGAAGATGGAGCTTCATTTTAGCAGTTCGCCTGGTCTGAGGTGGTGAAGTCAACTCTGATGAAAGAGGTAACGTCTGTAAAATCTACTTTAGTGAATTTGTGGAGCAACGACCATTAGCCTGAATGAAAAGTCAACTGGAGCTAGAAAGCAAAAGCTAGCGACGGTCACTTTCGCTAGCGAATTGTCATCTGCGCCTGTTAGTGAATTGGCAATGTCCCTGCGGATGTGATTTCTGGCAAAAAAAGCCGCTAGCATCAGCCACCTCACCCTTTAATAAATCTGCCCAATGTGAGGTGGCCTTTCTGTAATTCAGATAACGGGTTTCCGGATAACCAATACCATACCTGTATTCAAAAATGTACAAAATAATGAAAGAAACACGTTTTTTTCCCCTTTAAGGATGGAATGCATGAAGTAGAAATCTATAATACGGCCATCAATACCATGACACATACTGAGAACATGATTTCATTACATTGCCTCCTATATGCTTTAGTAATAAGTTAGTGGTTTGCAATCAATGGTTTCATTAACAAACAAGGTTTTTAAAAGCATCAAAGACAGGTATCTTATTGGTGGCCATTTAAGAGCACAACCAGCATCATTCTATTCATGTTATGTTTCTCTATCAAATTGCAGCTGCTGTTTCTGTGAACCCCACTTATGGACCAAAATGCTTCACAACCAGGTGTTTCCCTTTCTCTAGTAATTGCTTCTAAAATGAATCATCGATTGCACCAAACCTTGGTATTGTGTTTATTTCAATGCAGTTCTTAGTATGAGCTTGATGTTTGTTCCTGATGATACAATACCTTAAAAAAGAACCAAAGCTTAACAAAGAAATAGGGTAGAAATGCTGACAATTCCAACATTGGGTCAGATGCAATTCAGTGAGGAAAAGGTGAAAAGTCATCGAAGAGACTCAATTTGAGATGCAATTCAATTCAGTATTTTACGGTTTATCACGTGAAAACTCTGTTGAAGTCCATGGGAAAAAACTGAAACTGAATTAGGAGAAAAACTTTTTCTCCTTGAATCGAATCTTGTTTTGACGTGATAAACCACAAGATACATTTTTCTTAATGAATTGAGAATGGCCCATTATGGTTTGTGGTTCTGTACCAGCCCAAGGCAATCACAGTCCTCAAACAGATAAGACTCTGTACTTCCAAAGATGCCCCCAATAGCTCTCCATCTTTTTTTTCTCTGTGCTGTTGTCAGCAGTAGTGATGGGCGAATTTATTTGCCAGGTGCGAATTCACGGCGAATTTGTGCGATTCGCCGCCGGCGAATAAATTCACGAAACGCCTGCGAAAATTCGCATCAAAAACAAGGGCCGGCGTCGAAAAAACGGGCGTCGGCGTCAAAAACGGGCGTCGGCGTCAAAAACGGGCGCCGGCATCAAAATTTCGCCATTCTCGAATTTTTCGGCGAAGCAAAACGGCGCAAATTCGCTCATCACTAGTCAGTAGCCTGAGTTTAAAATCCACTTCATAAGATACTATACGTATAGAAAATAAAAGTCACTATGGTTGTCACAAGGCTAATTAGGAATTAATTTGGGTCTGTCGCGATCGCCGCCCGGAGCAGGTCCAGGAGCTCCGGGCGGCGCGTCCTCTTCTGCCGGCGTCGCTCCCAAAATGGCGGCGCCCATGGCCGCCACGTGGGTAAGCGGCGCCGGCGCGATGACGTCAGTGCGCCGATGTCGGCGCAAGGGTGTCAATGACGTCACTATGGCGCCAAATTTGAATAAAAAGCCAGTTTAGACGCCAGAATGGCGCCCAAGTATAGGATAACTTCCCCTAAGCTTATCCTGGGTTCCCTGTGTGCCTTATTACCTTATCCTGTTCCTGCCTTGTATCCTGACCCCTTGGACCCCTTTGCCTGGACTTTGAACTTGTTGTTATCCGCCTGCCTTGAACTCTTGCCTGGATTCTGACCACTCTCTTGGATTAACCCCTTGGACACCGCGACCTTGTTCCCTCAAGAGGGCTTCCTCCTTGATCCTGACAACCTCCCTGGAGGGAGCTCCCGGCTCCCTGACAGGGTCTCATTACATGGAAGCTCAGAAACCATTGCAAGTAGCACCAGCATTTAATAATCAGCCCTGTATTATCAGCTTCTATGACAGGTCAACTTATTTTTTGATTTCTGATGACCCCTAAGGTTCTCAGCAGCTGCCCAGAGCTCACTGAGCATGTGCAGTGTCACTGACACTTCTAAGATGGTGACAGCTCTCCGTCAACAATTTTGTAAGACAAGATCTTTACTTTTATACAGATGCTGACCCTTTAGACTGGTGCAGTAAGTTCAGAATATAAAATACAACATGTCTACCCCTATTCATACTTTAAGGTTCAGTTCTCATTTAATATTGTCACGATCGCCGCCCGGAGCAGGCCCAGGAGCTCCGGGCAGCGCGTCCCTCCTTGCCGGCGTCGCTCCCAAAATGGCGGCGCCCGAATAAATTCGCCCATCACTACTACTGACAACAGCACAGAGAAAAAAAAGATGGAGAGCTATTGGGGGCATCTTTGGAAGTACAGAGTCTTATCTGTTTGAGGACTGTGATTGCCTTGGGCTGGTACAGAACCACAAACCATAATGGGCCATTCTCAATTCATTAAGAAAAATGTATCTTGTGGTTTATCACGTCAAAACAAGATTCGATTCAAGGAGAAAAAGTTTTTCTCCTAATTCAGTTTCAGTTTTTTCCATGACGTCGGCGCAAGAGCGTCAATGACGTCAGAATGGCGCCAAATTCAAAATAAAAACGCCAACTAGACGCCAGAATGGCGCCCAAGAATAGGAATACTTTCCCTAAGTGTAACCTGGGTTTCCTGTGAGCTTTATTGCTAAATCTTGTTCCTGATTTGTATCCTGACCCTTTGCCTGGACTTTGGACTTTGTTGTTATCTGCCTGCCTGTGAACTCTTGCCTGGATCCTGACTATTCTTCGATTAACCCTTTGGACACCGCGACCTTGTTCCCTCAAGAGGGCTTCCTCCTTGATCCTGACTACCTCCCTGGAGGGGGCTTCCCGGCTCCTTGACAAATATGAGATCTGTAAATGGGTTTCTTTGAATGATGTGTACTCCAAATGCCAAACTTTTCAGCTGTAAAATGTTTCATATTTAGTGACGGACAAATCTGACCAGTTTTGCTTCACAGAAAATACGCGGAACAACGAAAAATTCATCCCAACAATTTTTTTCACCCATTGGAGTCTTTTATAGGGTGAAACCTGGCAAAAAATTTCACTCATCACTATTCATCAGTGATGGGCGAATTTGTCCCGTTTCGCTTCACTATGCATTTTGCGAATTTCAAAAAATTCACCAAACTGCAATTTTGACACCAGGGACAATTCACTTGTGTCAAAATGGGCACCGGCGCCCATTAAAGTCAAAGGCCGTCCGTTTATCATCGCTGGCATCGAAAAACTTTGTAAATTTAAAAAAAAAATTCACAAATGTATTCGCCGGCGGCGAAACAGGCAAATTTGCCACGAATTTGTGCCTGGCAAACAAATTCGCCCCTTACTACTATTCATATTCATTCAAATGCTATTTTATAAGACTATATACAGTACAGTGTTTGAATTCTCCTGTTACTGGAATGGAATTCTGGAACTCTTTCCATGGGGCAAATTCACTAAGATTCTTAGTGTACTTCGCCACACTTCGCCAGGCGTAGTTTCGCCAGCGCTCCGCAAATTCACTAAAATCCGAAGTTGCGCACAGGGGTAGCGTAAGGTTGCGAAGTTGCGCTAGCGTTGATTCGCTAAGCGAAGCGAAGTTACGCTAGCGATGGTTAATTTGCATACGGCGCCAAATTCAAATTTCAATAGAGGAATACGTAGAATCACTACAAATGCCTGGGAAACCTTCAAAACATCAAATACATTTTTTTTTTGCCCTACACATGTGCCCACTGTATAGTTAAGTTGCCATGAGTTAGGAAATGTAGGGGGGAAGGAGGGGAGCCCCAAAAATTTTTTCGATCTTTTTCAGCCTATCACCCATAATATAGAAAAAACGCCAGCGTTTTTTGGGACATAGAAAAAATTTTAACTTTTTTTGAAGCAATCCCTATCTACTCTATTGCGCTTCTCCTGGTCTGAGGTAGCGAAGGCAGTTTAGCGTAAAAGGTAGCGTTCAGTACACTGCGCGCATTAGTGAATTTGCGTAGTTACGTCCGTAGCGAAAATTCGCCAGGCGTAAGCGTGCGAAGTAACACTAGCGAATTTACGCCAGCGTTCGTTAGTGAATTTGCGAAGTAACGGAAATGCCCAACGCTAGCGGATTGACGATAGCGTTAGGCGCTTCGGCACCTGAATTTGCCCCTATGTGTTTGGACATGTTTATGTATGTTGTATATGTGCAATTTAGTTGCAGCATAGATTATAGATATAATCTATTCTATCATTATAATAATATAATGTACATAATATGCAAAGCCCTGAAAAAATAGAAGCAGTGGAGCCAAATAAATAGATTCAGATTAGAAGTCAGAAATTAGGTAATATTCAGAAAGACAGAATGTTGTGGCAAATCACCTTCTGATCTCAAGAACTGTATTAATAAATTACCTTTAGCGGCTTTACAATTCCCTTTAATCTGAAGCAAATGCAGTGGGTAAATGGCAGCAGATACAAAATTATGCAGATTGTTTCATCAGCATCAAGATTTTCAGCATGTTGATAAAACAGTCTGATTATCTGTCATTTAAAAAATCTTACTTTACATATATTTTTCTTGCCTTTTTTTCGAGAGAAGATAATAGCGATAATTTCAAGATTTCTATAAATTCTCTAAATGTTATTGCAGAATTTGCAGAGGTGTTGGTGTTAAACTGTCTCCATCATCAAAAATGTTCCTTAATAAAGGACCAGGTAAAATAAGCTAATAATAAACCATAATCACCATGATGATGATTATATTCTAGAATGGTTTATTGTACAGGTGATTATTTACAGGGTTGAACTGTGCTGGCAGGGCACCGGTAGAAAACCTGGTGGGCCCCGCTGACCAAGGACCATTGAGGGATCTGAGGGCACTCTCAATCATTTTGGAGAAGCTACAAGAAGGCTGCAGGAACGAGGTTCTAGGTGGAGTGGGAGGTACTACGCAGTCGGGCATGGGGGGGTTTGTGACAAAAGTGGGGTAGTTTACAATGGGGTGGGAAGGTTTATCATGGGTCCCTGGAGCCCCAAACCCAATACTGTTTATTTCTAACCTGTTGTCTGGATTTTGTGCAGTTATAACGAAGTTGGTTGCAATTTGGAATTGCAGGCCACAACACCTATATCGCCTGAACTTTAGAAGTGGCTTGGAATTCTACAATTTAGATGCTATCCAACCTTCCCATGTAGAAGAGACTGACAAAGATATAACTGGGGAAATATGCATACAGCTCTATGTGAGAAAAATAGATTGGAGAGTTACATTTTAGACATGTCAGTGACGAGTGCCGTGATCCCTAAGCAATGGCTCACTAGGAACATGTTGCTCACCAGCCCCTGGGATATTGTTCCAAGTGGCCTCAAAGGAAGTGCTTCTTTTTGAATTACTGGCTTGGAGACAAGTGTTAGTTGCATAAAACCAGGTTAACTGCCAAACAGAGCCTCCTGTAGGCTGAGATAGGGGCTCCCATATAGGCAATCACAGCAATTATCATGCACAAACCAGGAACATTTTTCATGCTTGTGTTACTCCCCAGCTCTTTTTACATCAGGATGTTGCTCATGGGTTAAAAAAGGTTGGGGACTCCTGGACTAGTAGAACCACCAAATTCACAATTTTAGCCATACCAGACATCTTAATTTCTAATAAATCCAAAATGAGCCCATGATTAGGTGCCGTTTTGGCATGAAACACTATAAGGATGTTCCTGTTGAGATGTTTTTTTCCCCTTTAACGTAAATGCTTCTTAATTGCAGAACAAGGCACATGGTTCTGTCATTGCTCACGCTTCTGCCTATAACAGCCGCCTTTCACTTCAGAATGAGCCCTCTGCTACTTGGATGCTGCCAGGTCTTCAAGTGAGCAAATCAGGGCACAAGTTCTGGGTAGGAAAGGGAATAAGAGTGTAAACAGGAGGAACAGGGATGAAGCAGAATCTAGTCAGGGATCAGGCTGGGGTCAAAGTCAGGAGAACAGTGAGGTACTAAATCAAAATACAAAAACGTTTCCAAAATATATACAATAGGATCAAGACAGGCAGCAAATGTCAAGGTCAGGTTCAGGCACAGATCAATAAACAGAAATCAATACAGAAAAAGAAAAAGAAAAATAAGCCGGAAGAGGATCGCTCTGTGGTGCTTGTTGGAATAACCAAAGCTGGTGCAGTTTTCTGCTGATAGGAGCACAGGCCCAGGGTTTCAGGTAAGAATATACATTCGCCTAACATTTGGCACCCCCAAGCGGTATACAATTTTCCTTCTCCTTTAAAAATCTCATGTAGTGTGTGTGTGCAAACAGCTTTTTTATAATTGTATTCTACTCTACACAGAATTGCACTGCCAAAATAAAACTGTTCTATTTTAATATTAGTATTCCTTTAAATAGACGTATAAATAATTGTGAGTGTGTTTATCCAGATCAGGGCAGCAGCCAAAAAATATGAATAACTTGCAGAACATTCTGTTGGGGAACAGGAACAAAAATGAACATAAAATAAACACTTTTGCAGGCAGTAAAAGAGAGAAGATAAAGGGTGACAGGCAGATGGAGCAAAGGATATCATATGGCAATGTTAATGACAACACATTTTACAGTGGATTTATCAGTCATAACACAGAGTTTGGCTAACAAGGCTAACAGAATGCGCCTTCACACGCTCTTCCACTGAGCTACTCGAGCAAAGGAGATTGTAATTTCTTTTTCATAGGTTCTGCTTTAACTATGGCCAAACAGATCACAAAGATACTGCTGTATCCAATTGCATGCCAGATCCATTTTAGTCTCAGTGACAAGATATTCTATAGAAACACAATTGTAAATCTCTGGAGTGCTGCCAGAGCCAAAAAAAATAGCATTTTAAGTGTCATATTTATATTGGCTATGAATAAAAAAAACGAAGTCGATAGGCAAAATGTATTTTCTTCTGTATATACTGTCTCTTTCTGCTCTCTCTCACTTAAATAAAATGACAACAGATGGTCGTCTACAGATAATACCTCTGATGTCTCATTGTGCTTTATATTGATGTTGAATCGAGTTATTCAGACATCTCATTTAGCAGACTATTAACCCAAAATTCCATAGGCTGAAACCAACTGGACTGACAAAAAAGTGGTGCAATTACCTTTAAACTTTAAGTGTTTTATAGAATGTCCAATATCTAGTGGCTTTGAAATTGGTCTTCATTATTTATCTATTATAGTTTTTTTTTTAGTTTTTATTTTATATCTTCTGACTTCTGACAGCTGACAGCTTTCAAATGGGGGGTCACTGACCCCATCTAAAATGAATGCTCTGTAAAGCTACAAATTTATTGTTTGTGCTACTTGTATTACTTATCTTTACATTGAGGTCCTCTCCTATTCATATTCCATTTTTGTATTCAAATCAATGCATGGTTGCTAGGGTAATTTGGATCCCAGCAACCAAATTGCTGAAATTGTAAACTGGAGAGCTGCAGAATAAAAAGCAACACAAAAACCACAAATAATGAAAACAGAGAACCTGTTTCAAATTGTCTCAGAATATCACTCTCTACATCATAACAAAAGTTAATTTACAGGAGAACAAACCCTTTAAAGAAAACACATCTCAGAAAAAATAGCCTTACACGTTTCATGCCAAAAAGGGCACTTTATCATAGGCTAAAGACCTTTTTAAAGTAACACAATATTTAAAGGTAAAAACACCAATGGAAATGCAGCCTATGTAATTTTGGGTTAAAAGTCTTTGAAACCTTATGTAGGCTGAAGGTTGAGGGCATGTGCCCCTGGGTCCTTTACATGTTTTGGTAAGTCCCCCTATCAGAGTTATTTTTATTGGTTTCCATTTATTTCTTTTTTTTGTGTTGCTTTATTCAAGAAGAAAGAACAGCATTTCGTCAAAGAACAATAAACACATTTATTAGATAATTGAACAGTAATTATGTTTGCTGAAATCAAAACACATAACATATGTACATTGAAAGCGAGAGGACCCTATAAAGCTCTTTAAAAACCTAATCAACCATGTGACCATACAAAAACATTGGGGAGATCATTGTTGAAAATGGGGTCATTGGCAACTAGTTATTCTATTACTTTACTCACTTGATAAAACTACAGTTTTTGTAGGTTTCGTGAATTTCCGTACCTCTAGAGTTATTAGAGGACATACAGTATATTTCATGTTCCTACTTTACAGAGCAGTTAAGTGTCGGTTGTTAAAAAAAATTCTGCTCATGAATATGTGGCAGAGCAGATCTTCTTTAAAATCACCTAAATGTAAATTGTGAAAGAAACATGTTTCTGATTAAGAATTAAAACTCCTTCAGGCAAAGTCTGGACAGATTTGGGACATCTATTGAGCTAAATCTTTATATCAGTAAAACTCCAAATCAACAAGGGCAAAGATAGAATAGATAGAGATAGATAGATAGATGATAGATAGATAGATAGATAGATAGATAGATAGATAGATAGATAGATAGATAGATGATCATAGAGAGAGAGAGAGAGAGAGAGAGAGGGAGAGAGAGAAAGAGCGAAAGAGATTGGTCATCATAGATAGAGAAGAGAGAAATTGATGATGATGATGATGATGATAGATCAAAAGATAGATAGAGAGAGAGCTTGATGATCATAGATAAAGAGATAGAAAGACAGAGAGATTGATTATGATACATAGATGATGATGATGATGATGAAGATAGATAGATAGATAGATAGATAGATAGATAGATAGATAGATAGATAGATAGATAGATGATAGATAGATAGATAGATAGATAGATAGATAGATAGATAGTGTAAGAGGAAGATTGATAATCATAAACAGAGAGAAACAGAGAGAAAGAAAGAGAGATTGATAATCATAGATAGATGATAGATACATGGATAGTGATAGAGAGAAAGAGTAAGCAAGATATTGATGGAGGGGATTGGGTGATGATCAGAGATAGATAGATAGATAGATAGATAGATAGATAGATAGATAGATAGATAGATAGATAGATAGATAGATAAAATTACTTATGATAATTATTTCAATGAACCCTCCATAAATAATGTACCCAAATATGTAGTTTGATTTCCATCAGAGGTGGACAGAAGCATTCAGCACCAACATTCAAGGTTCATTCATTATTTATGTCTCTTTGCTGGAAATATTTATTTAGAACATCTGTTACATTTGGTGGAATTAATACTGCAGCTCCTGACCCACTGACGTTTCCACCTCATGAGTAAACAGACCGCACATAATGTTCTCAAGCAGAATGAAGAAACTCTCAGTAGACTCAATTGCAGAATCTTCAGTTCCATCACTGTCTTCCCTTAACAGGAAAGGAAATGCAGAGGAAGAGATGCCTGAATAAACTGCAATAGGGATGTGCCATAGCACATAGTCATACGATATAACAGTAATTCATTGGATACCAATTTAACATCAGCAAATGAGTATTGCATTAATAATTTTGTTTTAATAAACATACTGTAATTAATGTTATTTGTATTGTGCTAACATAATACCCAGCTCCCTACAAGTGGATAAAGGGATCTCGCTTGTCAAATCAAATAATTATTATAGAACTGAAGTAATATCACAATGTATTGAACTAAAACTGTGTGTGTGAATTGCTAAAAGTTTAGAGGTAGGATTTTCAGGAACAATTTACAAGCACAGCTCTGGGTATCCAATAATCAGGGATGGTCTAGATGGCAGGGGGTATCACAATGCTGTCAGGATCGGTCTGAGCCAGTGGGACTCAGGGAAAAAACACAATGGGCCGACGATCCGGAAAGGTTAGCAGGGTGGGAGGCCCTGGTGTGAGAATGTTACTTGGTGGTCCAGTGGGGGTGCAATGGGACACCTGTTGCATTAGTTTCCTTTGGTGCACTGGTTGATGTGTGCGCCGTATCTTCTGTTCTTCCGGGTTTGCGCCACTAGTGTTTATCTGGCTTTATTCAGCTTGTCCGTATTGGACGTCATCACACTGGCATGAAATTCAAATATTTATGTCTCTTTTGTGCATTGCCCAATGTAAGGTCTAATCTTGTAGTTCCTGGGTGCACTTCCATGTCTGTTAAGCCTTTTCTTGACCCTACCTGTCCCTGACCTTTTCTAGTTACGCCGTCTGTCCTGATCATTGCTTGTTTTCCAACTACTCTCTTGAATCCTGTTTCGGTACTGCAATATTGGTGTGTTTGACCCAGCCTGTGACCCTAACTATTCTCTCTCGTCTCTTGTTCTATACTGCATTGCCTGACTGTTACCAACCTGGTGTGGCCATTGACTACGCTTCTCTGCAATCTCTTCTACAGCTGTCTCCACTTCTTTGTGATCTCTTCCCCAGTTGACTGTAATTCTTTGTGATCTCTTGATGTGGCCAAGGGGCAGCATGTCACCACTCCCCCCAAATTTTTGCCACTGTAGACCTGGGCCTTTGTGGCCTGCTTACAAATCCAGGCCTGGGACTGGTGACACAAGGCGTTTGCCTTGGGTACCGTTTTATGTTGACCTGGCTCTGTTAATTTGCAATTGCAATGGAAAGCAATATTTGTTGGTCCTTTTTGGGGGGCCCCAGGTTCAATTTAGCAGAAGCCAGTTCTACTACAGCCAAGTCTCCAATTGCTTAAAAGCTGCAGTGTAGTTCACAGGATGTGTATCACTTCCAATAGTATTTATATTGGTAACTCTTAAACCATTAAAAATGTATATTTAATGTCAACTGTTAACTTGCTTAGAACGCCATTTTCTTTCATTATCTAACAAGAAAATTGGGCTTAGTTCCCCTTTAAGGAGCACTGTGATGATCCTAAAAATGAACACATGGATGTTCTCTGGAGCTTGATGACAAGTGCTTACAGTGATTTAAAAGTACTTAAGATTTAACTTCTTAACACTGGGGCTGCTGAACTGGAAAGAGCCAGATCATGAGATATATTGAGGTGGGCATTGCCTTTCTCCTAAATTCACTCACTCACTGCACATAATCAGTCAAGAGACAGAAAAAAAGCATTGGAATGGATAAGTTATGTACATAAATTTATGGATATGTTGCCAGTTCTGCTGAGTATTTATGTGTGAATGCTCTGCTGCTTTAAGCTGTGCATGCGTCTTCCCTTTGATGGCTGATAACGTACCAAAGATGTCCATGACATTCCGGGAAGTCTCTTTTTCATCACACAGGCTGTGTGTCATTTTTCTGTCATCTCAGACTCTGTCAGTTATGAAAGGCACAATTATTCCTTCCATACAGCTCCAAACAAAATCACTGCAGATTATAAGCACTTTCGTGATATTAATGAAATTATTTTATGTAGACGGTATCTGGAAGTGAAAAGTAAATGAGCATGTCAAGCTAAACTTTTCATTGTGCCTACTATTAATGGAAATTAATTTATAACTCTTATTTTCCACCCAGGACTAGCTTCCTCTCAGGTAAAACTGGTAACCTGTTTATTAAACTGAGCAGCAAATACCAGGCACTTGCTCCCAGTGTTCCAGGCTTACTCAAAGGTGCTCAAAGTGATTACACAAAGAACTCCCCGAGTCCATACACTTGGCTATTCACTTGAGTCCTTACACTTAAGTACCACCAGGGAATCTATCCCACACAAAATCTCCTTGCTAGGGCACACACTGTTCATTCTAGCAGCCCTCTCTCTCTCTCTCTCAAACTCCGAGGGGCACATTTACTAAGCTCGAGTGAAGGATTCGAATGAAAAAAAACTTCGAATTCCAAAGTAATTTTTTGGGTATTTCGACCATCGAATAGACTATTACGACCATCGAATAGACTATTACGACCTTCGACTTTGATTCGAACAATTCGAAGTAAAAATCATTCGAATATTCGACCATTCGATAGTCGAAGTACTGTCTTTTTAAAAAAAACTTCGACTACATACTTCGCCAGTTTAAACCTACCGAGGTACAATGTTAGCCTATGTGGACCTTCCACCTTGATCGAATGAAAATCCTTCGATAGATGGATTAAAATCGTTTGAATCGTTCGATTCGAAGGATTTTATCGTTCGAGCGAACGATTTTTATTCGATCCTAGGATTTCTGCTAAAATCTTTCGAATTCGATATTCGAAGGATTTTACTTCGAGGGTCGAATTTGAGGGTTTATTAACCCTCGATATTCGACCCTTAGTAAATGTGCCCCCTAGAGTGTTCTATAACAGGGTTTGCTATCTACTGTCTAAGTCTTGCCTCCCTTAGGACACAATCTTACTGGGGCCTAAATTCCAGGCAACACAGACACTCCCACCCAGACATATGTAAGCCAAAGAGGAAGAACCACTCCTTTTCCAATTATTATATTAAAGCTCAGAGGAATTGGCCGTACATAACCCTGGGCCAATGCGGAACACCAAGGTGGTCCAAAACTAAGGAGCTAGGGTATTTCAAAAATAGTAGGGAAAGTTAACACTATACCCCTAGCTAGGGGAAAGTTTACTCTATGGGTTCCTACAATTCATAGCTATGGCTCTTTCAATACATTTAGTTTGTTCAAGCATGTTATATGGCTGGAATTGTTTTGTGGGCCCCAAATCTCATATGATAACCCCTTGTTTTAAAAAATAGGGATGCACCAAATCCAGTATTTTGGGATTCTACTGAATCCTGAAACTCATTTTTATACTTCTTTGTTTTTGTGCTAAAAAGTCAAAGTGCCAAGTACTAGGAATTGGCTGAATCTGAAACCTAGGAAAGGCCAAATACAGAAGCAAATCCTGGGATCAATGGAATGTTATCGACCACATTTTTGCACCCATATTGAGAAAATAACAAGGGCAGTACTTCTTTAGTACATCCAGGGGTGTAACTAAAAAGGAAACGCCCAGGAGGTATAGGGCCCCGTGATGCCCTAATTCGTATACAATTTCAATAAATATTGGTAAAACAGGTCAATCTCTAGACATTTTAGGGGCCTGAAAAATAATTTGCTGTGGGGCCCAGTAACATCTAGTTACACCACAGAGTAAATCAAATGGTCATGGCAAACCGAGTTCTTGTGGGTAATAACATAGGTGTCTTCCCCAGTGTACTAAACTTCTCCCAGTGTGCTCCAGTCCCTGAGCAATCACTACCTCTGAACCCCTCTACACATAGTAATGTTATTAATGTTACTGGAAAATTCATTGATATCTTTGAGACATGTAAGAAGCCTCAGCACAATGGAATATAAGACACAATAATTCTGTAGCAAGGGGTTGAAAATAAGAACCACTTTCTTAAAGGGCATGTAACAGCAAAAAAAATAAAATAAAATTTTTACTTTTTTTAATGAAAAAGAAACCTATCTCCAATATACTTTGATTAAAAATCGTGTACTGTGTTTTTATAAGAAGCCTGCAGTGAAATTCTCCCTTCATTTACTGCTGTGGATAGGAATTGTCAGATGGTCCCTAACTGCTGTGCAACTGCTATGCAGAACTCAAGCAGCTTGTTCTTGTTTCCCTGTAGAGCAGTCGGCGACTGTGTATAGATTTGTATTGGATTTTATTTTTGCCTTTACATCCCCTTTACTGTTTCCAACTCCAGCTGAAGGGACAAAGATCATGGAGCCAGATTTAAACAGATAAACTGGGATTCTATTTGGATGATTATTTTGCTGCCGCCACTGGTTCTGCACAGTTGGAGAAAATTTGTATTAAACAATACAAAAACTATAAAATCCACAGTAGATTACATGACAACACAGGACCCAGTGCGGTCTATCTATTCAGATTATTAATCAGTCTTGCTTTATCTGCTTCTGCCAGATATTTGTCTTGTGCTGTTTTGATAATTTAAGACGATCCCTAAGCAGCCCAGACCACACTGAGCATGTGCACAGTCTTAGTCTTGCAAAGATGTTTAACAAAGTTACAAGATGGTGACCCCCTGTGGCCAACTTTGAAAGCATCAATGATTAGTTTGATTAGGCTTGTGGTGCAGTAAGTTCATGTTTATGCTTAGTATACAAAATACAGCATTTCTAGCCTTATTCTATCTTAGATTTTAAGATATATGCAGTATATGCAGGGGTTCTTTGTGAGTTTGTGGAAATATAAATGGCGATAGAACTCGAAAATATTCTACATTGAAGTACTTATTGGAGGCATTAATATGTTATGAAGAATGTTAATGTGCCATCATTTATTATATTTTGTGTGTTTTAGGTGAATAAAAGAGTGCAGGTGGGGTAAAGTGCACAAAGGAACAAATGGACTGAACATATGGACTGAAGTAGACTGTATAAATGAGAGGACTTCTTTACCTAAATTAAACTAACAATTATGTGAAAAAAATGGAATAAGGCTTATGTCACATTTGATGCAAGATTGCAAGGGATTTTACGACAAGTATTGTATTTGACAATTGTGAATGAGGTCTTTCCTCTTTGATAGAATGTTATAATAACAATGTGGAGTCTGGTAGCTAGACCGTTTTCTTTAGTGAGGGAGGTTTATACAAAATGTAAGTATTTAAGTTTCAGATGAAATTGGTAAATCCTATGCTCTTTTTAATGTGTGCCTTTTTTCAATCTGGTGATCAATAGTCAACGATATTAAGTTCTTAGAACCATAAAGTTTTCAAAGACCATTTCCCCAGAAATCCATTATAGATGGAAGAACCATTGTGTTGAAGTCTCAAGTAGACAAAGAGTTTCACTAAGTACTTGATCGCTGTAATGGCTTTCTCTTGTTTGATGTAGTCTGTTGCTAAAACCTTTGTAAGTGTTTTAATTCTCTTTGGGGGTTGTTAAGAACAAGTCATATATTTACTTTAATGGTTAAATGGACTGGTCTTCCAGAGTCACTTTTGCAACTGTGCACTCTGTAGATCAGAAGATCTATCACTAATAGCTTCTATTGCGAGCCTGAAGATTATATACTGTACTTGCTTGGAAAGTGTGTGCATGTTCCTGAGGCTTAAATCTTTAGCTCTGTTTCTGCAAACCAGAAACTTTATTCTAGTTGTACCTTTCCTGTTATAATTATCTCTCTTAGGTCTTTATCCAGTGTTCTCTTACATTTAAAATTCACTTTGCAGGCCTATGTTTTTTACACGTTTTCCCAGTGCCTAGGATTCCTTATTTTCCTCAAAACATAGCTACCAGGAATGTTAAGTTCCTTCAGTTTTATACGGACTTTAGAAAGCCATGCTCTATTTAATGAAAGGCTTTTCAAGACTTTCCTACATCTTTTGAGATAATCAGAAGCAATTTAATCCAATGGAGATACATTCCGGTTAGAAGAAAAGAGGTTCCCTATAAATATTCAGAAGGGGTTTGTTGCATTGAGAGCTGTGAAGATGTGGAATTCTCTCCCTGAATCATTGGTACTGGTTGATACATCAGATAGGTATAAGAAGGGGTTGGATGGTGAGGGAATACAGGGTTATGGAAGATAACTCATAGTACAAGTTGATCCAGGGACTAGTCCGATTGCCATTTTAAAGTCAGGAAGGAATTTTTTCCCCATCTGAGGCTAATTGGAGAGGCTTTTTTTTTCTTCCTCTGGATCAACTGGCAGTCAAAAAAAAGTTAAAAGGTTGAACTTGATGGATGTGTGTCTTTTTTCAACCTAACTTACTATGTTACTATGTTACTATGTATTATCATTTGAAAAGCACTGGGCTCAAAAAAGCAGTGATATGTCCATAGACCTGTTCTTATTAATATGCTTTGTAATATGTACATACCTAAAATGCAATCACTCCGTAGTCAAGTGATGCAGGGTTTGCCTTTCATTCATTCTCAGAGTAGACTGTGCAGTTTAATTGATATTGGAAGTGTTGCCTGGCCTCTTGGGAATGTATGGGACTGCGGGAAGCACTTTTTGACAGACTCTCAAGTACTCCCTTTTGTGTCATGGAGGGTCTATCCAAAGTACCAAATTGGTTTTCTAGTGTAGACATTGACGTTTTAAGTAATCACTCTTCTTGCAACCCTGTTGTTGCATCATGAAAGTGGTTTGTTGCTTTTACACCTGCACATATCCCTGTGGAACTTGAGAGAGATGTTGCAGTTTAAAATGCCTTGAACTTGTCCAGGATCTCTCATACCTAAAGCAAAAAATTAAACCTCTATGCCTGACAGTGCTTATTGTCAACATGAGAATCGTCTTCTTTCCAATGGGTCTTTATCCATGGGAATGGTACTTCTGCGTGCTAGACAAATACAAGAGGTCCTCTACACTGAACCTACTATAAATATCTTTAAGACATTGACATTAATATATTGATAATGGATTGAGTGCAGAGGATCTCTTGTATTTGTCTGTATGAGTTTTGTGGTCATGGCCACATGGCCTTTTTTGTTATGCTTCTGGACATATTTTTTATAATCTTCATTTTAAAGGTATATATTTATTCTATATTTTTTTTTCACTAACACTAGATGCTAACCATTGCAGTGACATAGTAAACATATTATAGAATGATTATGATAAAAGTTACATCTCACACGTCTTACCATGGTTTGTGAAAAGGAAAAAAATAACAGCCTTGGCTCTAATCCAGTCTTCATGTCCTTATGTCACTGGAAACCTTTTAAAGGTCTAACCCAAGTCTACAAATATAAGTACTTTGCCAATGTGATATCTTTAGTTTGATTGATAAAAGGAACGGTTATATTTTTTGACTCGTGGACTAATAACTCTACCTTTAAAAGGGTTCCTGGGGCATATGGTCTGAATTAGAGATGGAGCTTTGATTTTTTATTTTTTTTTATTCTCAAATCATGGTAAGAAAATTCCTTTTTGCAATGAAAAGTTGAAGTGGTACTGGAACTCAAAAATACTGAATTAACAGAATTTTTCCCTAAAGTTTCTGTATATTTAGTTTGGACTTGTGTATAATGCAGCTTGAGATATATGATGACCCTGGTGAACCTACCGCACATTTTGTTCAAGATGCTTAAATAAGTTAATTTCCTGTAACACTGTAGAGTTTAGTTTCTGGCATTATAGGAATATGTAGTAATTAAGACAAGGCATAACTCTAGATCTGTCCCTATTGATTGCACTTGTTGATTGTGTACAGCAAAAGTACCAGATGTTCTCTGTGGGAGGCTTTCCACCAAGCAGTATCTGATAAAGTTCCCAAGAACTACTGATAAAAACTAAAGAAGAAAATTAGAATTAATCAAGAGAAGCAAAATCTTTTATCCTCGTATAATATGCAATGATGAAAAAGGCAGGGGGTGCTCTTAAACAAAGATATTGGAAAGATGTTTTTAAAAAAATGAAAAGTGAGACCAAGCAAAATGCATTGAGGCAAGTCTTTTAGGGGGTTATTTTTCAAAATCCAAAAAAGTTATCACAATTTTCTGAAAACGACTCTGACGCACTGACTTTCCCCCCTATTTATCAATACATTTTTCGGAAAATTTCTTGTGCAGGAAAAAACTCGATAAAACTGTCAGAAAGTCCAAATTGTACAATTTGTTTGGATTTGTTGCCTAAAACTGCAACCTTTTCGGATATGACGCCCAAAAACCAGGAAATCTTCGGATTATTGCACAAAACCCAGCGTAGATCAGGATATCAATGGGACATCTGCCATTGACTTCTACATGAACTCGGCAGGTCTGAGTTGGAGTACTTTTTTATTCGGACTTTTAACACCATCTGAGTTAAATAAATCCTGAGGTTTTTTTTCTACAATGGTGGGTTTTCCCTTTTAAAAGTCGAAACAGAAAAAAGTCGGATTTTGATAAATAACCCCCTTACTGTCTATTCAATGACATTCATGATACATTACACAATACTTCCTGAAACCTGGGAAGCAACATTTTAAAGATGGAATGCTTTGGGTCTCTTTATATCTTGTAATAGCTCAACGTACAGTTGTAAATGACAGGTTACAAAGCATTCCATCTCAAGAAAACCATAAACCACTTATACTATTAATAACAAGACAAATTACCTCTGTGAGCATTCAGATTTGTGTCATTCAACACACAGCTACTATGTAATCCTAGCACAATGAAGCACCACGGGTAAGCATCATGTTTCAAATCCTTTTTTGCCCCTGTTCAGCTGTTTTCAAATATTATATGGAAAAGCACAAACATGTCACAGGCTTCTCCATCAATATCGTGCCATCTAGATATCCTTTCTCCCAGTTGCTCAGGCCCAAATTTCTCCAAATCAGGTTCCAATCCTGCTGGATAAATTCTTGCCTATGAAACTGTATTGGACAAAACAGTTTGCACTCGTCACCTCTGGTTTACATCCTCAAGTGCAGTTGCGGTCCCCGCAATTTCCCAGTGGTGAGTTGTGTGTAACAAGACTTTCATTAAGGTGATACTGACACTAAAAAACTACTTTTTAGAAATATGAATGTATATTAAAAGTTACCTATAGGTCATGCTGATTGTTTTTTGCTGGGAGTTTTGTTTTTGTAAGTTATTGTTAGTTGAAGTTCCTAAACTTGACTGTTTTGCCAACATGACTTTCCCTTCTCAGTCTGTCAGTTACAGTTTCTAATGCTAACGGAATCCTGCCGCACAAATATGGCAGCCCCCTCATAGGCGATCACAGGGAGTACGATAGGCAATGTAAAAGCATTGGGCAAAATTATAAGAAGCATGCAAAGTCAATTTTATAGTAGTTGTAAATAAAAGGTTCAATTTCTGGTGTCAGTATCTCTTTAAAGGTACTTGCTCCAAATTGAGCTGTCTGCACTTCTATATTGATGCTCCGCTCATTCCTTTTTGATTTCCATCCCAAATTTAGCACTGCTGTGCCTATTAATTCAGGGGAACCCTGAAGCTAATGGCACCTAAAGACCTGGTGGAACTGTAACTTCAAGGTTCTCTCAGCATTTTGCCCCAATTGCCACATTTCACTGTACCCAATTCATAACGTGCTAATTGCATGCGCTGTTACTTTCATTTTGGTCAAGAGCATCGCCACTTTTCGAAACAATTGCACTGGAATTTTGGGAGGAAAACACTGTATTGTGGGGGATAAACCATTTCTTCTGTTGCTCAAAATAGCACTTTACTTACTGAGCTTATGAACCTACACGTGCCCTAAGAAGGGGGCCAATTTACTAAGAATTGATTTTCTATTCTTTTCACAAATCTTATTTTTTCTCTAAAAATGTGTATTTTTTATTCCTCTAAAACTCAAAAACATACAAAACATTGCCAAGTAAAAACAGTTGATGTCTCATTTAAGGCAGTGGAAGCCATTCTGACTTTTATAGATTTGCAGAGTTTTTTTTTAATTACGAATAGTGATGAGCGAATTTTTTTCACCAGGCGTGAATTTGCAGCGAATTTCTGCATTTAGCCACGTGCACATTTATTATTGAAACTGTGGCATACATCAGCCTACAAAAAATGTTGCCAAGACATAATTGTTGTGGGTTCAAAAGCCTCTGAAATGAGAATACTGAGAAATGAACCTCCTGTAGTCAATAGAAATATAAAATAATTATAAAATCCATCCGTGTGTGAATTGACACAAGTGTAATTAAAATATCCATTAGAAATTTCAGACATTTGCCTCCATTCTAGAACTCAGAGTTTTATTGTTTACCTTAATCTTCAGTCCTCGTCTGCAATCGCTTGTGACTGGCTCTCACATTTCTGTTCATTAAACATCACAAAAATAAATCAGAGCGGGAGCCATTCTTTTATTTTATGTTTTACAAAAGCCAAGCGAAGCTTTAAAAGGATTACAAATGTTTTCACTGTGTCATAAAAATGCTGGAGAAGGTGATTCATTAGCAGTAATTGATAGAGATGAATGTTAATGTTACAAAGAGATAATTAGAGAGTTTTCTAATAGCACTTCTTACATTATCATCAAATAATACTTTAGGTTTTACTGAATAACTTTTAAAATATGGTTTAGCTTATCCATGGTGCAAGAAGATACTGTAATCTGTGCTGTGTACCATTTGAAAAATAGCCTCATATAGATGATACTTCAATGGTGATCCTTTACAAAGTACAGAGGGTGCACCATCTGCCATTTATTATATTTTGTACTTCCCTGCAAAACTGTGAATTTCCATAGTTTTCTGCATTCCAAAATGGAGCACAAAGACCTGTTTTCCTATGAATACAATGCTGCCAGTGTCTGAAAATAATGGATTCAGGAAGGGCAGGTAGGAGGAGGCAAGTAGGCTTAACCTCTTCATGTCCCCATAACCATTAAGACGGAGAAGTTTGGGAGCTCAGTGGTATGGACAGGGCTGTCTTGTACATGAATTGTGTTCTGTACCTAGGGCCATATTTCCAATCCAGAGCTATAACCAGACCTTACAGGTAAGCTTCTCCTTTTGTGCCCCTTAAAGCTCTAGCTTCCAAGTTTATCCGTTTTTTCTTTTTCATTTTTGTTTGGAATTGATATTTGGAGGATGTTTTTAAAGACATAATCTGCCCCATTAACCAAAATGGAGTCATCCTATAAGGTTAAAAGTAAAATGTAATGTAATAACACCTCAAGGGGTGCTTGGACCTTATTTGGAATTTACAGTTAACCCAAGCATCAAGTCACGAGGAAAGTATAACTGAGCCTGGGTATAGGAAAGAATGTGGACATCCATTTCTTATGGGACACTGGGGGCCCACCAGGGCCCCAACACCAAGGGTCCTTTTTGTAGCCATCAGGGTCCATGTCCAAACTCAACCCAGTTCTTGAGGACACTTCCTTAATCATAAAGGGGAATCATGAAGGGAAATCATTAAAGGGATACTGTCATGGGGAAAAAATTTTTTTTCAAAATGAATGAGTTAATAGTGCTGCTCCAGCAGAATTCTGCACTGAAATCCATTTCTCAAAATAGCAAACAGATTTTTTTATATTCAATTTTGAAATCTGACATGTTGCTAGACATTTTGTCAATTCCCCAGCTGCCCCAAGTCATGTGACTTGTGCTCTGATAAACTTCAATCACTCTTTACTGCTGTACTGCAAGTGGGGGTGATATCACCCCCTCCCTTTTCCCCCCAGCAGCCAAACAAAAGAACAATGGGAAGGTAACCAGATAACAGCTCCCTAACACAAGATAACAGCTGCCTGGTAGATCTAAGAACAGCACTCAATAGTAAAATCCCATGTCCCACTGAGACACATTCAGTTACATTGAGAAGGAAAAACAGCAGCCTGCCAGAAAGCATTTCTCTCCTAAAGTGCAGGCACAACTCACATGACATGGGGCAGCTGGGAAATTGACAAAATGTCTAGCCCCATGTCAGATTTCAAAATTGAATATAAAAAAATCTGTTTGCTATTTTGAGAAATGGATTTCAGTGCAGAATTCTGCTGGAACAGCACTATAAACTGATTCATTTTGAAAAAAATTTTTTTCCCCATGACAGTATCCCTTTAAAGTGCCACCAAACACCACATCTATGTCTGTATTTGAAGGAAGGAAATGTTAATTATTTGATATAGGCAGGCTGAATTTGTCTTTTATAGACTCTAGGAGGTATATTTATCAAAGAGTGAATTTAGAGATCGCCACAGCCCTCTAGAGTGAAATTCTGCCACTCTCCATTCATTTCTATGGGATTTTGAAAGGCATATTTATCAAAGGATGAACTTTCACTTTCCCCTATCGATAAATACTTTAAAAATCCCATAGAAATGAATGGAGAGTGGTGGAATTTCACTCTAGAGGGATGTGGCGATCTCTAACCTCACTCTTTGATAAATATACCCCTAGGTTTATTTTCATTTTTGTAAATGGTACCTACTAATACCTAAAAATGCATTAGGCACCTCCAAATGATTGCATGCACTGCAGTTTGTCATGCTCCCAATTCTTCCTTTAATGAGGGATAAGTGGCCTTATGCTGTGAGTATTTCTCTGTAACCCATTCCGCAAGGCTTTATCATTGTCAAGCGAACATGTCAAGTATTCTGTTACTAGTTCTCTCTGCACTCTGATTAGGGTTTCTTTGCACTCTGCTTAGTTCTCTCTGCACTCTGAGTTCTGAAGGGTTTCACTAATTGCTATCAAGCCTTGAAAGTAATCAGGACTAGAAAGCACTTAGCAATACTCATTTACTTTCCTGATACCCAGTGGTACCATATAAAGTATATACAGGAGAATGTACTATTTACTCAGAAATATGGGGTTCTGGGACCAGAATAAAAGGCATAAACATGCAATATATACTTGATTCACTGTGATATTCTTGCATCAGAATAGTCAAGTTTATTTTGCTACTTTATGGTGTAGTCAAAGAATAGGAGCATAGCACAGATTTCACCTGAGCACTATCACTTACACACACACTCATTAAGGCTAAACTGCAGTGTGCAAAGTGCAATTTTGGGCAAAGTCACCATGTTTTTCACCCACAATGCAACATTCCCCTCATATTGTGGCCGATGCATTAAAACAAGCGTGATTGTTCATGCTCTTAAAAGTAAACCAGACACAGTTGTGCACTTATATATTTTTGCTTGGTACAGTTTTGTGGCACAATTCACTTCAATGCATGGGCAAAATTTTGCACATACCATACATTTTTCAGCAGTTTTATAAATTTTTTCGGTGAAGTAATACATCTAGTGATGGGCGAATTTATTCGCCAGGCGCGAATTCGTGGCGAATTTGCTCGATTCACCGCCAGCGAATAAATTCGCGAAACGCCCGCAAAAATTAGCGGAAAAAAAAACAAAAACGGATGCCGGCGTCAAAAATGGGCGCCGGCGTAAAAAAACGAGCGCCGGTGTCAGAAACGGGCACCGGCGTCAAAAACGAGTCGCCTGCGACATTTTGCAAAGTTTTCGCCGTTTCGAGAATTTCACGCGAAATTCGCAAATTTTCCGGGGAAGCGAAACGGCACAAATTCGCCCATCACTAAATACATCCCATTTTTGATCAACACTAATAAAAAGCTTTGATGTCAGGATGTTGCAGTTTCCTTCAGGAAAAAAGGTCCCATACCTATAACACCATGTCTAGGCCATGTTCAGGGTTCCATTGCGCCCATGTGTGATCTTATGCACTATTCACTTCATCAGGACAGGCTGAAGGGATACATTAGCACCCCCTACAAGTAGTTGTAAATAGTTACAAGTTGCTATCATCCTGTATGGCAGCAAGTACCTTTTGTGAATAGAGTGCACTCTCAGTTGGTGTCCATACTAGAGCATTGTGCTTGTTGGTGTTGCATACCAATACCTTTCTCCACCCCTCTAAGTACTTGTCTTGTAGAAAGTACTCTTGAGTAACAACATTTTCAAAGACATGCTCCTTAGAGCATGAAAAAAAACTATTGATAGTGTTTGTCAACTTTTTTTACCATCTAAATAATGTCCCTCCAGAGAAAAATCATTAATACATTATGAGAAATCTGTTGTCGGTACCCATTGTAATACAAATGAAGCCAAGCGTTAGGATCAGTCAGTAGGGGTCAATTTTTCTATTAATGGTTTCATATCCCAAAGCAATCCAAATTTAAAATAACAGGATGTGAGAACGAATCAGTTTAAATGTTTGGAAGGGAAATAAAACATTCTTTAGCAATAAATTTATAGGTATGGCATATGACTCCGAGCCATGCTGCAGGAGCAATATTAATATTGATACTGTGGTTTAATCTGCCTGGTTGTATTGTGTGCCCAGAGGGAGCTTTACATGTAAAAAAAAACGTTCTGCTTAAGTGCAAAGATGCTAAGCCGTGAATCAGGATGACATTTCACGGAAATATATTCACAGTAAAATACTGAGGATACAACAATGCATGTAAATAGGGACAATGCATAGCAATGCTGTAAAAAATTAAGCACAGGCAATTTGGAGCTCCATGCATTAAGGCTACTAAATTGTTTGGCAATCAGCATGTATTTAAAGCGGACCTGTCACCCAGACATAAAAAGCTGAATAGCAAAAGTCCTTTTCCAATTTAACAGGAAATCCAAATTCTTTTTTTTATAAAACCATTCATAGCTGTTATAAGCTCATTTAAAAATCTCAGCTGTCAATCAAATATTGTCTGCCCCTCCTCTATGCCTTAGGCATAGAGGTGGAGCAGACAATTACTTTCACTTTCCATTAAGCACTTACTAGATGTCACTGCACTCCCCACATTCCCTGGTTCTCTTCACCATTTAGGTGTGTAGCCAGTGCATGGGGATGGACATCAGGTCCCCAATTCTGGTGCACAAACAAGATTCTGAGATGATACAAGGCTTGTCTTAATAACAGTGTCCACAAAATGGCTCCTGCCTGCTTGCTATAATTATGAATTCCCAGTCCGAAGGAAACAAGATTCAAATAATTTATACAGTGTAATTAAAATTTAGGGTGGACCATCCTAGGCAAGGTTCTGTGGCCTCTGTGGGTTGTATGCCCAACATCTTTCTGTAATTGGAATTCCAATAGTACTTAGGACAGAAAAGGACATCTTACTCAAATGTGTCTTTCAGGGTGGACCATCCTACCCAAATTTCTCCTTCAGGGTGGACCATCCTACCCAAATTTCTCCTTCAGGGTGGACCATCCTACCCAAAGTTGTTCTTCAGACTGGACCATCCTAGGCAATGTTCTGATGCCTCCTGTGGGTTGTAATTGTAATTTGATTTCCGGTAGTATTTAAGACAGGAAAGAGCATTTCACCCATATTTGTCCTTCAGGGTGGACCATCCTAACCAAATTTGTTATTCAGGATGGACCATCCTAGGCAAAGCTCTGATGCTTCCTGGGGGTTCTATCCATACAAGGTTCAAATCTGTTCAATTGCAGAGCCAAACAACATCCATAGCTCATGGATATTGGTAGCAATATGGTGGGGGATCATTTGGAGGGGTACAATCTGATTCCTACTAGGAATGACTCTCTGTTGAACCTGCTAAAAACCAATGATACTGAAATCATCTCTAGCATTTGTGTGGTGAGAATTTAGGGAATAGTAATCACAACACAGTCTCTTTTGAGATGTTGTTGCAGAGGCAACCCCATAAGGGGGTAACCAAAACACTAAACTTTAGTCTTGCAAACTTTGACAGTATAAGGGCATCTCTGCAACATATTAAGTGGGAAATGATTTTCACAGGGTTAAACACGGAACAAAAATGGGACGTCTTTAAAATGCTGCTAAATAAATATACATGTCAGTATATTCCCCGTGTAAGCAATGTATGTCATCTCAAATCAAAACCTTTGTGGTTTGACAGAAGTGTTGGTGTTGAGGTGGGTAAGAAAAGATGTGCTTTTATGGTGTTCAAATGCAAAAAAGCTATCAGACAAGCTAAAATCGATATGGAAAAGGGTATTGCAGCAACCAGTAAATTGAACCCCAAATTATTTTTTTTAAATATGTAAATAGTAAAAAAATTAAGCAGGATGGGGTTGGACCCTTGTTGTCAGAGGGTGGTCAGTTAGTTGATGAGAAGAGAAATAATACAGAGATTCTGAACTGTTATTTTTCATCTGATTACCCAAATGAGTAACCAAGTAATGAAGGTTTCCTTCTTAATAGTCCCAATTCTTTTAATCAATCAAATGATGGAAAGGGGAAATTCAAGAGACCAGAACATGTAAAGATACACTTGAGAAAGGGTATCTTTGCATCTTGCATTAAAAAACTTTGATCACAGCCTTTTTTGCTCTCTAAGTGCTCTCCTCACCCTTCATCTAAAGAGTAACATGTAAAGATAAACAAGGGTCTGGGACTGGATGGTATTCATCCCAGGCTACTAAACAAACTTTGCTCTGTGATTGCCAAAATCTCTTTACTTAACTTTTCAGGATTCACTAAGGTCTGGCACGGTGCCATGAGACTAGTAATTTGCTAATGTGGTGCTGCTGCTGTTCAAAAAGGGATTCCCTTTTCAGCCTCAAAACGATAGGCCGGTTAGTCTGACATCAGTGGTAGGAAACCTTTTCCTGAATCTAAGAGATGAAATACTTGACTTAATTGCAATTCATAATACTATAAGTTTGTGCCAGCATGGTTTTATGAGTAACCAATATTGCCAAACAAATTGATTTGTCTTTTATGAGGAGGTGAGCAGAAACCTCGACTGAACAATGGCAGTGGATATAATCTACAAGCACTTTGCAAAAACATTTACTATAGTGCTAAATAGTTACTAGTTAAATTTAGGATAATTGGCCTCAAACATAGTATTTACTTGAATAGAGAACTGGCTGAAGGATAGATTGTAAAGAATGGTGGTAAATAGAACATTTTCTAGTTGGACCAGTGTTGTTAGTGGAGTACTGCAGGGCTCTGTACTTGGTCTTTTGCTTTTCAAATTCTTTATTAATGACTTGGAAGTGGACATTGAAAGTACTGTTTCTATTTTTGCAGATGATACTAAATTGTGCAGAACTATAGGTTCCATGCAGGATGCTGCCACTTTGCAGAGTGATTTGTCTAAACTGGAAAACTGGGCAGAAAACTGGAAAATGAGGTTCAATGTTGATAAATGCAGGTTATGCACTTTGGCAGAAATAATATATATGCAAGTTATACACTAAATGGCAGTGTGTAGGGAGTTTCCCTAACTGAGAAGGATCTATGGATTTTTGTGGATAACAAGTTGTCTAATTCTGGGCAGTGTCATTCTGTTTCCACTAAAATGAGTGTAGGTATATGAGCTGAGTTTCATTTGGAGGGGTTGAAATTGATGGACTTTGGTCTTTTTTTTACTGAACTTAACTATGTAATAATGGAAAGTTGTCATTTTCATCTCATAGTTACACACTTTCTATCTATCTATCTATATTCAACTCAGAGTAACAATCTGTCTGTCTCTCTGTCTGTCACATCTAGCTTGCTATGTAACTTATCAAGAAAATAATGTGTGCATTCAGAAACTTGAATCCCTCATAACCCTGTACAACCTCAGCAGTTGTAATAATAATATACTTTGTACAGATTTGCTAGTCAATTCCTGACACATTATATTCTACTGTCTAGTTTCAGACTTTTGTATTGGGATTCTTTGGAATGAAACACACACCACCGTATGCTGCCATATAAAGAGAAGTGTTAGGAAATATAGAATTGTGGGACAGTCATTGTCACCTGTCATTATCTCTCCTTGCATTTCATTCTTTTCTTTGGATATAGGGGCCCCTGCAACCATTGAAAGAAAAAAGATTACTAAAAGCCAGAATGACAAGGAGATCAATCACCCTACGGGAAAACACAAATATTCCTTCCCCCCTGGGCCATACTCATTTCTCAGTCACTCTGAGCAAACTGAAATAAAAGGCATTATTTTTCCCATTTAAGTTTTCAAGAAACATTTTCCCCAACCAGAATTCTAAAGCTATTTCCAAACAGAAAAGCAAAGGAACAAAAGAAAGAAAGAAAATGCAGACTGAGAGTAACAAAGAATGTAATGCTCAGTGTACATCAATGGAACTGTTGGAGATCTCATCATAAGAACTTTTGTTTATTAAACCAATGATTTCTTAAACTCTACACAAAAACACACACACACATATATATATATATATATATATATATATATATATATATATATATATATATATATATATATATATATATATATATATATATATATATATATTATAATACTGTAGTGTATGTTTTAAATTCTAACTATTTATATTGGGTCATGGTGGCCATCATATGGACATCATTAGTTTTGCAAGGGTTTTTGGATTGCCTTTATTATTCTCACTGCATGACCTGCTAGATCCATATTATATCCCTTCAACTCTTCTAGGTCTCTCAGTCTACCGGATTTCCATTGTTACATTGTAACTGCTAGAGTAAGTGCTAAATTGGCTGTTGCTGGCTTAGATCTAGTTCTCCAAAAAGAAAATACTAGTGGATTGTATTTGTTTCTATTTCACATATATGAAAAAAATAATATTAAAAAAAAGAAAGGAGAAATGAATTACTGTAGTAGCACAAAGTTAATTTTTGTTTTTTTTGTATCACAAGGTTCACAGCAATTACACGATTCAGAAAAAAAAGCTTAGATTCAGTCCCTTTTCACCTAGTTATCAGTATCCCCCATGAATTCTCGAGTGCGTTATCCATAGTTGTGCTGATGCAGTTTCTGCCTCTCGCTCTGTGAAGTTTCACACTTGCTTCCTGCCCCGACTTCGGACAGAATCAGCTGGTTCTGTGATCTCAGCCACATCAGAAACATGCCAAAGCTCCTTTATTTCTACTTTATCTTCTCTAGGAGGCAAGCGGTTGTGCTAACCCTAGGGGATGATTGCATTACTTTGCAGAATGATTGTCATGTTGTACAAGAAAACTGAACCAGAAAAACAGCAATGTTTATTAAAGAGCAGAAACACCGTAGTGGAAAGTTCTACCCAGCATGACATATATGGGATTATTTACCAAAGTGTCCAAAGTGCACCCTTTTTTTTGGACTTTGATTCCTCTGCCAAATACCTTTGTGATTTATCCGCTATGATGCAACACTAGAATTGACTTTTACTTTTTTTGTATGCTGCTCTGTTTCAGTCAACACTGTATAAAGTAGGGTTGTCCCTTGGAAGCTGGAGAGCATGGTGCTAGGAGGCCGTGCACTTGCTGAAGGCTTCCTTGCATCTGAGCGCACTTCACTTTGATTAAAAATGTAGTGCAGGGTACAGTAGAAGCACTGGAAGGACTAGATGTAACTATTTTGTGCATGGGTGTGACAGTACCTGGTGGTCTAGTGGGGCAGCGGGGACGCCCGCTGCCTGCTGCTCCTCTTCAACGCTCCTGAAGGGCTGCTTCCAGGTTCTCACGGCGTTCGGCTAAACCTGGATTTTTTTGGTTTGCTGTGTGACGTCATCACAGTTGGAACGAAATTGAAATATTTATAGGCGCAAATGTCCTATTCCCATTGCCCAACATAAAGGTCTATTCCAATAGTTCCTGGGTGCGCTTTTTAGTCTAATCTTGTTCTTGACTTGCCTGTTCCTGACTCTGCCATCTTGTCACCTGTAACAACCTCTGTCTGTATATTGACTATTATCTGGATCCTGATTTTGTACCAAAGTACTGTTTGGTTTGATCTTGGCCGGTGACTCGACTAGTCTTCTGTTATCTGTTTTGGTACTGCGTTGCCCGTCTGGTTTTGACCCTGCCTGTTCCATGTCTCACTGACTGCTCTCCCGTCCTTTCCACATACGTTCGGTTTTCTAGCCTGCTCAGAACACTCTCCTTGGTCCTCTCACATTAAGTCCTGGTGGCATCTGAGTAGCTGAGGCCTCCTCCCTAAGCCAAAGGCAGCTGCTATAGGCAGAAGAGTGAGCTGTAGGGATGTAGCGAACTGCCGTTTTGGTGTTCGCGAACGCCGTTCGCGAACACCGGCAAAAATGCGAACAGTTCGCGAACAGTTTGCGAACTTCGAACACCCGCAAAATTGTTCGATTCGAACGATCGAAGGATTTTAATCCTGAAGCCATTCGATCGAATGCTTTTCATTCGATCGAATGCTTACAATCGTTCGAACGAATGGAAATCGTTCGATTTTAGCAGTCGAAGGAGTCGAATGGTCGAATGGTCGAACGATTTTTATTCGAATCGAACGCGAACTCAAATTGGCGAACGTCGCGCGACGTTCGCGAACATTCGGCGGACGCGAACAGTCGAAGTTCGCGCGAACTAGTTCGCCGGCGAACAGTTCGCTATATCCCTAGTGAGCTGTGACCAGGTCCTTGGGGTTAGTTCACCTTACATTAAAGTTGGGCTCTTTGGGCCATGGTTTTAACTCTCTTAACATTCTTTTAGTTGACCCTTAATAGTCCCTTCCTTTCTCAGGTTTACATGTACACCTCTTGTCTCTGACAATCTTAGGATTCTGGTACAGGTAACTTTGTAATAGTGGCTACAATATAAATTACACCAAACACAGATGTTTGGTGTAATGTTTGGTTCAGTAGGCACATGTCATTGTATCTTCACAGAGGTGCATTGTTGCTGAAATAGAACAAACCTGAGCTGCATTCTGGTGTTACACTATAGTGCAGCTTCATCCAGTGTGAATACTAGCAATTTAGAAGCACACTCTAGCGAAGGGATCCACAATCTTTTTTTTACACAACGTGAGCCACATTTAAATGTAAAAAGCGTTGGGGAGCAGCAGATGCATGGAAATTGTCCCTGGGGTGCCAAATAAGGGCTGTGATTTTGCTATTAACCCCTATGTGAAGTGTCAGCCTACAGGAGGTTCTGTTTGGCAGTTGCCAGATTTTAATGCAACAAAGATTTACCTTCAAGCCAGGAGTTGAAATATAAGCATGTGAAAGCAACATCCAAGGGGTTGGTGAGAAACATGCTGATTGGGAACCACTGCTCTAGATAATGACAACAGCAAGATTATGCAAATCATAACGGCACCAGATATAACGCCTAACAAGGTGACCTCTGGGACTAATTGACTAATTGGAGTGTATTAGAGTATAAATGAAGAGTAAATACATTTCCTAACTTAATGTGCACATACAGTATGTGGCTTTGATTAATCAAAAGCTGCAATAGAAAAGCTTCCAGGCCACCCTAGCAGCCTGCTGTAAACATGTTGTACATATGTAAACGCTAGATGGAGAATATCAATCATCTGCTTAAGAATCTGCACTGATCCATATCAGTGTCAGTTCCTGGGGTCTAGAAACAGACATATGTGGATGAATGTAGTTTTAGGGCTATTCCACACGGGGAGATAGCGACGCGTTTGCGGTCGCGGCAACAAAGCGCCGCGACAGTCGCCGCGACCGGCACAGGCGACAGTTTTGTATGGGCGCCTATGTAAAAACGCCTGTGAGCTCTGAGCTCAGATTACAGTAGGGATGGGAGGAGGGAGGGGGAGAGGAGCAAACTGAGCATGCTCAAGGCCGTGCCCTGGAGGTTTAAGCTGGAAACAGGAAGTCTGATACAGAAGCCCATGAGTACACAATAAAAGCAAAGAAATGTGGTGTTTCTTTTGACAGAGGACTCAGAGCAGCATTACTTTGAGGGTTTACTGGTGTATTTATATAGACCTTTCTGATAAAGCTTACTTAATTTTAGCCTTTCCTTCTCCTTTAAGGCCCTGCAGGCGGTTAAACTTACCGAGCTGTGCAGAAGAACGTTGCCTTAGTTAAATCGTTCTTTCTCCCCTAGGCAAAGTGTTGTTTGCCGGTTTCAGGTGGTAGGTGAGGATTGCAGGCGGCGTCTCTGATTTTCGGCATGGTCCGTGTAGTCAGGTGTTCTTTCGTAGGGGTTTTTCTTCTGTAACTTGCGCAGCAGTCACAGTCTTCAGTCACTAAGGATCACGTATTCAGCAGGACCCAGTAATTGATTTAAAAGTAATTTTATTCTACCATACAAGCCCAACGCGTTTCCTATTGTGCATACTGAACTTCATCAGGGGTATTGATATGTGGATGAATAATTCAGTTATCAGATCAGTGATAGATTCTAGATTTCAGCTGTAATTGTTAAACTAAGAATCCTTATGAAACAACCATTATAAAAGAATAGTCAAAGTAGCTGTAAGGGCATGTGCAGAAGGGACACAATCAGATTTTGCCCAAAAATAGATAAGAGGGATGTGCCTCATGCAATGTTCCCTCTAAGGAAGGAATTCAACTTCCAATGAAAGAATACATTCCATACTAAGCAATATGATACACTCCCTCCTATAACTGAGTACAATGAAAACCACATTTACACTTTTTTAGCATTGAATTTGATATTTATTGACTATAATTTGAGACAAGATCTCATAATGTATATAAGGTACGCTTTCCATTCTAAAGGCCAGTGACATCGGGAAGATTTAATCCTGCAATTTTCAGCCAGAGCAGTTGAAAATGCTCCCACTAGTTGAGATGAGATACATCTGAAACAAAAGCACTGATTCTTTTCAGGCTGAAAACATGCAGTAAACCTTTTGGGTTGAAACCTACCAGTGCTCTCTCCATCCGATGTTTGAGAGGCTAATGTATACCCAGTGTGCTATATGAAACAATACCAATGCATTTCAGCTTTCTAGGGGTCTTCAGTAGGGAAAAAAGAATTAAAAACAGACCGGTTCAGACTGGGATTCACAAAAGGGCCTGACATTCCAAGTACACAGAGGCTCAAGCAGCCCCCCACTAGCCCAATAAATAGCGACTGTCTAAGGCAGTGATCCCCAAACAATAGCTCGCGAGCAACATGTTGCTCTCCAACCCCTTGAATGTTGCTCTAAGTGGCGCTAGTTGCAGGAGTGATGGGCGAATTTATTTGCCAGTCGACAATTCACAGCGAATTTGCTATGAAAATTTGAAGTCAACGGTTTTTTGAAGCTGGTGACAATTCCGACATCAGCGACAATTAAATACGGCCATTGACTAATGCACGTCAAATTGTTGCCGCCATCAGAATTGTCACCCCACTGATTTTTGATGCCTGTGAGTTGACGCCGGTGTCAAAATTTACTTTCACACATTTTTCTCCGTGTAACGAATTTCGCAGGGCTCCCTTGCAATATGGTGTGCTGTGTTTTGCACCAAAACAAGGAATAACATTATCCCACTCCTTTGGATTCAACATCCAATTTTTTTAATTCAAAATTTTTAGATAAATGGGGGGCCTATTAATTAACCCTCAAATTTTTCTGGTCAAGTTTTTATTAAAGAGTTAAAACTCAAAATTTTAGAGGGAAAAATGTTTTTCTAAATTTATTATGCTCCGAGGCTGCTAAAAATTTGAATCCAGAAATACTCCAGCTACAACATACAATGTAGAAGTCAATGGTAGATGGTCCCTTTAACAACTGGAACATGATTTTAACCTTCAGGATTCTTAATATTTTTTGGCTATTTGCTCTGGTTTTCGTTATAATCCATTGAATTTGAGTTTTTCGGGCAATAACTAAAAAAAGTCTCAAAAATTTTAAAAATAAAAATGGGGGGGGCTCTAATTCAAAAAGCATGGAAAATGGCCAATATCTAAATATATCACAACATTTTTTCTTTCTTCACGCTATTAAAAAGCCGCATCCTCCTTGGTATGTGGTCATTGATATTTTATTACCTGGGACTATTTGTTTTGTCATTTAGATCCTGTGGAAATAATGGGACACTTGTAGATCTTGAAAATCTCATTTATACTGATAGAAGTAGTCATAATAGGACTACTAATTATGGCACATCTCTCAGTCATGTATATATGAAACTATAAGGGGGTTATTAACTAAACTTCGAATACCAAAACCCCCCAAAAATTTTGTTTTTTTAGTATAAAATCTGGATTTTTCAGAATTAATTGTCCCTTGAGGATGGGAAAAGTCCAAATCTGAAAATCCGGCATCTCAGACCTGCTGAGGTTGCATACAAGTCAATGGGAGACGTCCCAAAGATTTTTTAATCTGCACTGGGTTTCGTGCAATAATCCGTAATTTTCAGGTGGAAATTTTGAAAAATTTGTATTTTTCATGATTTTTCTGGATTTTTTCCCCCCAATTTTTTTTTTCGGGAAAGTTTATTAGTAAATAAGCTGAAAAACTGATTTGGTTGGAGTTTTTCTCAGAAAATATTGAGATAAATTCAGACTTTGATAAATAACCCCCTAAATGTCTCAATGAATATTTAACCTGTGCCATGACAGGAATACAAAAATTACTGTAAGGAATTCTATCCAAAAGTGCTTTCTGATATGAGGACATGTCCAGTTCATTGGCAGCAGCTGCAGCTTGTGCGCACAGAGCATTAAACAGCTGGTGCATGGTTCAGCGCACCGTCAGGGGCGACTTGAAATTACATTTTATGAAGAACAATATAGTTTTCCCAGCATACTATAGCCCAAGGTGATGCAGTGAAAAACATTCCAAGTGCCTAATGTAACCCTTACATTGGTAAAAGAAACAGAAAAACATGGCCAAATAGAAGTCTAAACTAAAGTCATCTGGGCTACAATGGTAGGTTAAGGGTCTGGGGAATACCATACATATTTGACTATTTAAAACGTCTGCCAATGTGCACTACCATGGCAATATGTTTCCCTTTGTTGAATTATTTCGAAGGAATTATACTGTATTAGAGAATAACCAAGACAGTGCATGTACTTAGTAAAAGCAATGCATGAGGTTATATTATATATATATATATATATATATATATATATATATATATATATATATATATATATATATATATATATATATATATATATATATATATATGCCCTGCTATGTGAATACAGACCAGAATAAGTAGATACAAGTATTTTATTTAATGATATCCTTGGCTCAATATTGTGAGTGCTGAGTGCCAATAGTAACAATTAGTGATGGGCGAATTTGGGGCATTTCGCTTCGCCGATACATTTGTGAATTTCCCGTTTTTTGGACGCCGGTGCACATTCGCTGGTGAAAATGCGCCGATGTCCAAAAAAACCGGGCGGCAGCATCCATTTTTTTTACATCGGCGGTTTCTTGAATATATTCGCCGGCGGCGAATCACTGGAATTCGCCGCAAATTTGCACCTGGCACATAAATTCACCCATCACTAGCAACAATCAATCTGCACCCCCTTTAAACAGAAATAATTTTTACTGCACCTATGCTTCGTTTCACAGCCATAGCATCACCTGCTAAATTCAAACCTAAATGAATTACCGTTGAATAAATGAGTGAACAAATGTCACTTGTCAACCCAATTGTGAATAAGGATTTGTTTTCCTAAAGAAAGGAAAAATTATCCATTGCCTTTGAAGAATACCGTGTGCCCCAAAGTATCTCCAATGACAAAGGGGGCCATTAGACCTCAGTAACTGCATTTCTGTTTTTCGGCCATGAAAGATTCTTGATTAGAGGGAACTGCTGAAGAATGTTCCTATTATAAAGTCCTTGGAATATTTTGCATCACTGAACAGAAAAAAAATTACAGAGTATATGTGTATGTTATAAAAAAATTGTATCAATCAGGATTAAGATTAAAATGAGAGTTGATTAAAATGCTTTTTTATTCTTCGTAATTGAACAGCTGTGAGCAGAGTTGTTTGCTTTGTTTATCAATTGCCTTTCAAAAGTGCAGACATGAAAAACATATTAAAATTGATAGCGCTGCTTTAACTGGAATGGAAACACTGTATTTATGGGGGAAAGCCACTTTTTTCTTCTTGCAGGTACTTGTAGTGATGGGCGAATTTGTCCCATTTTCACTTGGCCATGAAACGCGAGAATTTCCAGCAAAACTGTAGAAAAATTCATGTAATGAGAATTTTGACACCTGCTACAATTCGCGGGCGTCAAAATTGATGCCGGCAATAATTCCAGCGCTACTGACGCGCATTAAAATTAATGGGCGTCTGTGAAATTGTCGCCGGCATCTAAATTGTCAAGAAATCACTAGGCCCATCAATAGATACTTGTGTGTGTTTAGAAGTGCAAGCAAATTCAGCCATTCTGTACTAACACAAGTACAGGGTATTGTGTCAAACTTTGGCCACAGAAACGTCAGGGTAACATTAGCTGTACCAGTTATTAAGGCCTATTCTCTTTTTATTATGGTAGTTGTGTAGTAAGGGCACAGTGTTAGAAATACAAAAAAAGGAGGGTTGTGGGTGCACACCTGAGGCCAATTTCAAAATATCTAATTCCCTGTTTCAGTAATTCAAGTAAATATGCTAGTGCATGTAATTTTGAAACAGGGTTTTTTTGTTACAAAGTTATGATCATAACCACGTCAAGGTAAACCCCATACGGTGGTCCCTAACTTGTTTACCTCTAATTATAGTAAAATAGGTATCTTACCTTTCTGCTTAATAGCATTACTTTATGTGAAAAACTCCTGTGCTTTGGTTTCAAACTGTGAGCTAAATCCTCCCCCGCCAACTGCTATGCGGCTTTTAAGTAGGAGAGACTGCCTTCAGGCTAGATCCTCCCATGCCGCTAGCATTTTCGGCTTTTAAGAGAGAGTGATTGCACAAACCAAAGCACAATTTTAAAAGGACAATAGGACCACCAAGAATCTAAAGGGGTGGGTATGAGGGTGCAACAAACCACATCAAGCTTAGCCACAGCTTCCAGCAAATACAAATACAAAAAAAAGGAGAGTTGTGGGTGCACACCTGAGGCCAATTTCAAAATATCTAATTCCCTGAGGCCAATTTCAAAATATCTAATTCCCTGTCTCAGTAATTCAAGTAAATATGCTAGTGCATGTAATTTTGAAACAGCCTTAAGAGTGCTTCCACAACCCCCCCAATTTTGTATATTGGCCTGAAGCTGTGGCTTAGCTTTATTTGGTTTTTAATAGCACCCCATACCCACCCCTTTATACTAATGCTTTTAAATATGGGCGTTGGTTTGGGCAATCTCTCTCTCTTAAAAGCCCTTACTGGTGGGGGAGGATTCAGCCTTCAGATTGAAACCAATGTTCAACACACTCTGAATACAGGTAATGCTATTATGCAGAGATGTTTCTCCTTTTACATTACGACCTGAGATAAGCAAGTTAGGGACCGCCATATGGGGTATACCTTGACGTGGTATGGTGGCTTTTCAATTTTATGATCATAACTTTGTAACTAAAAACCCCTGTTGTGTAAACACATGCACTTGCATTTATATTGAATTACTTATGAGACAGGGGACCAGGGAAGTGCATTGTAAGTAGCACTTCCATTATACTTAAATAGACTTTGATTTAGCCTTAAGAGTGCTTCCACAACCCCCCCCCCGCACAGTGTTAGAAACACTGCATATTGCTGCTAAAATCTTTTGTCATAACATTTCTGACTTTTGATCCTAATAAAGTTCACATGACATGCCCACTTGTCATTGATAACCTTGGTAAGTCAGTTCCCATTGGGACCCATAACATCATGGTTCCATGGTACTCCCCACTCTGTTCACCAACCAGACCATAGCTTAAAACCACCCAAAGATTTGTTGCAATTAACAGAAAAAGCAGGAGGAAGTCACAATGTAAAAATATAGATTTTTTTTTCATTTATTATATCCCTTTTGATGGGTTCCTTTGTGGAGTCAACATAGTAACATAATAAGGTTGAAAAAAGACACACGTCTGTTAAGTTCAACATTTTACGTCTAAATATGACCTGTATAGATTTTTTTGCGGCAGGCATGGATTTGTGGCCAAATTCAGCATTTCGGCATTTTTGCAAAAATTTGCAGTGGAAAAAAAAATGCTGCAGCAAAAAAGTCACCAAAACAAGATTGTCACCATAAGAAAAAAAAACGCCAATTTACTTTAATGCATTTGGAGTGAGATAAAGTCTTGCTCGTAAAAAAAAAATGTTGTCACCTTTTGTTTGTTGTTTTGTTTTAGCAAATTATTTGCCGTTTCGCAAATCTTTCAGCGAAGCAAAATGACAGATTCGCTCAATGCTGTCAGTTGATACAGAAAAAGGCAAAAAAACCTTCTGAAGCATTGCCAATTCGCCTCAGAGGTGGGGGAAAATCCTTCCTGACAAGATAGCACTCCAGTTATTGGATCAACTTGTACTTTCAGCTACAGTATCTCCCATAACCCTGTATTCCCTCACTTGCTAAACACTATCCAACCCCTTCTTAAAGCTATCTAATGTATCAGCCTGTACCACTGATTCAGGGAAACAATTCCACATCTTCACAGCTCTCACTGTAACAAACCCTTTTGAATATTTAAGCGGAACCTCTTTTCTTCTAATCGGAATGGGTGACCTTGTGTCACCTGGAAGGACCTACTGGTAAATAAAGCATTAGCGAGTTTATTATATTATCCCTTCATATATTATACAGAGTTAGATAACTAATGGAATGTAAAACTCCAACAAAAAGTCCAATTAAAATGTCTCCAGGAAGCCCTCCCTGGTCACCTTCTGATTTCTGCTGCCCTCCAAAACTCCCATTTCATCTTCATATCATATCTGAGATATCTGCAAGCTCCATAATATTGACTATTTCATGGAGGCATCAGGGAATAACGCTGGGATATGAATATTTTGGGTTTGATAGGGTAGAAATAATAAACAGTTGATAGAATCTGTTGCTCAGCTTAACTCTGCCTCGAATGTCTCTTTGTTTTCTCTTGAACAATGCTGGAACCATTCTTTGAAGAAAGCTAACTAAACCAGGCAGGATAAATGAAATAGTTATGGTGGCAGCCCTGAGTCAAACCTTGTAGTGATGATTGAATCTTTCCTAACCTGCAAAACAGAGAAATCATTCACGAGAAGATGAAAAATTTGTAAAACGCATTGAAGTTAATAGCTTCCAGAAGGAAACTGAAGATGTAGAAGATGGCGCCCATGAGGTCCACTACTCTGCACAGATACGTGAGTTACAAAATTAGGGGCACATTTTCACTAATGTACTACAGATGCAGCCACTTTGGTTTGTCTGTTTGACACAGAATAACTAAACACAGATATCCCATTTATCTCATTTAACACAGAAAACTGCGTCACAACATCCCATCTAATTAAAGCATTCACCATTGTGAACAATGGAGCTTTGGTATGCTAATGAAAAGGTTAAATGCATTAAATGAGTTAAGATGACTTAAGATAACACAGTTTCTTCAATTACCCCTGAGTCATGACGCATTTAACTCACAAATCCAAGTGGCTTCATCTGTATGTGGTGAAGAAGAAGGGAGGGGCACTATGGAGGGTAGTGGAAGGAGCTTTTCACATAAGGGGAAGAACGCATTTTTTAACAAAGATTTTTAGTCCTATTGCCTTTTTTGTGCAATTAAGGCCAAGAACAACCTATGTGATTGTCTAAAAAATCCTGCTGCTTGATTCGATATTTTTTTTTAAACTTTCTACATAAACATTTAATTATTGTATGTCCGCCCTGGTCAATACATAAAGCTTAAAATATTAGGTAAATAAAATGTTAGATACTCTAACTCATTATGGATGCCTTGAACCTATTGTTCAGTCTTTGAATTTGATCTGGTCAGTCAATTATCCAGCAGTAAGAACATCATGGCTTTTATTTTGAGTATTCAGATCTTCATTTATTGTTTGACTCATTTGTTGTTGAACAATTTACCATATACACTGCTTTAATTTAATCAATGCAGTTTATCACTTTATTCTTGGTACTGTGATGTCAACAGGCTGGGAAAAAAATAAGCTTTAAATGCAAAGAGGGGCTCACATCAATTCCTGTCCTGGCAACCAAACAAGACAGAGCTGTCAGGGGACGCTTGGGATTTGGGAGAGATGAAAACTTAACGAATGACAGCTAGATCCTTTTAACCCTCAGCATTATGTACAAAGGCAACAGAAAAGACATGGCGGAATTACACGAACCCTGTTTGCAGAAAGTTTTTTTTTCCTTTGCTTAAAGGATACATTGAGGAATCGCCACAACAACTTTTTTCCTAAAAGGCTTAAGACATAAAAGTGCGGGAAAAAAACAAGCGAAAGAGCATTGTAACAAAAAGTCAGTGACCTTTCATTCCTTCTCTATGTTGTAGACAATAAATAGAATGTTTTTATTAAAGGCAAAATAAAGTCAAGTAGAAATGAAAATGTGCTTTTCTGGCCATGTTTTCAATTTACTAGAATTCAGTTTTTATTTCAGATTAAATATTGCTTCCTGCTTACTAAAACATTGACTTAGAACCTCTCATACTCAGGTCTATTGAACCAGAATTTTCAGGGTAAATTGAATATGCAGGTGGCACCTTCAATGAGACACTATATGCAGCTCTATCTCTATTCCATTAAGACTGTAAAGTTGTACTGACATCTTAAAGGAGACGTAATCCCCTTATTTAAAAACCCTACCCAACTACCCTACATTGACTCCGCTCTCTCCTCCCCCGTAGCCTAAATGCTACCCCAGGCAAATGACCCTAACTTTTTACTTACCCCTAGGTGCAAATTCACGGCATCAGATTTCACGGCAGCCATCTTTTTCTCTTCGGTCTTCATTGTGAAGTAAGTTCAGTATTAGCGCATGCGCAGTTGGAGCAGTTTTCAGGTTTTTATCAACTGCGCATGCGCCGAAAGTCACTAATATTGCCAGGCACCAGAAGAAGACCGATGAAGACTGAAGAAAAATATATCGCCCGTTACCCCTCGTGCAGATTCGCTGCATCGGAGTTAAGTAAAAAGTTAGGGCTATTTTCCCAGGGTAGCAGCTAGGCTGGGGGGGGGAGAAGGGAGGGGAGTTTATGTAGGATAGGGGATGGGGTTTTTTTAATAAGGGGTTTACTTCTCCTTTAAGGGAAGGAACTTCCCACAGACCAGTGTTGTACCAGAGATAAGTAAGAAAGCACATAAGCGCCATGCCTGATCACTGATAGGATCTGATATTTGGCAAGTAGGTCAAAGTAGATCATCTGCAATGTGGGCCAAAATAGATCCTTTCCTTTAGCTTTCTGCAAAGCTCTATAATCCCATGCTGCACATTCCATTCATTCTGGAACCACAGCTCCAGCAGTTCCATCAAAGTCAAGGCCCTGATTTAGAAGTAGAAAACTGCTAATACATTTGAAATGGCTCAAAACAGGAAAAAGGTAAATGGCACTTGGAGCAGGTCTACTTTTATTCTATTTTTGATTTTGTCCCTTTAAAGGGCATGTCAAGGCAAAAAAATAAAATCCCATGTTTACTTTCTTTAATGAAAAAGAAACCTATCTCCAATATACTTTAATTAAAAAATGTGTACCGTTTTATAAGAAACCTGACTGTATGCAGTGAAATTCTCCCTTCATTTACTGCTGTGGATAGGAATTGGCAGACGGTCCCTAACTGCTGAGCAGGGAAACAATCATACTTATGAACAGCAGGGGGAGCCCCCGCCTTACTTCCCAGTCATGCAGAACTCAAGCAGCTTTGTTTATGACAATCCCAGAGCAGCCCAGACCACACTGAGCATGTCTTGCAAAGATGTATAACAAAGTTACAAGATGGTGACCCCCTTTAGCCAACTTTGAAAGCATAAATTATTTGTTTGATTAGGCTTGTGGTGCACTAAGTTCATGTTTATATTTAGTATACAAAATACAGCATTTCTAGCCTTATTCTATTTGACTTTACATGCCCTTTAAACATGGTAGATTTTATAATAAAAATAATATACTTAATTTGACATTGTGTCCCAGCTCCTGCTCTCATCCTGGTGCCGGTTTCCCCTAAGGCGCGCGCGACGCGCACGCTCGGTTCTTAAAGGCGCAGTGACGCTGGCGTGTGACGTCAGCGCGCAATGGCGCCAAATTCAAATGTTTTTAAGGGGAATTTAGATTTCAGCAAGTTGCCGTTGTTAGGTTCAAATTAGCTTGTTCCTGGGTGCTATTACTTGTGATTCCTGATTTATCTACCGTGTTTGACCCTTGCCTGCCTGATTTACTACGCTGATCTCTCTAATCCTGACCTTTGCCTGTCTGTTAACTCCGAACTCTCCAAACTTGATCCTGCTAGTCTGTGACTATTCTGACATCTCCAATCCTGACCTTTGCCTGTCCATTGACCATTCTACGCTATCTCTATCCTGATTTTGGCGTGTCTGATTATTCTACCTGCTTGTGCTGGCCCAGCCTGCCGGTTCCTGTGGCTTCCTATCTTCCAGTATCCTTGTAAACAGTCGTGCCCCATTGCCTGCCAGAACTTACACCTTGCACCTCTCGTTAAGTCCAGGTGGCATCTGAGTAAGCTGAGGGCTCCTCTCGAGGCCAAAAGTGGTCACTTAACTGGTGAAGTTGAGCCGAAATCAGGGTGCTTGGTTTCTGTTCTGGTGTAGGGTGACGACCATGACAGTTGGCTACAGGGGGTCACCATCTTGTAACTTTGTTAAACATCTTTGCAAGACTAAGACTGTGCACATGCTCAGTGGGGTCTGGGCTGCTTAGGGATCGTCATAAACAAAGCTGCTTGAGTTCTGCATGGCTGGGAAGTAAGGCGAGGGCTCCCCCTGCTGTTCATAAGTATAATTGTTTCCCTGCAGAGCAGTTAGGGACCGTCTGACAATTCCTATCCACAGCAGTAAATGAAGGGAGAATTTCACTGCATACAGTCAGGTTTCTTATAAAAACGGTACACATTTTTTAATTAAATTATATTAGAGATAGGTTTTTTTTCATTAAAGAAAGTAAAAATGGGATTTTATTTTTTTGCCTTTACATGCCCTTAAAGTATCTGGTACACAGATGTCCTTGAATGTGCCATAAGAATCGTTTTCCCACAAGTCATAGGGCTTAAGTACCATTTCAAGATAGTTAGGTACAAGCTTAGGCGCTGTCTAAGGATAGTTCAGCTGTTCCTTATCTTTAAAATTATGAGGACCTATCCTTTAAGCATGATGGACATCTTGGCTCAGAGGGCTAACCATATCCCACCATGTCACTTCAATTATACAAATCATTATAATCAGCCCCTTGTGCACAGTGACGGGCAGATTGAATACCTACACTGCACACATAATGATTAAGACAGAGGGTGAATCAGAGGTTTCTCAGCTGGTGGAAAACCTTAAGGGAGCTTGTTCAATAAGCAGAGGAACTAAAATCATTATTCTGATTTCATGTTAAATATATAGTCTAAAATGCAAAATGAAAAATGGAATAAAACAGTAACAACAGTATAGATTTCCAGTCAGTAGGGTTGCTGCGTGGACAAACACTCCTACATATATTCAACCCAATGGGGCAAATTCACTAAGATGCGAAGTTGCGCCAGGCGCAACTTTGCCGCACTTCGCCGCACTTCGCCGCACTTCATCGCACTTCGCCAGGCGTAGTTTCGCCAGCGCTCCGCAAATTCACTAAAATCCGAAGTTGCGCACAGGGGTAGCGTAAGGTTGCGAAGTTGCGCTAGCGTTGATTCGCTATGTAAAGCGAAGTTACGCTAGCGAAGGCTAATTTGCATACTGCGCGAAATTCAAATTTCAATGGAGGAACACGTATTAGCACTACAAATGCCTAGAAAACCTTCAAATCAGCAAATTAAAAATGTATTTTGCCCTACACATGTGCCCACTGTCTAGGTAAGTTGCCATGAGTCAGGAAATGTAGGGGGGAAGGAGGGGAGCCCCAAAAATATTTTCGATCTTTTTCAGCCTATCACCCATCATTTAGAAAACACGCCAGCGTTTTTTGGGACTTAGAAAAAATTTTTTTTGAAACAATCCCTATCTACTCTATTGCGCTTCGCCAGGTCTGAGGTGGCGAAGGAAGTCTAGCGTAAAAGGTAGTGTTCAGTACACTGCGCAAGTTAGTGAATTTGCATAGTTACATCGCTAGCGAAAATTCGCCTGGCGTAAGGGTGCGAAGTAACACTAGCGAAACTACGCCAGCGTTCTTTAGTGAATTTGCGCAGTAACGAAAAATGCCAAACGCTAGCGAATTAACGCTAGCGTTCGGCGCTTCGGCACTTAGTGAATTTGCGCCAATGAGCAAATTTTTAGCCCAAGAATTCCTTAGAAATTTTGTACCTGCATTATACAAATAAAAAAGCATAAGTCTCATTGGGGAAGAGACCTACCACCCGTCTCTTAAAACTGGACCTGCAGTTAGAGATGATATATGGGAGTGAGTTTAAATCATTTGTTGTTTGATGCGGTTGGTCATGTTTTTCATGACTACATGAAATTTGATTCCCTTTCCCCCGTCTGTCCTTAACAATGCCCTCTGTTCTCCTGTACCCCCCCCCAGGCTGTGGAGTCTGCCCCCCTATAATTATGACATTGCGTTGATCTATGCCAGTGATCCTCAACCAGTAGCTCGTGAGCAACATGTTGCTCTCCAACCCCTTGGATGTTGCTCCCAGTGGCCTCAAAGCAGGAGGTTTTTTTTTGAATTCCAGGCAAGTTTTAGTTGCATAAAAACCAGGTGCTCTGCCAAACAGAGTCTCAATGTAGGTGTACAATCCACATAGGTGCTATCAAATTTATTTGGCACCCTAAGAACATTTTTCATGCTAGTGTTGCTCCCCAACTCCTTTTACTTCTGAATGTTGCTCACGGCTTCAAAAGGTTGGGGATCCCTGATCTATGCTTTGCCCCATGTTTACTTGCAACATGCAGCCAGCAAGGACAGATCAGAAACCTACAGGAAGGGTCAAAGAAATGTTATGCAAGTGCCAAAAAAACCCTATAACATGGATGTATGTAAGTATATGAATCTAATGATACAGCCTTTTATGACTCTGTGTGTTTAGCTGCATCCATTACCCAAAATACTACTCATATAATACAAATTAGTAGTGATGGGCGAATTTATTCGGCAGGCGCAAATTCGCAGCGAATTTGCGCGATTCGCCGCCCGCGAATAAATTCGCAAAATGCCCGCAAAAATTCACCCGAACATTCGCCGTTTCGCGAATTTTCCGCCGTTTCGGGAATTTCGCGCAAATTCGCCCTTCACTACAAATTAGCTCACAATCTGAGTATTGACTCATTTTTTAGGAATTCTGCATTTTATATCATCCTTTTTGTCACTGATAACTGTGAGCCCAGTATAATGTCAATTCTTTTCATCTACATTAAGTGCCATATACACTCCCCATTAGGTCCTACTGTCTGTGAAACATATGACCTGTACATGTACAGTATTAAAGATTCCTCGTAAAGCCTACCCGTGAACCACAACCCATCAATTGCAACTATCCCACCATGGACCAGGATTATACGCTGTTTAGTAGTCCGTAATGCTTACTTACTTGAAAACTAAAATTTCTTTAGGGAAATAGAAACCACCCATTGAGACAGTGAATGGAATCTGGCAGGTAATAACTCAAAAATATCATTTATGTATGAGGATTCTTCTGCCGCCGCCAATGAATCTGACTGTAATAGATCTCAGAAAATGCATGAAGCTACACTGCTCCAGCTCTGAATTCTCACTCTTATTTGGGGGATAACTAGAGCTGAATGATAAAAATCAATATTTTTTAGAGGAATGCATGAAGAACGGTAACAGTGGCGGAACTACCGGGGGTGCAGGGGGTGCGGCGGTACCAGGGCCCTGGCCCCTGCACCCCCGATGGGGCCCGCAACCCAACAGAGGGATAAAATTGTTTCCAGATTTTCAAATGCACGCTCCTCCAGTGGCGCACTATGTGTGACGTCACCGGCGGCGCAGGGTTGCGGCGCCAATATTCATCTTGGTTTTGGCAGCCCCTGCCCTTCCCCCTTCGGCAGCTCTGGCCTGGCTCTTATCGCAGAGCTTTTGAACTGCATCGTAGAGAGGAAGGGGGGGCCAGGGGCCGGGCCTTAAATAGTATCTAATAATCGAACTGCCCCAACACGATGCGGCTTTGCGTGCGTGCATGCGTCAATGACGTCATTTAAATGGCTGCAAGGCAGAGTTCTGGCGCGTTAGTGTGCCTCGCACCAAAGACATTTGAACAGGGCTTGTTCTATGATGCTTCCTGCTGGGACAGGTACAGATCTGGCTGGGGGATACTGTATATTTTATGCTGCTACTGAAGGCAAATGTACATATTGGGGGCAATATGATCTGATGTATTTTGGGCTGCTGCTGGCACAGGTAAAGATTAGGGTCAATATGGGCTTGTTGGCACAAGTACAGGGGGCAATATTATAGCTGTTGGGCTTGCTGGCACAGGTACATTGGGGCAATATAATGGCTGCTGGCACAGGTACATTGGGGGAATATGGTGGCTGCTGGCACAGGTATATTGGGGCAATATGGTGGCTGCTGGCACAGGCACATTGGGGCAATATGGTGGCTGCTGGCACAGGTACATTGTGGCAATATAATGACTGCTGGCACAGGCACATTGGGGCAATATGGTGGCTGCTGGCACAGGTATATTGGGGCAATATGGTGGCTGCAGGCACAGGTACATTGGGGCAATATAATGGCTGCTGGCACAGGCGCATTGGGGCAATATGGTGGCTGCTGGCACAGGTACATTGGGGCAATATAATGGCTGCTGGCACAGGTACATTGGGGCAATATGGTGGCTGCTGGCACAGGCACATTGGGGCAATATGGTGGCTGCTGGCACAGGTACATTGGGGCAATATAATGGCTGCTGGCGCAGGCACATTGGGGCAATATGGTGGCTGCTGGCACAGGTATATTGGGTCAATATGGTGGCTGCTGGCACAGGCACTTTGGGACAATATGGTGGCTGCTGGCACAGGTACAGATTTGGGGCAATATGGATTGGTTGTTGCTGGTGCAGGTACAGATTTTGGGGCAATACCTTGGCTGCTGCTGCTGGCACAGGTACACAGATTACTGGGGCCAATATGAGGGATTTTTGACCCCATCTGAACAACAATGACTTGTAAGGCTATACATTTATTGTTATTGGTACTTGTTTTTTTTTTTTTTATTCTGGCTCTCTGCAATTCATATTGTAATATTTCATTCAAATCAATTCATAGTTGCTAGGGTAATTTGGTCCCTAGCAACCAGACTGCTGAAATTGCAAACTGGACAGCTGCTGAATAAAAAGCTAGATAACGCAAACCGCAAATAAAAAACATTAAAAAACCAATTGCAAATTTTCTAAGAAAATCCCTCTGTGCACCATATTAAAGTTAATGTAAAGGTGAACAACCCCTTTAATGCTGCACTGATTAACCCTTGTCATTAACACAGAAAAAAATGTATTTCAGACTCCTTTGCTTATATCCTTTGAGTACAGGTATGGGACCTGCTATCCAGAATACTCAGGACCTGGGGGTTTCCAGATAATGGATTTCCGTAATTTCAATCTTCATACCTTAAGTCTACTAGAAAATCACATATACATTAAATAAATTCAATAGGCTGGTTTTGCTTCCAATAAGGATTAATTATATCTTAGTTGGGATCAAGTACAATCTACTGTTTTATTATTACACAGAAAAAGGAAATTGTTTTTAAAAAGCTGAATTATTTGATTATAATGGAGTCTATGGGAGACTGTGTTCCAATCCAATGCACGGGGGGGGCGGGGTCGCGCAGGGGGGCCTAGTTGTACATTTACATACCAGGGCCCTTAGGAGTCTAGTTACGCCACTGAACGGTAAAGGGACAAAAAGAAAAAAACCTTCGGCTCTGCTGGATTCTTTACAATACAGTTTCCTTCTAATTATCCAAGATTAAGAATTAAGCACCATAACACGAGGATTTTGCTTCAGCTTAAGTGGGAGAGATAAAGACACTGAAGTTTTGGTGGAGTTTTGAAATAATTCACAAGGGATTTCAATTAGGTTAATTGGAAACATGTAAGAGACAATGGCTGGACCTGGCTGATTAACATATGATTTCCCTTCTTGTTGAAGCCATGGGTTGGGAAATAGGAAAAGCAGTAGGTTTCTGAATGTTTTGTTTTAGGGCTCTTACAGATGAGAATTTTTACCTGCGCTCCCCTGCGTTCTGTTTTTCTGCGTTCAGCCGCAGGGGAGCGCAGGAATTGACGCATTACATTTTTTCCAATGGTGCTGTACTCACACAGGCACGTGTAGGCGCCGAACGCAGGAAAAATGCAGCATGTTGCGTCTCAACCTGCGTTCGGCACCTACACACGCCTGTGTGAGTACAGCACCATTGGAAAAAATGCAATGCGTCTATTCCTGCGCTCCCCTGCGGCTGAACGCAGAAAAACGGAACGCAGGGGAGCGCGGGTAAAATGCTCGTCTGTAAGAGCCCTTAGGGTTTGTACTGATGAGCACTTTAACCTGCGCTCCCCTGTGTTCCATGTTAAAGGAATACTGTCATGGGAAAAAAAAAAAATTTCAAAATGAATCAGTTAAAAGTGCTGCTCCAGCAGAATTCTGCACTGAAATCCATTTCTCAAAATAGCAAACAGTTTTTTTTATATTCAATTTTGAAATCTGACATGGGGCTAGACATATTGTCAATTTCCCAGCTGCCCCAAGTCATGTGACTTGTGCTCTGATAAACTTCAATCACTCTTTACTGCTGTACTGCAAGTTGGAGTGATATCACCCTCCTCCCTTTTCCCCCCCCAGCAGCCAAACAAAAGAACAATGGGAAGGTAACCAGATAACAGCTCCCTAATACAAGATAACAGCTGCCTGGTAGATATAAGAACAACACTCAATAGTAAAAACCCATGTCCCACTGAGACACATTCAGTTACATTGAGAAGGAAAAACAGCAGCCTGCCAAAAAGCATTTCTCTCCTAAAGTGCAGGCACAAGTCACATGACTTGGGACAGCTGGGAAATTGACAAAATGTCTAGCCCCATGTCAGATTTCAAAATTGAATATAAAAAAATTGGTTTGCTCTTTTGAGAAATGGATTTCAGTGCAGAATTAACTGATTCCTTTTGAATTTTTTTTTTCCCTATGGCAGTATCCCTTTAAAGCACTCAGCCACAGGGGAGCACAGAAAGGAGTGCACACTATTAATTTAAAGGGGCAAGTACTGACTAGGGATGCACAGAATCCAGGATTTGGTGCCTAACTGCCACGACTAGTGATGGGCGAATTTGGTGCGTTTCGCTGAAAAATTTTCGAATTTCCCACGAAATGGTGAAAAATTCGCAACATGGTGCCAGTGTCTCGTTTTTTACGCCGGCGTCAAAATGAGACGCCGGCCCGTTTCGCGGATTTTTCGCCGTTTCGCGAATTTTGCAGGAAATTCGCAAATTTTTTTAGCGAAGTGAAATGCACCAAATCCGCCCATTACTAGTGGTGGCAGTTAGGCAGGTGGTAGGTTAAAGTTTTTTTTGACGCAGGCGAATTTTCACTGCGGTTTTGTGAATGCATTCGCTGGCGGCAAATTGCAGGAATTCGCCGCAAGTTCGCGCCTAGTGAATATATTCGCCAATCACTAGCCACCACCCAATCAAGGGAACATCTTAGAAGCCATTAGGGCTTAAGCCCCCTTAAGCACCCAACAAGCACCCTTGTTAATATACACACACACACAGCAGTGACAGACAAAGTACCTTTGAGCATAAAGCCATGGAGATCACCTCACCACATGTGTCAGCCAGGGTGCTTGTCATTGTACTACATTAGGAGGGGTGACAGGTGGAAAGAGGCATTTTGTTGCTATTTTATTCTACTGGATGGCAGCAGCAGACAAAAGGTCCCATGTGCCATAGCCATAGATTGCCCAACAAGAATTTGTTTATAATCTTTCATTTATATAGCACTGATGTGTTTTGCTCAAGGCTTTATATACATGGCTCAGAATTCAGTTGATTACCTGCCATGGTCTTAAACTATCTAATTATCTATCACATGTTGGCAATTCATACACACTAGAGTAAGTTTCATCAAGATCCAATTAACCTAGCTCTATGTTATTGGAGTGTGGGAAGAAGATGGACTACAGAAAGGAAATCCACAAAGACATGGGGAGAATATACAAATTGCGTGCAGCTCAGGATCCTAAAAGCTCAACACAGCATGACTGAGTAACTATGCTGTGTAAAATGTAAGTAATACAAGTAAAAAAAACAATTATTAATTATACAAGAAAGGTCTTGTATAGGTAAGAGGACAGTTTAAATAAACTAAACCACATCAAATGTTTTTCCCCTACTAAATACTAAAATATACAAAAAAATATTGAAACATAAAAGTGAAGATATAACGCTCTTTAACGCTTTAGTAAGTCTCTCCTATACAGCATAAAAATACTGAGGTTTCAATTAAATGGAAAAGAAAAGAATGACGGAGACAAAATTAAGTATTCCCAAAAATCACCTTGAAAAGAAAGGTTTCAATATGACAGCACAGGAGAAGTGGGTAGAGAGAGAGAGATGATGGGGCAGGACATGCTGTAAATTTTAGCTGAAGCTATAATAAATAGATACTAATTTTGTCAATAGATTTTTAAAGTCTGCAGTCTGGCGATTGCAAATAAATTGAATTTTATGGTCTTTTGTCTCTTTTGAAATGTCTGTCGCTGTTACCATTAATAGGACAAAAGAAAAGAATTATGGAAGTCAAAGGGCAAAGAAATCTTGAACATGGAAGCCCAAAGCAATAAATGTCTGGAAAATGACTGGAAAAAGGACACAAGTGGAACCTAAATGGAATTCTAAGTAAAGAAGAAAAAAACACTGAGAAAGGAAACAAGGAAAAGATATGCAAATGAGAATGAGGTTATGCAGATTAGAGTTTTGTTTTTTAGGTACACCATTTGTAAATCTTTTGTTGTAGTAGATGTACAGTAGGGTGCAAACTCACTAACCGGCGAAAATTTGCTAGCGCTGGCTTCGCGCACATCGTAGCACTTCGCCAGACATAAATTCGCCTGGACAATGCTAATTCACGAAGATCCGAAGTTGTGCACAGGGTATCAAATGCTGGCAAAATTACACAAGCGAAAATACGCTCAGCAGTTCGAAGTTACAGTAGCGTTGGCTAATTAGCATAAGTACCATGGGCGTATATGCTACAGCAAATGCATTACACTACACAAGGCCAGGGAACCTTAATAAAATTAGATAAAGTTGTTATAATGCCTTACACATGTGCCCACAGTTTAGTTTAGGTGCCATATGTTATCAAATGTAGGGGGGAAGGAGGGTACCCAAAAAAAATTTACAATCTTTTTTCAGTCTATCACCGTTTAAATCGGAAAAAACGCCAGCGTTTTGTGGGACTTTTTTTGAGGAACTCCTATCTATTCTATTGCACTTCCCCTAGTCTGGCGATAGAGGTAACGGTCAGTAAAATCAAAAACGTAGTGAATTTGCGTAGTAACGTTCTTTTGCCAGACCGAAAATTCGCCTGGCGTTAGAGTGCAAAGTTGCGCCAGATTCTATCTCCTTGGTGAAATTATGCCAGCAAATATACGCCTGCTACCATTAGTAAATCAGCGAAGTGCCGAAATTACATCACGCTGGCGAATTTTTGCCCTTTAGTAAATTTCCCCCTAGGTATCTCTACTCATGCCCAGAGGCTTGAAGCAGCTAATTGTCTAAAAGTGGCCATACACGCTACAATTATGATCATTCCCATAACCGTTGGTTGAACGAAAATCTTCTACTCTATTAACTTTAAGAGCTGAATTGTCAGATATGCAGGTAAAAACAAAAATAATTATTTAGCTTTGTCTATTGATTCAGCATTAATGTTACAATGTTCGGTCACCTTCAAAGTTGTACAAAGTTGCATCAAAAATTTTCAGTCCTACCCAATCAACGAGACGAGTGATATCCAAGGCTTTTTAACTATATTGGTCGCCTTGTCTTCCACCACATACGCATCGATTATCATACGAAAGATCTGTTGTACTATAATACGGGTGCGTCTATGGTCACCTTTATGGGGGTCTTGCATATTAGTTCAGAGTCAAAGGGGATTCTTCATTAGTAGGAGACAAGAGTCCAAAGTCCCAACATCTTGTTTGATGTCAACTATCTACAGTGCGTGTGTGTGTACAAAATATTCTGTGCCTTTCACAATTTGTCATGGGTGGACAAATAACTTATCCAAACAAGAACACAGATCAGAGAGAAAGTGGCCAGAGATAGTATAAAGCATTTTACCTTTAGTAGTTCATTTTAGGGAAAGGTACATTCATCATCCAAGATGTTAGCAAACATCAGCTCCTAGCATTCTTTCTTCTCATGAGCTGCAACTTTTTGACACAATTATTATTGTTGTTCTAAAACTGTTCCACTCACAATAAAAATGCAATATTTTGTTCTCTATAGATAAAAATAAGATAAAAAATGACTAAATAATGGAGCCGTTTCAGAGCCCAAGAAAGTTAGCACTAGTGATGGGCGACAGTTACGAAACGGAGAAAAATAAATATCTGTTTTTTCTATTATTTTAATCGTAATTAGATTCCAAATGCACAGATAATCCCCCTGCATAATGGACTTCATCCAACAAAACATTTACTACAAAGTGGGAAGGGATGGGGTTGTATACTGGTAATGTAATCTACCTCACAAGGACCAAACATATAGTAGCTTCAGTTACCCTGTTTAGCTAAAAAAAATAACTAAAATAACTAAAACTATAGATTTTTCATGACTAATGGGCAAAAATATGCTCATCTCAAACCCTATTTGTTGCAATCATGATAACAATGGGTTATACTGTGCCTTTAAAAAACCAGTGCATCAGATACATAAAAATACTTAGTGTTTCATTCCCTGCCATGGTGCAGCAGATGGGAATCAGCAAAGAAGGAAATAAGAAGTGTAGTTGCATTTTGATTAGGCAGGAATAATTACAGGTACACCAGCCAGTACATTTTAATTTAGAAGCACCCATAAATTACATCCTCTGATTTCCATACTTGTGTTGAGAAGGCTCTGATCTACAGAATAGATCTGAATTTCTTTTACAAGTGTAACTTTGGGCATTTGGTGATAAAACACTAGAATAATTGCTCAGTATTTAAAGTTCAGCAGATCAGCAGGATGATAAAATCACCTTCCCATCTGTTTGCGTTTTAATTTGATATTATGGGACAATTTTCAGTTGGACTTTTTTGTTTTTTTCAATTGTTTGCCTTGATGTCTGCCTAGTTCTGACCTAAAATGTCAATCGTTGTGGAGGTCAATCGTGTTTAAAAACCAGGAAGCCATTTATTGAGGTAATGAGGTTACGTTGATTTGTATATTTATATATTTTGTAAAAAATTGTAATACCCACTTCAAAGATAAGTTGAACACTGACCTTTATGATAAACATATCACAAATATTTTTTTGTTCCTTTTTCCTTGGATAAATAAAGTAAATATACAGATAGATTGATATAGAACAGTATATACTAAATACAGCACCCACAATTTTACCCAGTTCTTAGGTCTGCTTTAAGCTTGAGACATTCTGGAAACAAATGTATCACTAAAACAACACCAAATAAATATTCAAAGGGGATTGTTAAAAAAATCATTAGCTATTTAGAATAATAAATAGTAAATAAAGAACTGTGTAAACTACTAATTGGGAATTAAAAAACCAAATATTACGCAGAAAAAACTATAAACTAACCAATAAGCATACTGTATATTGTTTAAAATATTGTTTATATTGTCATTCTGTATTTTTCAGGAAATAAGAAATTTGGCTGCCTATAGTGGTCCTTTCAAGTCTGTTTCGTGTACTTACATGCCAGGTAGCATTGAAGGCTCTGATGGTTACCAGTGTGCAAGTGCCATAGACTATACATTCTGGTTTATGGATTTATGCAACGTCGTGTGTTTACTAGCACTGCCTTCCATTGAAAGATTAAAGAGAGCCCACATAATGGGAAAAAATGTTTGTTTTTAACAAAATACATCAGTTAATTGCACGCCTCCAGCAGAATCCAGAATTGAAATCCATTTTTCAAAAGAGCAAACAGATTTTTTTATATTTAATTTTGATTTGGGCCTAGACATGTTGTTAGATTCCCAGGTGCCCTCAGTCATGTGACTTCTGCTCTAAAGAACTTCAGTCAATCTTTACCACTGTATTGCAAATTGGAGTTTACTCCCCTTTCCCCATCCAGTGGCCCTTCAGCTGAAGAATGGAAAGGTTACCAGATAAATAAAAATCCACATCTGTGTAGGGACTAAAAAATAAGTAATTTTTATTACAAATTCTTCAAGCACACATTAAAACCCTGATGATGCTAGTAAGGGAGGGGCCCTTCCTGCTGCTTCCTAACTGTGCATGGTTCTATCAATTACATATTTATATACAGTATATAAGCATTGGGTTATATATATAGAAATAATGTAGGTAACAATCATATAATGTGTACCAGAACCAAGCAGTATCACCAGACCCACATAAAGGGGCAAATTTACTAACCTCTGAAAATTCGCCAGCAAAGGCAACGCTCACATCGCAACACTTCGTCAGGCATAGATTCACCAGGACAATGCTAATTTACTGAAATCCAAAGTTGAGTCCAGGGTGTCGCATGCGGACGAAGTTGTGCTAGCGTTACTGTGCCAAACAAAGCGAAGTTGCGCTAGCGTTTCCTAATTCGCATACTACGGGAAGTTAAAGTTCAATGGACGTATATGTTGCAGCAAATACATTACACTACACAAGTCTGGGAAACCTTAATAAAAGAAAATAGAGTTGTTATATTGCCCTACACAAGTATATAGTATATGTGCCATATGTTAGGAAATGTAGGGGGGATGTGGGTTACCCCTAAAAAATTTTACGCTCATTTGCAGCCTATCACCCTGACAAAAAGGAAAAGACACCAGCATTTTTTGGGACTTTTTTTTTTCAACTAAATTTTGAGAAACTCCTGTCTACTCTATTGCACTTCTCCTGGTCTGAGGTGGCAAAGGCAAGTCTGGCACAAGAGGTATCATTCAGTAAAATCCGCATCTTATTGAATTTGTGTAGTTATGTCCATTAGTCAGAGCGCAAATTCATCAGGTGTTAGGGAGCGAAGTACCACTTGAGTCTATCTCCTTCACTAGCGAAGTTATGTCGGCAACCGTTATTAAATTGGCAAAATACTGAAATGACGCCACGCAAATTTTTGCCAGAGTCAGTCCCTTCGCCCTAAATTTGCACCGTAGAAAGGCTAAATATGCCATACTTGTAAGCACAGCCATTATAGCAATCACATAGTAGTTAACCTTATCTTTAGGGTGATGCGCCAAAACCAGAATAGATGGAAGCCATATATGGAGCTTATTAAAGTCACAATTGTGTCCAGAAGGAAAAGTACTTGTCCACAGCCCAAGTTAGAGTAATAAAACTTGTAGCACCATGAGTCTTTTGTCTTAAATATGACATATATATGATTTCATGCGTGCTAGCAGAATTTGTAAAAAATATCACTTACTTTTCAGTGATTTTCATTTTGGTATCATTTGATTTTGATCTGCTGACCTAAGGTTGAGTCCCTGAACAAATGCTGATTTTTATTTATATGTATTGTTAAAATTGGGACACTTAAGACAATTGTAATTTGTATATAGCATTAGTGAGCTACCTACATTGCTAAACATGCTCCTATGCCCCACCTAGTAGTAGATATGAGAACAGCACTCAATAGTAAAAATCCATGTCTGGCTTACCCAAGTCATAACTTCTTCAGTTACATTTAGTAGGAGAAACAGTACAGCTTATCTGGAAGCAGTACCATTATGAAGTGCTGGGTCTTTCTGAAAGCACATAACAATACATTTAGTGGTTCAATAATAATAAATACAATTTGAAATGACAGAATGAATTACTTGCAATGGACACAGTGTGATGTAGTAGTAAAAACAATAACATTAAACCCCTTTAACTAAATCTACAATTAGTACAGGTATTGATACATATGGTTTACATGTGAGTGTATAGATAGGTCGGTATGATTGTCTGTATGTATATGCACAGGGTTTCATTTGGAGGGTTGAACTTGATGGGCTTTGATCTTTTTTCTACCCAACTTAAATATGTAACTATGCAACTACTGTATGTAACAATACACTTGTTCTCTCATTTGTACTAAGATAGTTCCTATGCCAGTCTATCATAGAGATCAACTAAAGAGCATGATACATAACTTTACTATATGGCCCAAAAGACAACTTGCTAAAGGACTCAGCAGATGAATGCTTCAGATCTTCCAAGATTCTTGCAGAAGCAGAATTACTATTAACAGCTTCTAGAGCTTGTTAGAGAATTCCACATCCAAACGGTTATACTAGCATGCTTTTCAGTGTAAATAATACTCTTTTTCTCTTTATTAAGAAAGCATTGCACAAAATAGTTACCAATCCTGATATATTAACCATAAAGTGATTAAATGAATGAATGTGTGGCTCCAGTCATTTTCCACCTTTGAAGCATGATTATTATATATACATATTGTAATATATGTGAGTAAGGCAACTAACCATACAATATATACTGTAGTACTTACTTGGCTACCTCAGGGATTCAGGCTTCTTTTCACTACAGTTAAACATGGATCACAATCACTGATATGTTTAGAAAGAACTCACTTACTGCCAGTGGATGTTGACATTAGGTTTTAAGTCCCAGTGGAGCTTACAATGGAAGGTCCCTATTACATATACATAGACACACACACACACAGGTACATACTAGGGTCAATTATATCGAGAACCATTTAACCTGCCTTTATGTTTTTGAAGTGTGAGAGGAAACCAGAGAACCCAGAGAAACTCTTTGCAGGAGTTTGTCAGGAATCAAACTTTGAACACCATCATTGCAAGACCTCACCACCATGTGCTAACTGTCCAATCCAGATGTCTTAGAAAGAGATGACTCTTTTTATAAAGCAGGTGTGCATTGCGCACTATATAGTATAGAGTACCTCTTCCCCTAAACTTATACCCAGCTTGGCTCCCTCAGTTTCACCATGTTGTTTACTAGCTAATTGTAAAAAACAATAACATTGTTTGTTCTTTTTATATTAAACTAATAAGAATAATTAATTTCACCTAATTAGAGGGAGCCTGTGGCATAATTGTGCTTAAACAGTGTTCTTGTAATAACAGACACTAAGGGACAAATTTACTTAAGGTGGAATATCGAGGGTTAATTAACCATCGATATTCGATTGTCGAAGTTAAATCTAAGCCAAAGTCGAAGGATTTAGCGCTATTCGTTCGTTCGATCGAACGATCGACGAAAAATCGTTTGATCGAACGATTAAATCCTTCGAATCGTTCAATTTGAAGGATTTTAATCCATCGATGGAACGATTTTTGTTTGACCAAAAAAAGCTAGCAAAGCCTATGGGGACCTTTCCCATAGGCTAAAATTGACTTCGGTAGCTTTTAGGTGGCGAACTAGGGGGTCAAAGTTTTTTCTTAAAGAGACAGTACTTTGACTATCGAATGGTTGAATAGTCGAACGATTTTTAGTTCGAATCGATTGATTCGAAGTCGAAGTCGTAGTCGAAGGTCGAAGTAGCCCATTCGATGGTCGAAGTAGCCCATTCGATGGTCGAAGTAGCCAAAAAAAAACATTTGAAATTCAAAGTTTTTTTCCTCTATTCCTTCACTTGAGCTAAGTAAATGGGCCCCCATGTCCTCACAATAAGCTACGGCTACTGGTGAGTTGTTGAGTTTACCTACAGCTGAGCAAACCAGGAAGAAAAAAGAAAAACTGTTACAAATATTGCAAAGAATTAAATGAGCCACAACCAACCCCCCCCCCCCCCACCCCACAGATGTCTGAATTACTTTGATTTCAACACTGGAAAAAATGCAGAGGAAGTCGAAATATTGCTAATTAGGAATCTGAAAATTAAAGAAAATGTCATGTTTTCTCTTTCAACTTGACTAGTTCTGGAGACAGTAGAACAATATCATTATACACCTCAAAACTAAAACTGTCAACAAGTGTACTGGAATCTCTGACACACATTTCATCCTGCCCTCCCAGTGGAATGACTTTGCTTTCATACAAATTGTTCCCTTTATACACCTCACTTGCCCGAGAGTCTCCCTAGGATTGCCATCTACCAAACCAGGAGACATCCATGTTGCTACTCTTACACATTTGCTTTTTACCTTTGATGGACCAAAAACAATAATGTGGTACGAGAATATTTTGTGTTGCACAGAAAAATTCTGTGTTTTTGTGTACATCTTTACAAAATGATAGGCAATATAAAATAATATCCAAAAAGTATATTCATCAAGGCCAGAGACAGTACAGAAATGGGAGGGACACAAGTAGGACAGTAACACATCACTTTCAAAAGAGGACAATCAAAAGATGTTCAAACTGCAAGGTAAAGTAATAATGGTTCTAATAAAAACCCAGTAGTAAGTAGGGATGTAGCGAACGTCGGAAAAAAAGTTCGCGAACATATTCGCGAACTTGCGCAAAAATGCGAGCGGTTCGCGAACCCCATAGACTTCAATGGGAAGGCGAACTTTAACATCTAAAAAAGACATTTCTGGCCAGAAAAATGATTTTAAAGTTGTTTAAAGGGTGCAACGACCTGGACAGTGGCATGCCAGAGGGGGATCAAGGGCAAAAATGTATCTGAAAAATCTGCCTGTGTGTGCTTGGAAGAGATAGTGTAGGGGGAGAGCTGTTAGTGATTTCAGGGACAGATGATAGTAAGTTTGCTGGCTAGTAATCTGCTTGATACTGCTCTGTATTGGAGGGACAGAAGTCTGCAGGGATTTGAGGGACATTTTAGCTTAGGTAGCTTTGCTGGCTAGTAATCTACTGTTCTCTTTAAACAACTGCCATACGTTGACCTTGTAGGCATTGTTTGCCCAGTTTTTTTGGACGCAGCCACTGAAGCACAGTTGCCAGAAAAAATATGCCATATAAATGCTGAAAATAGTAATTTTTCGCCATACGTTGACCTTGTAGACATTGTTTGCCCAGTTTTTTTGGTTGCAGCCACTGAAGCACAGTTGCCAGAAAAAATATGCCATATAAATGCTGAAAATATAAGTTTTTTTGGTTGCAGCCACTGAAGCACAGAGGCCAGAAAAATTATGCCATATAAATGCTGAAAATATAAATTTTTTTGGTTGCAGCCACTGAAGCACAGAGGCCAGAAAAATTATGCCATATAAATGCAGAAAATATGCATTTTTTTGGTTGCAGCCACTGAAGCACAGAGGCCAGAAAAATTATGCCATATAAATGCAGAAAATATGCATTTTTTTGGACGCAGCCACTGAAGCACAGTTGCCAGAAAAAATATGCCATATAAATGCTGAAAATAGTCATTTTTCGCCATACGTTGACCTTGTAGACATTGTTTGCCCAGTTTTTTTGGTTGCAGCCACTGAAGCACAGTTGCCAGAAAAAATATGCCATATAAATGCTGAAAATATAAATTTTTTTGGTTGCAGCCACTGAACCACAGAGGCCAGAAAAATTATGCCATATAAATGCAGAAAATATGCATTTTTTTGGACGCAGCCACTGAAGCACAGAGGCCAGAAAAATTATGCCATATAAATGCAGAAAATATGCATTTTTTTGGACGCAGCCACTGAAGCACAGTTGCCAGAAAAAATATGCCATATAAATGCTGAAAATAGTCATTTTTTGCCATACGTTGACCTTGTAGACATTGTTTGCCCAGTTTTTTTTGGTTGCAGCCACTGAAGCACAGAGGCCAGAAAAAATTAAACCAGTAGGGTTTGCACCCTAGTTTGTAACGGTGGCGGAGGGAGGAGGACGCTAAAGGACAGCTGTGTGTGGAGTCATGAGGCTTGAAGAGAAGGACAGCTGCATAGAAGTCAGAACAAGTCTTCCGGCGTGCAGTAACCCTCCGAGATCCACCCCTCATTCATTTTAATAAAGGTCAGGTAATCGACACTTTTGTGACCTAGGCGAGTTCTCTTCTCAGTTACAATCCCTCCTGCTGCACTGAAGGTCCTTTCTGAGAGCACACTTGAGGCTGGGCAAGACAAGAGGTTCATGGCAAATTGTGACAGCTCTGGCCACAGATCAAGCCTGCGCACCCAGTAGTCCAGGGGTTCATCGCTCCTCAGAGTGTCGATATCTGCAGTTAATGCCAGGTAGTCCGCTACCTGCCGGTCGAGGCGTTCTTTGAGGGTGGATCCAGAAGGGTTGTGGCGCTGCCTTGGACAGAAAAACATTTGCATGTCTGACGTTACAGACTGGCCAAAGGGCTTTGTCCTTGCAGGTGTGCTCGTGGCAGGATTACTGGCACCTCTGCCCCTGGAATGTTGATGAGTTCCTGAAGTGACATCACCCTTAAAAGCATTGTACAACATGTTTTGCAGGCTGGTTTGTAAATGCCGCATCTTTTCGGACTTGTGGTATGTTGGTAACATTTCTGACACTTTATGCTTGTACCGAGGGTCTAGTAGCGTTGCGACCCAGTACAGGTCCTTCTCCTTAAGCCTCTTGATACGGGGGTCCTTCAACAGGCATGACAGCATGAAAGACCCCATTCTCACAAGGTTGGATGCAGAGCTATCCATCTCCGCTTCCTCATTATCAAGGACTGCATCATCCACGGTCTCCTCCCCCCAGCCACGTACAAGACCAGGGGTCCCCAAAAGGTCACCACTAGCCCCCTGGGAAGCCTGCTCCTGTTGGTCCTCCTCCTCCACAAAGCCACCTTCCTCCTCTGACTCCATTTCTGGCACCTCTCCCTGCGTTGCAGCAGGTGCCTGGGTTCGTTCTGGTGATTCCGACCAGAAATCGTGCGCTTCCAGCTCCTCGTCACGCTGGTCTACAGCCTCATCTGTCACTCGTCGCTTGGCACGCTCCAGGAAGAAAGCGAAGGGTATTAGGTCGCTGATGGTGCCTTCGGTGCGACTGACCATATTTGTCACCTCTTCAAAAGGTCGCATGAGCCTGCAGGCATCGCGCATAAGCACCCAGTAACGGGGGAAAAAAATCCCCAGCTCTGCAGATCCAGTCCTACCACCCAGTTCAAAAAGGTACTCGTTGACGGCCCTTTGTTGTTGCAGCAGACGTTCCAACATAAGGAGCGTTGAATTCCAGCGAGTCTGGCTGTCAGAAATCAAACGCCTGACTGGCATGTTGTAGCGCTGCTGAATGTCAGCAAGGCGTGCCATGGCTGTGTAGGAACGTCTGAAATGGGCCGACACCTTTCTGAACTGGGTGAGAACGTCCTGGAATCCTGGGTACTTGGAGACAAAACGTTGGACTATTAAATTTAACACATGTGCCATGCAGGGCACATGTGTTAAATTGCCCAGTCTCAACGCTGCCAACAGATTGCTTCCATTGTCACACACCACTTTTCCGATCTGCAGTTGGTGTGGGGTCAGCCACCGATCGGCCTGTGACTGCAGAGATGACAGGAGTACAGATCCGGTATGGTTTTTGCTTTCCAGGCACGTCATCCCCAAGACAGCGTGACAACGGCGTACCTGGCACGTCGAATAGCCTAGGGGGAGCTGGGGGTGCACAGGTGTGGAGGAGGAGAAGGAGGACCCAGCAGCAGAGTAAGAAGAAGAAGAGGAAGAAGACGAGGTAGAGAGCGATGGAGGAGTAGAGGTGGTGGCAGAACCGCGGGCAATCCGTGGCGGTGACACCAACTCCACTGTTGTTGTTGAGCTACCCATTCCCTGCTTCCCAGCCATTACCAAGTTCACCCAGTGGGCAGTGTAGGTGATATACCTGCCCTGACCATGCTTGGAGGACCATGCGTCAGTAGTCATATGGACCTTTGGCCCAACACTAAGTGACAGAGATGCGGTAACTTGGCTCTGCACATGTTGGTACAGGTGTGGTATTCCCTTTTTAGAAAAAAAATTGCGGCTGGGTACCTTCCACTGCGGTGTCCCAATTGCTACAAATTTGCGGAAGGCCTCAGAGTCCACCAGCTGGTATGGTAAAAGCTGGCGGGCTAAGAGTGCAGACAAGCCAGCTGTCAGACGCCGGGCAAGGGGGTGACAGTCAGACATTGGCTTCTTACGCTCAAACATGGCCTTCACAGAAACTTGGCTGGTGGCAGATGACTGGGAATGGGAACAGGTGGTCAAGGTGGAAGGCGGAGTGGAGGGTAGTTCAGACGGGTCAAGGAGAGCAGAGGTAGAGCAGTAAGATGCTGGACCAGAAGGAGTGTGGCTTTTAGTTTGCCTGTTGCCTTTGAGGTGTTGCTCCCAAAGTGCTTTGTGCTTGCCGCTCATGTGCCTTCGCATAGAAGTTGTACCTATGTGGCTGTTGGGCTTACCAAGGCTCAGTTTCTGACTGCACTCATTGCAAATTACAATGCTTTTGTCAGAGGCACACACATTAAAAAAATCCCACACTGCTGACTTTTTGGAAGTGTGCGATCTGGCGGTAACAGTAGAAGTTGGCGGCATTGGCGGCAATGGCGGGTGCGTTGGCCGGCTGAACACAGGTGCCGATACATGTTGTTGCCCTACTGATCCCTGCGGGCTGTCCTCCCTGCTTCTTCTAAGTCTTATTCTCCTACTGCCTCTCTGACTCTCCGTCTCTCCATCTGAACTACCCTCCTCTTGGTCTCTTCTACTAGGCACCCACAAAACATCAATCTCCTCATCATCATTCTCCTCAGATGCATCAATTTCTTCTGACACATCACAGAAGGAAGCAGCAGCGGGGACCTCCTCCTCATCACTCATTATGTCCATCTCTGTCGTGTTCTCTGCCAGAATTAAATCTGGTGTAACGTCCTCATCTCCTTCATCTTCTTCTGGCAATAATGGTTGCGCATTACTCAGTTCAAGAAACTCATGGGAAAATAACTCCTCTGACTCCAGTGAAGAAGGGGCACCGGTGGTGGAGGAAGTGTTACGTGGGGTGGCCATAGCAGTGGAGGATGAGGAGGATGTTGTGGTAAAGTTAGAAACGGTAGAGGATGGGGTGTGCTGTGTAAGCCAGTCAACTACCTCTTCAGCATTTTGGGAGTTCAGGGTCATTGGCTTTTTAAAACTGGGCAATTTGCTAGGGCCACAGGATTGCATAGCAGCACGGCCCCTAGCACGGCCTCTGCGTGGCGGCCTGCCTTTGCCTGGCATTATTTTTAAAAAAACAACAACAACAAAAACTCAGTTGGTTTTTCTGGAAACGATAATACACACAGCTAGATGGCAGTTTGAAGAAAACAGTGTGCAAATAATGCCTCCAAGATCAACGTATACACTACTACAGCGGTGGATACGGATTACGTAAAATATATGAATGCTGCTTGAAAAAAAGTAACTCAAGTGGTTTTTCTAGAGACGATAATATTATCAATATTTAGACAAAATGTGAACAAGCTCACACAGCTAGATGGCGGTTTGAAGAAAACACTGTGCAAATACTGCCCACAAGATCAACGTATACACTACTACAGCGGTGGATACGGATCTCGTAAAATTTATTATGGCTGCTTGAAAAAAGTCACTCCGGTGTTTTTTCTGGAGACGGTAATATTATGGATATTTAGACAGAATGTGAACAAGGTCACACAGCTAGATGGCAGTTGGTTGAATAACACACTGGGCAAAAAATGCCTACAGGGCAAATAATGCCTAAAAGGTCAATTTATACACTAATACAGCGATGGATACGGATTACGTAAAATATATTATGGCTGCTTGAAAAAAGTCACTCCGGTGTTTTTTCTGGAGACGGTAATATTATGGATATTTAGACAGAATGTGAACAAGGTCACACAGCTAGATGGCAGTTGGTTGAATAACACACTGGGCAAAAAATGCCTACAGGGCAAATAATGCCTAAAAGGTCAACTTATACACTACTACAGCGATGGATACGGATTACGTAAAATATATTATGGCTGCTTGAAAAAAGTCACTCCGGTGTTTTTTCTGGAGACGGTAATATTATGGATATTTAGACAGAATGTGAACAAGGTCACACAGCTAGATGGCAGTTGGTTGAATAACACACTGGGCAAAAAATGCCTACAGGGCAAATAATGCCTAAAAGGTCAACTTATACACTACTACAGCGATGGATACGGATTACGTAAAATACAGTATATTATGGCTGCTTGAAAAAAGTCACTCCGGTGTTTTTTCTGGAGACGGTAATATTATGGATATTTAGACAGAATGTGAACAAGGTCACACAGCTAGATGGCAGTTGGTTGAATAACACACTGGGCAAAAAATGCCTACAGGGCAAATAATGCCTAAAAGGTCAACTTATACACTACTACAGCGATGGATACGGATTACGTAAAATATATTATGGCTGCTTGAAAAAAGTCACTCCGGTGTTTTTTCTGGAGACGGTAATATTATGGATATTTAGACAGAATGTGAACAAGGTCACACAGCTAGATGGCAGTTGGTTGAATAACACACTGGGCAAAAAATGCCTACAGGGCAAATAATGCCTAAAAGGTCAATTTATACACTACTACAGCGATGGATACGGATTACGTAAAATATATTATGGCTGCTTGAAAAAAGTCACTCCGGTGTTTTTTCTGGAGACGGTAATATTATTGATATTTAGACAGAATGTGAACAAGGTCACACAGCTAGATGGCAGTTGGTTGAATAACACACTGGGCAAAAAATGCCTACAGGGCAAATAATGCCTAAAAGGTCAACTTATACACTACTACAGCGGTAGTAAAATAAAAAAAAGTAAAATAAAAAAAAAATGAATATTAAAAAAAAAAAAATTAAAGTTGGTGCTGCTGAACTACTAGGAGCAGCAGATTAGCACACCAGTCCCACTCCCCAACACTGCTAGACTAATAGCACTGGGCTCTTATAGTAGTAGTAGTAGTAGTAGTAGTAAAACAACAAAAAAATAAATAAAAGCAGTCCTTACAAGGACTACTGTTATTGCAGCAGTCAGCAGATGAGATCAGAAGCAGGACAGCTGCCCACTGCAGCTACATACAGAGCACTGCAGTAGAAGGTAGATTACTAGCCAGCAAAGCTACCTAAGCTTAAATGTCCCTCAAACCCCTGCAGACTTCTGTCCCTCCAATAACAGAGCAGTATCAAAACGATTACTAGCCAGCAAACTTTCAACTGTCCCTGAAATCACTAACAGGCAGCAGCTCTCTCCCTACACTATCTCTTCAGCACACACAGGCAGAGTGAAAAAACGCTGCAGGGCTTCGGTTTTTATAGGGAAGGGGAGTGGTCCAGGGGAGAGCTTCCTGATTGGCTGCCATGTACCTGCTGGTCTGGGGTGAGAGGGCAAAAAAAAGCGCCAACAATGGCGAACCCAAAATGGCGAACGTCGCGCGACGTTCGCGAACTTCCGGCGAGCGCGAACACCCGATGTTCGCCGGCGAACAGTTCGCGCCATCTCTAGTAGTAAGCATCAATAGGCTGCCATAGGTGCCTTCTATCAAAGATGTTGTAGGTTTGCCCTAGACACGGGAGAGATATGTTTGATATTTAGTTTGCAGGACTTCATTATTAATTCTGTTCAACGTTAGATTTGAGTCAAAGGTAACTATTCTCCCATGTAACCGATTTATAGAAAGAAGGGAATGTGAAGAATAAGGGAAGAAAGGTTGTATCTTGAGTCAGATATCACAAACCAGGAGACAAGCTGATATCTGAAACTCTTATCTGTTTTGAGTCTTATCCCGTTTACTGTATATATACAGGTATGGGATCCATTATCTGGAAACCCATTATCCATAATTATGGAAATGTTATCTCCCACAGACTCCATTGTATCCAAATAATCCAACTTTTTTTTTATGATTTCCTTTTTCTCTTTAATAATAAAACAGTAGCTTGTACTTGATCCAAACTTAGATACAATTGATCATTTTTGGAAGCACAACCATCATATTGGGTTTATTTAATGTTTACATGATTTTCTAGTAGATGTAAGGTATGAAGAACCAAATTACATAAAGTTCTACGTCCCAAGCATTCTGGATAACAGGCCCATACCTGTACAAAGGTAATTAAGGCTACCTGGGTGAAAGTACATATAGGGGCAGTGGAGCTTGACCAGGTGAGTAATGCAGAAAATGAAATATATGAGGGAATTAGAGTGTTTGGGGCTATAATTCTTTTTTGACCATCTGAAGAATGGGCTTTCAATTTAAAAATGTGATACCATGACTTAATTTAATGGTGGGGGTGACTTTTGGTGGCTTAAGCGTAAATGTAGTGGGTGGACAGTGGGTAGAAGGTACTGTTGGTTAGCACTTCTGCTTTGAAGAGCTAGGTCAATTGCAGCCTGTGCGCTATTTGCAAATATTTTGTTTGTACTCCATGGGGCAGATTTATCAAGGGTCGAAGTGAATTTTATGGAATTTTCGAAGTAAAAAAATTAGAAATACGAAGTAATTTTTTGGATACTTCAACCATCGAATAGGATAATACGACTTCGAATTTACTTTGAATTCAATTCAAAGTAAAAATAGTTTGAATATTCGACCATTTGATAATCGAAGTACTGTCTCTTTAAAAAAACTTCGACTTCAATAATTCACCAAATTAAACCTGCCAAAGTGCTATGTTAACCTATGGGGACCGTCTGCAATCATTTTTCTAAGTCTTTACACATTGAAGTAAAATCGTTCAATCGTGCCCTAAAATCGTTCGAATTGTTTGTTCAAATGATTTTACTTTGATCGTTCGATGGCCAAATTCGGTGAAAAATACTTCGACTTCAATATTCGAAGGATTTTAATTCGATGGTCGAATTTCGAAGTATTTTACACTTTGAAATTCGACCCTTAATAAATCTGCCCCTATGTGTCTGCATGGGTTCTCCAGTTTCCTTTCTCATTGCAAAAACATACAGAAAGGTAAGCTGGCCACAGATGAAATCGTTTTTTGTGTTCTTTTATTTTATATCTATAAAGGATCTATTGATGTGTTTATTTGGACAGCTGTTAATTGAGTTGTGTATTGGCTTAATGGGTGTGAATCTATATCTATGACAATAGTATGAAACATTTCTTAGCTCTTCATGGTCCTGATAATTTTACTTTACTATTTTTCCCTGGACTTACGTAAAAAGATAAAACAAGTTCTTTATCATTTTCAGTTCAACATGGACTACTGATTTTAGCACTGGTTGTCCCCCCAGGAAACAACAAAATGTATATTTAACCTTCCAAAAGCAGTCAGCTAGAAGTTGTTTGTGGTAGAGCACAGTTTAGTCTATGTTCCTAAGTCTCCTTTGTGCTGCAGTTGAATTGGTTTACATAGATTTTGTCCTTTAGGTTTGGACATGGTATAATTTGTCCTCAAAATTGTATTTCTCAGCTCAGACTGTGAGTTGGTTTTGTTGGACAAGACAATTTTGTTTACAAAAGGGAATACAACCATTCACATTGCAATGCAACAACAGGAGCCATAATGTCACGTCAGTGTAAATACAAGGGATAAATCCAAGGATTAATTATTGGCATTGACAGCACTGGGATTGTGGAAACAATAAATGACACAGGATTTTAAAGGATAGAGAAAAGCCATTTGAGAGACAGATAAGTGAATAGTAAAGAATTTAAGAAAGCAGGGTTACCATTTTCATGGGAGTATATGTATTTAGTTTATTTATGTTTAGTTTGTTTAGAATTCTAACATGTGACTGATGATTATAATTCTTAAAATTGCATTTTATGTTTCTATTTCAGAAGGGGTCATTTACAAACACTTGACTTGGCTGGACATGGGGGTTATGCCCATTCTACAATTTTTGTTGGGGTCCTTTAAAGACCATGTATAGTCCTGCATTCAGGTCAGGTCAGTCCTGCATTCAGATTACATATATAATCCTATCACGCAGTGGCAAAGGAAAGAGAACTGTAGGTTTCTGGTGGACGCAGAGAGCTGGAAGGCCCCACCAAAAGCTGTCATTTGGCACAGACTGGCACAGGGAGGCCAGATACTGTGCCGGGAGCAACAGAGAGTGTGAGAGGAGTCCAGATTGGAGGAATCAGCACTTGCAGGGGATTCCCTTCTGAGTATCCAAAGGGGCTGGATTTGCACTGCATGTCCACAAGTGCTTGACTCGTCTAAAGGTTCTGTGTATCCAAAAGAGACTTTTGGAGTAAGTATCATATTTAAAGTGACGTTATCCTAAAGGAGCTCTTGAAGATTTTATAGACTGAGTTTGTTGGACTCACTAAACGTACTTTATTTCTTTTAGTTAGATAGACAGTTTGCATCTGCCTAGTTAGTAAGTGAGGCCCCTATTACCACCGGTTAGGGTAAACAGTTATTTAGTTCACAAAGTTTGTGGTTTATTACTGTTTCCTAGTGGGGCCAACTGTAGGTGCATTCCTGGATCCCACTAGATGCGGTCTCTCCCAATACCACTACCCAACACATCAGGTTTGGGTTTGTCCCATGCCATCAGGTAAGCACCACAAGTAGTATGATTAATAATCATTTTGACAATACCAAAATGCCCTATATTTTCTTTTTCACTTTCCTCATTTTTACTTAAGGTTTCAAGTAATGTATTATGTGATTCTGTATGTAACAGACATGAGGAATGAAATCTTCTGGCATTACACAAAGTAATAAAAAAAGATCTGACACATTCAATATAGAAATGCAACAATCAATAATGATGGCCATGCACAGCTGCATACAGTATCTTTTCTAATTCTCACAAATGTTCTATCTGCACTCTCAGATCCATGACATTATTTTATTCCTCAAATGGATATTTAAAATATACAAGGAAACAGATAAATAGGCCTCACCATGCACCTCATAATATTTAACTTCAGTGCAGTTTGTGGTCTGGAGAGTATTAGGGTTGTATATTATCTCATGGCAGGTATGCCAGAGAAACTCTGAGATGACTTATAATGTCCACATAATACTGTACAGCTGTCAGCTCATGATGGACATTCCACTTCTTCACCTTCTTAAGGGGACGAAGATAAATATAATATATACAAGTCAGTGTCATAAAGGTGGATGGGATCGTTTACATGCTGCATTTGTTAAAAAAGGCAGAGACCTTCACAATGCGCTTTTATAGGGGCCTCGTTTTCATGTTGTGTGAGATGATTTACATTGAGGAATGGTTTAGAAAGGAGTGTAAAAGAAATGTTATATTTAATTGTGTATTTCTTTGTGCGAGTGATTTAACACCGTCCATTGCAAATAAGGAAAACATCTGTTATAAAGAACTGGTGCTTTTGGTTTATTTTCTTGACAACTGCATTTTACACCTCCTAAGAGCCCATATAAGCTATTAAAGGAGATGGGGGAAATGCAGGAGCTAAGCATTGGAGGAAAAATATAAATTTAAAAATGAGTAGGCGGCACTTCCAAGGCAATTTATTTATGGTGGAATTTTACATAGAGTTTTTTGCGACTGCCCAATTAAATACACATCGTGGCAAAAAAATGGGATTTCAAGATTTATTAAGTACAAAAAAAATTTAAAAAAAAATCAGCATCTAAAATATGAGTTCATGAATGTGGTTTCTTTTTCATGTTTTTAATTAATCAAGTTTTCATCATTCAAGTTTTTTAACAAATAAAAGCACATTTAAGTTCTGTGAATTTATGGGTTTATTCTAGTTAGAAAAAAAAATCGAAAATTACCAAATTTAAATCTTGACAAATAGGCCTCCCCGGGAATAAACATACAGTTGGGGGCAGATTTATTATGTGGTGTAAAAATAGCTAAATAATTCGCCACACATTGGCAGGCAGCCCTGTGTAAAAAATTGCGTAATTTTTTACGAGTTATTTCTTTGAGCAACTTCCGCTGGAACTTACTTACAAAGAAGCTGGTTTATAAATGTTCATATTTTTACCACAGTTCAAGTTATTGGTGCTACAACTCACTAATTTGATTTCACTAATTTGATTTACGGTCGAACAGTTTAATTAATTGCATAAAACTTTAAAACTTTGATTGTAAAGCTTGGGCATCTATAAGTTTGCAAGTTCATGTAGAAGTCAATGTAAGCAATGTTCTCAACCCATTGAAAGTGATGACTACAACATAAGCATGCAACATTCACAGTTCTGTTCAGTCAAGTTTTATAGATACACATTTTTTAAATAAATAAGCATATATTCATTTGTTAAAGGGATACTTTCATGGGAAAAACATGTTTTTTTTTCCAAAATACACCAGTTAATAGTGCTCCAGTAGACTTTTGCGCTGACATTTGTTTTTCAAAAGAACAGATTTTTTTTATATTTAATTTCAAAATCTGGCATGGGGCTAGACATATTGCTACTAGGGTTGCCACCTTTGTGTGGCTCACTATACGGTCAGTTGGCAGGGCCATGATGTCATTGGGGCGGGTCAGTGATGTTGCGAGTAGGGTGTGCTACATCATGTGCGCGGGCTATGATGTGGCGATCAGCTATTAGCCATGTTAATCAAGGGAGATCTTGCCTGGTTTTTCCTTTTTTGGAAAACCAGACAGCCCTTGACCGGGCTGTCTGGGTCAAATCTGGACAGGTGGCAACCTTAATTCCTATACTGGTCTAGCACAGTCTCTCTCCATTCTGGGTGGACAACACAGTTCAGTTCACATGCAATGTCCCTTTTCCCCAGAGCTCTTTAATCTCCAGGTAGCTCTACCTGCCCCAATGCACGCACTGTGTTTTCATCCGACAGACGGATACATGTACTGTAGTTTGTATATGCAATTTCAGATTTTTCGATTCTCTTCTGCACATCCGACTTCATGCACATCAACGCATGGCGACGAATCGGACATAAGCGCGCCGTGGAGTTCAGCCATTACAGAGAACAATTATTAGAAGTCACAGGGAATAACATTATTCTTGCTTATCCCGTGAAACAGAAGACCAACTTGTGATCATATTGAGGATGTTTTACCAGTTTTTAATCCTTGCTTTCTCAAATTAGTTTAAAGACCCTGGTCTCAAAGGGAATGACAGATTTCAGATGTTTGAGACATATTTCTGCTAACATTTTCTCTGTAACCTTTGCATCCCTCTAATGTTTTTCTGTCATGTCTTCCTAACTGAATGTGCTGATCCCATTTAATGATTTAGGCAAGACTGTGGGTTCACATAAGAGGCTTTTAACCCTTAGCTTCTGATTATGCCAGGAAAACTATATGCACCACGTTATTGGAATGTGTAGGATTAGTAAAAGGTCAGCATGAACGTCAATGACCCTGTGCACCGCGGTAGTAAGAAATCAATACTCGTCCAACAATTGTTTGTACAAAGTCAATATCAGAAGTTGGAATGCAGAATAAAATGAGCCCTGATGACTTGTCAGTCTGTCTATTATGTTGAAGTATGCCCTTTTCTCTGTGTTTACTTGGAGGCTTGCTGGTGTATGCATACAATATTTATGCAGACAAATATATTGCTCAATGACATGTGTAATCACGGTGTTGTTGTGGAATTGCAAATGAATGTGAAATAAATGCTGCAAAGGTGCACCACTGAAGTCTTTGGACCTTTGAGGCAGCTTCAATTACCTGAAATCTGGGGTGCTGCACTGTAATTACATATTCCAAATTTGTGATCTTTACATCCGTCTAAAAATAAATAATGGTGTCCATAGTATCACAAACAGCTCATGGCATGGCTAATGGCATATAGCCTTGTCAAAATGGAGGAACAAGAGAATATAGGACATTACTCCAATAATATTTACCTTCCCAGTTTTAAGGACATTTATCCATCAGATCCAAAGTTGCTGTTGCCCTGAAATTCCCAGCTTATCATGAACAGCCTTTTGTTGTCACTGAAATGTGTAGGTTGGCCATAGGCTGCCTCTGGTTGTTTTATTAAACAGAAATTTACTGGAGAGGTGCTTCATGTTTCATTTTAAGGACTCAATGGGCCCATAAAACTACATAGTAACAATACTCAGGAGGTTATTTATCAACATCCGAAAAAGTTCTCACTATTTTCTGAAACCTACTCCGACCAAATCCGCACTGACTTTTCCCCCCTATTTATTTATACATTTTCACAAATTTTTCATGTGAGGAAATAGTCAAGATAAAATCATTAAAAAAACACAGAATCCTTTTTTGGGATTTTGAGTTTGAAACCCACTTTTTTTGTAAAATCAACAGAAAGCTAAGATTTGATCTGCCATTTACTTTTCTTGGCTGGTCTGAGTTGGAGTACTTCATCAGCCTTTTAACATCATTGTATTTTCCCCTTTAAAATCCGACCAGAAAAATTTGGACTTTAATAAATAACCCCTTTAATGTTGTGCAGAACAAGAGAAATACAACCTCCTCATTAAAGAGAAACCTTCTAGAACCTTAATAAGTCATTTCCAGTCGAGTTATCAAAAGTAGATCCTTTGATTGCATTGCTGTCAGGAGCACCCGTTGTCACTCCAAGATGGTGGTGCCCATGAACTACGTGGGCCGTTTGGAGGCGTCTTGATGCCAGCATGATGTCGTCACATGCCTGGTGTCAATATTGAAAATAAAAGGACTTCTAGGTCATGGTTTCAATGCCCTATTATAGGAATTGCTGAATCTTTTTCCAGGGTTTCCTAGATTCCGAAATTACTGTTTCCTGGATTCCTGACCCTCTGCTAGACCCTGATTCTGATTCTTTCTGCCTACCTTATTGAACTCTTGCCTGGACTTGACTACTCTTACGCCTGACCCCTTTGGATACCGCAAACTTGGACTTTAACCCCTAAGCTTCCTCCTTAGTCTGGACTTCTCTGCTAGGAGCCGATAGGCCCCTGACAATTGCCTTGTGATGAAGCACTGCTGGGCATCTACTCCATGGGAGAGAAACAAAACTTTTATCTGCTATATAACAAGCCAACTGACTGCCTCATGGAGGGCATTTGATGGCCCAGGGAGATTTTATTTGTGTATTAGACAGGGTTTTTATATGATGGAAAACACGCAATTGAAGTTCAAACCTGGAAGTGCAGAAATCTTGGAATACTAAAAATCCTTTGATAGGTATCTTCCATAGTTTATTGGATCATTTAAAGTATTATAACACCTATTGTGATTAGATACAAATCACTCTAAGAGAACAACACAGTAAGGAGTTTGCAGGAAACTGGATTTCAGTGAGATGTTTGCAGGGAACCATGGACGTGGACCCATCTTATATAACTTTGCAACAATGGAAATGTAGGATATCTTGCTGGAAGAATAAGCTTTTATATTTCTGCAACAAAACAGGGAAGGGGCAATCTGTTTGGATTGTTTTGAATCTTCTTCCCTGTAAACTGAAAACATTTTATTGTTGGTAGTTGAGCAAAGCTTGAGCTGTTTACTGTTCTAGAAACCAATAGCATAGGTTGGCATGGGTCATTGACTTCAGTTTTGCAGACCAAATTACAACATCCTGTACACCAACGGTTCTGAGTTGTGGAGTTGGCCCCACTAGGGAACATGGAGCAGATGCAGGGATGGGGCTAAGCTTGAAGGTCAGTTAAAGTGTGAATTTGGATAATTGTCATATTCTGTTCCTTGATACTGTTTACCTGAAATTCAACTTGAAGGTCAAATAGGGTGAGATTCCGTTGTGGTGGAAACTGTGGCTGGATGGTTGATAAATACATTTTCTTCCTATAGAAAGAGAGTTAAGAAATCTAAAACATTAAGGAAAATTTGAACAGCTGATACACCTACAGCTCCCTTGCACATCCGACCTTGGTATGAGTTAAGGAGGCCCTGAACAAAGGTTGGATGTGCAAGGGAGCTGTAGGTGTATCAGCTGTTTTTCTTAACTTTTTAGATTTCTTTAATCTCTTATTGCTATATAGTCTACGGCAGTGATTCACAACCAGTGACTCCCGGGCAACATGTTGCTCACCAACCACTTGGCTGTTGCTCCCAATAGCCTCAAAGCAGATGCTAATTTTTGAATACCTGGCTTAGAATGTACTTTTGTGTGCATAAACAGTGTCGGACTGGCCCACAGGGATACCAGGAAAAGTCCCGGTGGGCCCAGGTGTCAGAAGGCCCTTGTGCTGCTAAACATTTGGCCTATTTCATGGTCATTCCAAGAGGCTAAAAAGATGGAATAATAGATTATAGTATGTAAAGAAGAGAGACTAGGAGAAGAGAGGTTGAGCGAGAAGAGGAAGAATAATAGTACTGAGAGTGGGGCCCCTGCTCTAAATTTTCTTGGTGGGCCCCTGGTCTATGTTTTTTTGGGTGGGCCCTTGGTATTCCAGTCCAACACTGTGCATAAAAAGCAGAAAAAGCCAAAAAAATACAATATATTCTGGCAGTCCACATAGGGGCTGCCAAACTTCTCCTCACAGTGCTTACTTGGCATCCTCAGTAACTTTTGTTACTCTCCAATAATGATGAGCAAACCTGATCTGTTTTGCAACAAATTTGCCTAATGCATTGAAGTTTATGGGCAATGAATTGTTTTTGACACACGACTATTTTCTTTCACCCATTGGAGTTGATGGACGGCTTTTTCGCCGCGAAACCTAGGGAAAGATTCCGCTTATCACTACTCCTAACTATTTTTACTTTTGAATGTGACTCACAGGTAAAAAAATGGTTGGGGACCCCCAGTTTAAGGTATTGTTTGTTATAAATTCTTAATCTCTATGTGATTGTAGAAGTTCCCATGTTATATTGTGTTACTAATTTAATCTGTATCAAGCTTTCTAAAGATATTCATATTTTTTATATATTACACCTTGTGAATAGAAGGGAGTGTTTCTTAAAATCCTAAACATTAGAGATGGCGCGAACTGTTCGCCGGCGAACTTGTTCGCGCGAACATCAGGTGTTCGCGCTCGCCGGAAGTTCGCGAACGTCGCGCGACGTTCGCCATTTTGGGTTCGCCATTGTTGGCGCTTTTTTTTGCCCTCTCACCCCAGACCAGCAGGTACATGGCAGCCAATCAGGAAGCTCTCCCCTGGACCACTCCCCTTCCCTATAAAAACCGAAGCCCTGCAGCGTTTTTTTCACTCTGCCTGTGTGTGCTGAAGAGATAGTGTAGGGAGAGAGCTGCTGCCTGTTAGTGATTTCAGGGACAGTTGAAAGTTTGCTGGCTAGTAATCGTGTTGATACTGCTCTGTTATTGGAGGGACAGAAGTCTGCAGGGGTTTGAGGGACATTTAAGCTTAGGTAGCTTTGCTGGCTAGTAATCTACCTTCTACTGCAGTGCTCTGTATGTAGCTGCAGTGGGCAGCTGTCCTGCTTCTGATCTCATCTGCTGACTGCTGCAATAACAGTAGTCCTTGTAAGGACTGCTTTTATTTATTTTTTTGTTGTTTTACTACTACTACTACTACTACTACTACTACTACTACTACTACTACTATAAGAGCCCAGTGCTATTAGTCTAGCAGTGTTGGGGAGTGGGACTGGTGTGCTAATCTGCTGCTCCTAGTAGTTCAGCAGCACCAACTGTAATTTTTTTTTTTTAATATTCATTTTTTTTTTATTTTACTTTTTTTTATTTTACTATCGCTGTAGTAGTGTATAAGTTGACCTTTTAGGCATTATTTGCCCTGTAGGCATTTTTTGCCCAGTGTGTTATTCAACCAACAGCCATCTAGCTGTGTGACCTTGTTCACATTCTGTCTAAATATCCATAATATTACCGTCTCCAGAAAAAACACCGGAGTGACTTTTTTCAAGCAGCCATAATAAATTTTACGTAATCCGTATCCATCGCTGTAGTAGTGTATAAGTTGACCTTTTAGGCATTATTTGCCCTGTAGGCATTTTTTGCCCAGTGTGTTATTCAACCAACAGCCATCTAGCTGTATGACCTTGTTCACATTCTGTCTAAATATCCATAATATTACCGTCTCCAGAAAAAACACCGGAGTGACTTTTTTCAAGCAGCCATAATAAATTTTACGTAATCCGTATCCATCGCTGTAGTAGTGTATAAGTTGACCTTTTAGGCATTATTTGCCCTGTAGGCATTTTTTGCCCAGTGTGTTATTCAACCAACAGCCATCTAGCTGTGTGACCTTGTTCACATTCTGTCTAAATATCCATAATATTACCGTCTCCAGAAAAAACACCGGAGTGACTTTTTTCAAGCAGCCATAATATATTTTACGTAATCCGTATCCACCGCTGTAGTAGTGTATACGTTGATCTTGTGGGCATTATTTGCACAGTGTTTTCTTCAAACCGTCATCTAGCTGTGTGAGCTTGTTCACATTTTGTCTAAATATTGATAATATTATCGTCTCTAGAAAAACCACTTGAGTTACTTTTTTTCAAGCAGCATTCTTATATTTTACGTAATCCGTATCCACCGCTGTGTATACGTTGACCTTGTGGGCATTATTTGCACAGTGTTTTCTTCAAACCGCCATCTAGCTGTGTGAGCTTGTTCACATTTTGTCTAAATATTGATAATATTATCGTCTCTAGAAAAACCACTTGAGTTACTTTTTTTCAAGCAGCATTCTTATATTTTACGTAATCCGTATCCACCGCTGTGTATACGTTGACCTTGTGGGCATTATTTGCACAGTGTTTTCTTCAAACCGCCATCTAGCTGTGTGAGCTTGTTCACATTTTGTCTAAATATTGATAATATTATCGTCTCTAGAAAAACCACTTGAGTTACTTTTTTTCAAGCAGCATTCTGATATTTTACGTAATCCGTATCCACCGCTGTGTATACGTTGACCTTGTGGGCATTATTTGCACAGTGTTTTCTTCAAACCGCCATCTAGCTGTGTGAGCTTTTTCACATTTTGTCTAAATATTGATAATATTATCGTCTCTAGAAAAACCACTTGAGTTACTTTTTTTCAAGCAGCATTCTGATATTTTACGTAATCCGTATCCACCGCTGTGTATACGTTGACCTTGTAGGCATTATTTGCACAGTGTTTTCTTCAAACCGCCATCTAGCTGTGTGAGCTTGTTCACATTTTGTCTAAATATTGATAATATTATCGTCTCTAGAAAAACCACTTGAGTTACTTTTTTTCAAGCAGCATTCTTATATTTTACGTAATCCGTATCCACCGCTGTGTATACGTTGACCTTGTGGGCATTATTTGCACAGTGTTTTCTTCAAACCGCCATCTAGCTGTGTGAGCTTGTTCACATTTTGTCTAAATATTGATAATATTATCGTCTCTAGAAAAACCACTTGAGTTACTGTTTTTTCAAGCAGCATTCTGATATTTTACGTAATCCGTATCCACCGCTGTGTATACGTTGACCTTGTGGGCATTATTTGCACAGTGTTTTCTTCAAACCGCCATCTAGCTGTGTGAGCTTGTTCACATTTTGTCTAAATATTGATAATATTATCGTCTCTAGAAAAACCACTTGAGTTACTGTTTTTTCAAGCAGCATTCTGATATTTTACGTAATCCGTATCCACCGCTGTGTATACGTTGACCTTGTAGGCATTATTTGCACAGTGTTTTCTTCAAACCGCCATCTAGCTGTGTGAGCTTGTTCACATTTTGTCTAAATATTGATAATATTATCGTCTCTAGAAAAAACACTTGAGTTACTTTTTTTCAAGCAGCATTCTGATATTTTACGTAATCCGTATCCACCGCTGTGTATACGTTGACCTTGTAGGCATTATTTGCACAGTGTTTTCTTCAAACCGCCATCTAGCTGTGTGTATTATCGTTTCCAGAAAAACCAACTGAGTTTTTGTTGTTGTTGTTTTTTTAAAAATAATGCCAGGCAAAGGCAGGCCGCCACGCAGAGGCCGTGCTAGGGCCCGTGCTGCTATGCAATCCTGTGGCCCTAGCAAATTGCCCAGTTTTAAAAAGCCAATGACCCTGAACTCCCAAAATGCTGAAGAGGTAGTTGACTGGCTTACACAGCACACCCCATCCTCTACCGTTTCTAACTTTACCACAACATCCTCCTCATCCTCCACTGCTATGGCCACCCCACGTAACACTTCCTCCACCACCGGTGCCCCTTCTTCACTGGAGTCAGAGGAGTTATTTTCCCATGAGTTTCTTGAACTGAGTAATGCGCAACCATTATTGGCAGAAGAAGATGAAGGAGATGAGGACGTTACACCAGATTTAATTCTGGCAGAGAACACGACAGAGATGGACATAATGATGAGTGATGAGGAGGAGGTCCCCGCTGCTGCTTCCTTCTGTGATGTGTCAGAAGAAATTGATGCATCTGAGGAGAATGATGATGAGGAGATTGATGTTTTGTGGGTGCCTAGTAGAAGAGAGCAAGAGGAGGGTAGTTCAGATGGAGAGACGGAGAGTCAGAGAGGCAGTAGGAGAATAAGACTTAGAAGAAGCAGGGAGGACAGCCCGCAGGGATCAGTAGGGCAACAACATGTATCGGCACCTGTGTTCAGCCGGCCAACGCACCCGCCATTGCCGCCAATGCCGCCAACTTCTACTGTTACCGCCAGATCGCACACTTCCAAAAAGTCAGCAGTGTGGGATTTTTTTAATGTGTGTGCCTCTGACAAAAGCATTGTAATTTGCAATGAGTGCAGTCAGAAACTGAGCCTTGGTAAGCCCAACAGCCACATAGGTACAACTTCTATGCGAAGGCACATGAGCGGCAAGCACAAAGCACTTTGGGAGCAACACCTCAAAGGCAACAGGCAAACTAAAAGCCACACTCCTTCTGGTCCAGCATCTTACTGCTCTACCTCTGCTCTCCTTGACCCATCTGAACCACCCTCCACTCCGCCTTCCACCTTGACCACCTGTTCCCATTCCCAGTCATCTGCCACCAGCCAAGTTTCTGTGAAGGCCATGTTTGAGCATAAGAAGCCAATGTCTGACTGTCACCCCCTTGCCCGGCGTCTGACAGCTGGCTTGTCTGCACTCTTAGCCCGCCAGCTTTTACCATACCAGCTGGTGGACTCTGAGGCCTTCCGCAAATTTGTAGCAATTGGGACACCGCAGTGGAAGGTACCCAGCCGCAATTTTTTTTCTAAAAAGGGAATACCACACCTGTACCAACATGTGCAGAGCCAAGTTACCGCATCTCTGTCACTTAGTGTTGGGCCAAAGGTCCATATGACTACTGACGCATGGTCCTCCAAGCATGGTCAGGGCAGGTATGTCACCTACACTGCCCACTGGGTGAACTTGGTAATGGCTGGGAATGGGAAGCAGGGAATGGGTAGCTCAACAACAACAACAACAGTGGAGTTGGTGTCACCGCCACGGATTGCACGCGGTTCTGCCACCACCTCTACTCCTCCATCGCTCTCTACCTCGTCTTCTTCCTCTTCTTCTTCTTACTCTGCTGCTGGGTCCTCCTTCTCCTCCTCCACACCTGTGCACCCCCAGCTCCCCCTAGGCTATTCGACGTGCCAGGTACGCCGTTGTCACGCTGTCTTGGGGATGACATGCCTGGAAAGCAAAAACCATACCGGATCTGTACTCCTGTCATCTCTGCAGTCACAGGCCGATCGGTGGCTGACCCCACACCAACTGCAGATCGGAAAAGTGGTGTGTGACAATGGAAGCAATCTGTTGGCAGCGTTGAGACTGGGAAATTTAACACATGTGCCCTGCATGGCACATGTGTTAAATTTAATAGTCCAACGTTTTGTCTCCAAGTACCCAGGATTCCAGGACGTTCTCACCCAGTCCAGAAAGGTGTCGGCCCATTTCAGACGTTCCTACACAGCCATGGCACGCCTTGCTGACATTCAGCAGCGCTACAACATGCCAGTCAGGCGTTTGATTTCTGACAGCCAGACTCGCTGGAATTCAACGCTCCTTATGTTGGAACGTCTGCTGCAACAACAAAGGGCCGTCAACGAGTACCTTTTTGAACTGGGTGGTAGGACTGGATCTGCAGAGCTGGGGATTTTTTTCCCCCGTTACTGGGTGCTTATGCGCGATGCCTGCAGGCTCATGCGACCTTTTGAAGAGGTGACAAATATGGTCAGTCGCACCGAAGGCACCATCAGCGACCTAATACCCTTCGCTTTCTTCCTGGAGCGTGCCGTGCGACGAGTGACAGATGAGGCTGTAGACCAGCGTGACGAGGAGCTGGAAGCGCACGATTTATGGTCGGAATCACCAGAACGAACCCAGGCACCTGCTGCAACGCAGGGAGAGGTGCCAGAAGTGGAGTCAGAGGAGGAAGGTGGCTTTGTGGAGGAGGAGGAGGAGGACCAACAGGAGCAGGCTTCCCAGGGGGCTAGTGGTGACCTTTTGGGGACCCCTGGTCTTGTACGTGGCTGGGGGGAGGAGACCGTGGATGATGCAGTCCTTGATAATGAGGAAGCGGAGATGGATAGCTCTGCATCCAACCTTGTGAGAATGGGGTCTTTCATGCTGTCATGCCTGTTGAAGGACCCCCGTATCAAGAGGCTTAAGGAGAAGGACCTGTACTGGGTCGCAACGCTACTAGACCCTCGGTACAAGCATAAAGTGTCAGAAATGTTACCAACATACCACAAGTCCGAAAAGATGCGGCATTTACAAACCAGCCTGCAAAACATGTTGTACAATGCTTTTAAGGGTGATGTCACTTCAGGAACTCATCAACATTCCAGGGGCAGAGGTGCCAGTAATCCTGCCACGAGCACACCTGCAAGGACAAAGCCCTTTGGCCGGTCTGTAACATCAGACATGCAAATGTTTTTCTGTCCAAGGCAGCGCCACAACCCTTCTGGATCCACCCTCAAAGAACGCCTCGACCGGCAGGTAGCGGACTACCTGGCATTAACTGCAGATATCGACACTCTGAGGAGCGATGAACCCCTGGACTACTGGGTGCGCAGGCTTGATCTGTGGCCAGAGCTGTCACAATTTGCCATGAACCTCTTGTCTTGCCCAGCCTCAAGTGTGCTCTCAGAAAGGACCTTCAGTGCAGCAGGAGGGATTGTAACTGAGAAGAGAACTCGCCTAGGTCACAAAAGTGTCGATTACCTGACCTTTATTAAAATGAATGAGGGGTGGATCTCGGAGGGTTACTGCACGCCGGAAGACTTGTTCTGACTTCTATGCAGCTGTCCTTCTCTTCAAGCCTCATGACTCCACACACAGCTGTCCTTTAGCGTCCTCCTCCCTCCGCCACCGTTACAAACTAGGGTGCAAACCCTACTGGTTTAATTTTTTCTGGCCTCTGTGCTTCAGTGGCTGCGTCCAAAAAAACGGGGCAAACAATGTCTACAAGGTCAACGTATGGCGAAAAATGACTATTTTCAGCATTTATATGGCATATTTTTTCTGGCAACTGTGCTTCAGTGGCTGCGTCCAAAAAAATGCATATTTTCTGCATTTATATGGCATAATTTTTCTGGCCTCTGTGCTTCAGTGGCTGCAACCAAAAAAATGCATATTTTCTGCATTTATATGGCATAATTTTTCTGGCCTCTGTGCTTCAGTGGCTGCAACCAAAAAAATGCATATTTTGTCCATTTATATGGCATAATTTTTCTAGCCTCTGTGCTTCAGTGGCTGCAACCAAAAAAATGCATATTTTCTGCATTTATATGGCATAATTTTTCTGGCCTCTGTGCTTCAGTGGCTGCAACCAAAAAAATGCATATTTTGTCCATTTATATGGCATAATTTTTCTAGCCTCTGTGCTTCAGTGGCTGCAACCAAAAAAATTCATATTTTCTCCATTTATATGGCATAATTTTTCTAGCCTCTGTGCTTCAGTGGCTGCAACCAAAAAAATGCATATTTTCTCCATTTATATGGCATAATTTTTCTGGCCTCTGTGCTTCAGTGGCTGCAACCAAAAAAATTTATATTTTCAGCATTTATATGGCATAATTTTTCTGGCAACTGTGCTTCAGTGGCTGCGACCAAAAAAATGACTATTTTCAGCATTTATATGGCATATTTTTTCTGGCCTCTGTGCTTCAGTGGCTGCGGCCAAAAAAACTGGGCAAACAATGCCTACAAGGTCAACGACGTTGACCTTGTAGGCATTGTTTGCCCAGTTTTTTTGGCCGCAGCCACTGAAGCACAGAGGCCAGAAAAAATATGCCACATAAATGCTGAAAATAGTCATTTTTTGCCATACGTTGACTCAACGTATATGGCAAAAAATGACTATTTTCAGCATTTATATGGCATATTTTTTCTGGCAACTGTGCTTCAGTGGCTGCGTCCAAAAAAACTGGGCAAACAATGTCTACAAGGTCAACGTATGGCGAAAAATTACTATTTTCAGCATTTATATGGCATATTTTTTCTGGCAACTGTGCTTCAGTGGCTGCGTCCAAAAAAAACTGGGCAAACAATGTCTACAAGGTCAACGTATGGCGAAAAATGACTATTTTCAGCATTTATATGGCATATTTTTTCTGGCAACTGTGCTTCAGTGGCTGCGTCCAAAAAAAACTGGGCAAACAATGTCTACAAGGTCAACGTATGGCGAAAAATGACTATTTTCAGCATTTATATGGCATATTTTTTCTGGCAACTGTGCTTCAGTGGCTGCGTCCAAAAAAACTGGGCAAACAATGCCTACAAGGTCAACGTATGGCAGTTGTTTAAAGAGAACAGTAGATTACTAGCCAGCAAAGCTACCTAAGCTAAAATGTCCCTCAAATCCCTGCAGACTTCTGTCCCTCCAATACAGAGCAGTATCAAGCAGATTACTAGCCAGCAAACTTACTATCATCTGTCCCTGAAATCACTAACAGCTCTCCCCCTACACTATCTCTTCCAAGCACACACAGGCAGATTTTTCAGATACATTTTTGCCCTTGATCCCCCTCTGGCATGCCACTGTCCAGGTCATTGCACCCTTTAAACAACTTTAAAATCATTTTTCTGGCCAGAAATGTCTTTTTTAGATGTTAAAGTTCGCCTTCCCATTGAAGTCTATGGGGTTCGCGAACCGTTCGCGAACCGCTCGCATTTTTGCGCAAGTTCGCGAATATGTTCGCGAACTTTTTTTCCGACGTTCGCTACATCCCTACTAAACATAACAGTTACTGTAACCCTAAATGTAGGTCTGTTTTGTTGTGTGAAAATTATCTTTCTATTATCCCTGTGCGATAGATTGTGCAGAACCAGACAATACCAGGTACATTATTACACTGAATTCAGTCAAAATAGGATTATCCCTTATAGAAACAATTAAAGGGATACTGTCATGGGAAAAAAAATTCAAAATGTATCTACTAATAGTGCTGTTCCAGCAGAATTCTGCACTGAAATCCATTTCTCAAAAGAGCAAACATATTTTTTTATATTTAATTTTGAATTCTGACATGGGGCTAGACATATGGTCAGTTTCCAAGCTGCCCCAAGTCATGTGACTTGTGCTCTGATAAACTACTTCAGTCACTCTTTACTGCTGTACTGCAAGTTGGAGTGATATCATCCCCTCCCCCCCCAGCAACCTAACAACAGAACAATGGGACATTAACCAGATAGCAGCTCCCTAATACAAGATAACAGCTGCCTGGTAGATCTAAGAACAGCACTCAATAGTAAAATCCAGGTCCCTCTGTGACACCTTCAGTTACATTGAGTAGGAGAAACAACAGCTGCCAGAAAGCAGTTCCATCCTAAAGTGCTGGCTCTTTCTGAAAGCACATGACCAGGCAAAATGACCTGAGATGCACCTACACACCAATATTACAACAACAAAAAAATACACTTGCTGGTTGAGGAATTACATTTTATATTGTAGAGTGAATTATTTGCAGTGTAAACAGTGTAATTTAGAAATAAAAAATACATCATGACAGATGATCATAACGTAAGGTTTTTAAAATAAAAACAAGTCTCTACTCTAAATGCAAATTAACTAATGAATATTTTTTCTGTAGTTGTGTAGGTTTAATTTCCCTATGAGCATAAAACAAGTAAGAAATAAAGTGAATCCAGATCGATTTGTTCTGATACACAGTTTGATTCAGAATTCAAAATTCACAGTGCTGTGTAACAAATTATAGTTGATTAGGTTGGAAATCGGTTACAAATCCATCAACAGCTGAAAACTGCAATTAGAAAATCAAGAAACTTGTATGAAATTAAAAAAATAAAATAATTATTCATGCCAAATTTTTCAATCTAAAGTGCCACAACATTTTCAAATTAAGATCGGTGCAAATCATTTAGCTCTTCTCTAAATATGATTAATGTTAAAAGTACAAGGTTTTCATGTTGTGCTACAGGATACTTCCCACAATAGTAGTGGGAAGGATGGTGAAATAAGATATAATAATAATACAGGTATAGGGTCTGTCATCAGGGAAACCCGTTATCCAGAAAGCTTGGAATTACAGGACGGCCATCTCCCATAGACTCCATTTTAATCAAATAATTCACATTTTTAAAAATGGGTCCCTTTTTCTCTCTAATAATAAAATAGTAAATTATACCTGATTCAAACTTTCTATAGGAAGTAAAACAATCCTGGTGGGATTATTTTTTTAGTAGACTTAAAGGAACAGTAACACCAAAAAATTAAAGTGTTTAAAGGAATGCCAATATAATGTACTGTTGCCCTGTACTGGCAAAATTGTTGTATTTGCTTTGGAAATGCTACAATAGTTTATAAAAACAAGCTGCTGTGTAGCCATGGGTGCAGCCATTCAAAGTTGAAAAAGGAGAAAAGGCACAGGATGCACAGTTGATAACAGATACATTCTGTAATATATAATGGTTAGCTACTATGTATCCTGTGCTTGAACTGAACTGAAAGAAAAACAAAGGAAATAATTTTGCAATAAATAAATACAGACATAAAAACAGAACTGAAGGAAAAAAAAAACATTGGCTAATGCATAATGTGACCACAAATGTAATTTATTTGCTGTGGCATGTTTTTAATACCATATTTAATTGTTAATTTGACGCTGCAAGATGTTTAAATGATGTGTAAAAGGATTTAATTATTTAAAAGTAGATGTTATTTAATGGAATGTAATGGTTTATTTACTTTCATTTACTTTGCATTTAAACCTTTAATTGAATCTCCCTTGGTGTCTCTGCATATATATATATATATATATATCTTATTAAATGATAAGAGAGGTAATGGAATTACTCGCTGTTACAGATACAGACACAGAAAGAAAAACAAGAACCTTAAAGGACCTTTCCCATATTTTACTATTCAAGGTGAGTTGTGTACTTTTTTTTAAGGAATAAAGAGTCCCTTGACTTAAAAGAAGAGTGTGCCTTGCTTTGACCCTCTCTGTATTTTTAGTTGGCTCTTTGATCTATGCCAAGACTTGCCATGTAATCAAACATACAACATAGATCAAAAAGCCAACCAGAAACATAAATTCTACAGCAGTCTTTTTGTATGGTCTCAGTGGATTTTACTTTCCGAGGCAATAAAATGGATAAAATGATAGAAACGCTGGAGCTGGAGTCAAATTGCCCCATCGATAGCAGCTTTGCAATTGGTCTTCATTATTTATTTGTTACCATTAGTGATGGGAATTTCTCCCGTTTCGCTTCGCCAACAATTAGCGAAATTCAAGAAACGGTAAAAAATTCACAATCAAATGGCAAAAATCGGAAAGTTTCACAAAAAAATCATGAAAACCTGAAAGGTTCACGAAAAATTCATGAAAATCTGAAATTTTCGTGATAAAATTGTGAAAATCGAAAATTGACAAAAAAGTCGCTCACGTCAATTTTGACGCTTGAGCATCCAAGCGAATTTTTGGATGCGGGTCCAGAATTTTTTTGGCGATTTGATGCCACTGCCCGTTTTTGACGCCGGCGTCCATTTTTTCTAAAAAAATATATATATTTTTTTTTTGGAGAATCGCGCAAATTCGCGCCTGGCGAATAAATTTGCCCATCACTACTTTCTGCCCCAGTGGAGCTTACAATGAACATAATATACAAATTTCTTGTTTATTCTTTACACATTTATTGTCTTCTGGAGCCTCTTGTTGGGCCAGCCCCCACAGATTAGAAATCTTTGATTTCTAGACATTTTCACTAAAGTAAATATGATTACTCATGCGATATTTCCAATTCTATAGCTAATACATCTCATTCACCTCCCTTATTAACCCAATACATGCTTTAATAGTAGTGATGAGTGGAACTGTCCCGTTTGACTTTGCCAAAAAATCTGCAAACTGCAAAGAAATGTACAAAACACATTGAAATCAATGGGCGTCAACATTTTTTATGCTCAACAATGTTCACCTCTACGACAATTTTTTCTCACTCCAAATGCATTAAAGTGAATGTGGCGACATTTTTGTCTCTGTGACAATTTTGTCTTTCTTGTTGCAGCAAATTCTTTTGCTGCAGGTTTTTGCTGCAGTTTAGCAAAAGATATTTGCAGATGGTGAAATGCATATTTTCACAGCAAATCCATCCCTGGATTGTCATTAAATTAACTCAATGCACTGATAACAATACACACAAAAGGGCTCATTTATGACCACAACTGCAACCTGCAATCTGGATGCATTTCACCATGTTTTTTTGCAAACGGTGCAGAGTTTTCCCCCCTAATTCCATTGTCGTTGCAGCTGAGAGGAGGAGATGCCCTTGATGAACTTGTGGCTGATGTGTCATAAACCGCGAATTGCACTTTGAAGCAAACGGAATGAAATTCCACTGGAAATTTTCAAGTCACATGGCATCACTTCCAGCACTTGGCATTAAAATGATGTTTGTTCCTGATTCTACAAGCGCAAGCATGGTGTGCTTATTGACCCAGGCTGTTGGTTCCTTGGCGTAAATAGATGTGCCAGAGAGCTGGTCAGATATTCTCCTGGTCAGAAAAAAAATTATAAACCTCAGAGAACTTTTCTCACATCTTTCCTAAGCAGAAGAACATCAGACCAGGGGGGAAATTCACTAAAGGGCAAAGTGACTAACGTTAGCGAAAATTCGACATTGTGCCGTAATTTAGAGATTTAGCAGATTTACTAACGGGTGCAGGCATAACTTCGCTAGTGAACGAGATAGATTCTAGCGCTACTTCGCACTCTTACACCAGGCGAAGTTTCGCTCCTTTTACTCAACGTTACCTGTTCCGCCAGACTTGCCTTCGTCAGCTCAGACTAGGCGAAGTGCAATGGAATGTATAGGGCTTCTTCAATTCTTCAAAGTCCCAAAAAATGCTGGCGTCTTTTACTTTTTCAGGGTGATAGGCTGCAGAAGTCTGTAAAAAATGTTTTGGGTACCCGGGTTTCCCAATACATTTCCTAACATATGGCACATAAACTAGGTTTCCTGGGCTTGTGTAATGTAATGTATTTGCTTCAACATATACGTCCATTCAACTTTTACTTCCCGCCATATACAAATAAGCCAATGCTAGTGCAACTTTACTTCGCTTGAAGCAGTAACGCTAACGCAACTTGCCAGAGTTCAGCACCCTGGACGCAACTTCAGATTTTAATGAATTAGCATTGTCCTGGCGAATCTGCGCCTGGCGAAGTGTTGTGCTGTGAGCGAAGCCGGCGCTGGCGAATTTCCACAGGTTAGTGAATTTGCCCCCCTCAAATGAGATAAAAAATTCTGCAATTAATTATTGATTTTTTTTTTTTAAATTCCAGGATATTAAATGATACATGTACTGTTAATATGGATGAATTTTGTTAGAACATCACCACCTGCTGGTCAGTTTCTGACCATTCTGTCAACAAGGTAGTTGAGGAAATTGTCAGGAGAAAGAAAGAGGCTGCTCTGATGTTCTTCAAAATAGATGGAGCTTGGGATTTACTGTACATTTATGAGTACTACTTATGAGAAGCCATTTTTAAATCAGTGACATGGAACTCTGCAAATCACGCAGAATGCTGAACTGGTCTTTTTGTATTTTTAAATAAATAGCATTTAGGGGCCTATTTAAGATTGCTTGAGCTATTGGGCTTGAGCAAACTTTATGGAGACCCTGCTTGAGTTAATTAACTCATGAAATGTGCACCAACGTTCCGAAGTGTCATCGTGGTTTAAAGTTTGGTGCCGCCGTTTTCGAATTGCTGCGTCACTTCCACCCTGAGCTTCCTCGCTACTGCGCATGTGTCGCCTATGTGACCCGGTGATGTGACTGATGTTGAAAAAAAAAATACAGGGCTTAGTATCTAGTTAAAATAAAGGCATGTTTTTAAATTGTGTCGTTTCTATTATTAATAATGTATTAATACAGACCTCACTCAAACAGGCCCCAACTCTGGAATGATTTACTTGAGCTCTGCTCCTCAACTCCTGCGTTCGCTGACAAACTGTAAATTATAACCAGAGTGAGTGCAGGAGCTTCAAAGCTTCTCTTTGTTACGAAGCAATAGGGGAAACAGAAATGCATGGAGGTCAGCGTCGACTAACGGCTGCATCATGTGACCGCAGATCCTCATGCGATCTTGTGCGCATGCACAGGGCTTGCAGAATTTTTTTTGTGCATGTGCGAACCCTGATAGAGACAGTTAGCGAGAGGGATGTCTTCTGTATTACATGCACTTAGCAATTTTTTTTTCTTCAATCTTTTGAATACAGCTGGAGGGAAAGATGCACGATTCTTCTAAGTAGCTCTCCACTTTGTGGCCAATATATACAATTTTATTTGTTTTTTATCTTTCCTTCTCCTTTAAATAGGGATGTAGCGAACGTCGGAAAAAAAGTTCGCGAACATATTCGCGAACTTGCGCAAAAATGCGAGCGGTTCGCGAACCCCATAGACTTCAATGGGAAGGCGAACTTTAACATCTAAAAAAGACATTTCTGGCCAGAAAAATGATTTTAAAGTTGTTTAAAGGGTGCAACGACCTGGACAGTGGCATGCCAGAGGGGGATCAAGGGCAAAAATGTATCTGAAAAATCTGCCTGTGTGTGCTTGGAAGAGATAGTGTAGGGGGAGAGCTGTTAGTGATGCTAGATGGCAGTTGGTTGAATAACACACTGGGCAAAAAATGCCTACAGGGCAAATAATGCCTAAAAGGTCAACTTATACACTACTACAGCGGTAGTAAAATAAAAAAAAGTAAAATAAAAAAAAAAATTACAGTTGGTGCTGCTGAACTACTAGGAGCAGCAGATTAGCACACCAGTCCCACTCCCCAACACTGCTAGACTAATAGCACTGGGCTCTTATAGTAGTAGTAGTAGTAGTAGTAGTAGTAAAACAACAAAAAAATAAATAAAAGCAGTCCTTACAAGGACTACTGTTATTGCAGCAGTCAGCAGATGAGATCAGAAGCAGGACAGCTGCCCACTGCAGCTACATACAGAGCACTGCAGTAGAAGGTAGATTACTAGCCAGCAAAGCTACCTAAGCTTAAATGTCCCTCAAACCCCTGCAGACTTCTGTCCCTCCAATAACAGAGCAGTATCAAAACGATTACTAGCCAGCAAACTTTCAACTGTCCCTGAAATCACTAACAGGCAGCAGCTCTCTCCCTACACTATCTCTTCAGCACACACAGGCAGAGTGAAAAAACGCTGCAGGGCTTCGGTTTTTATAGGGAAGGGGAGTGGTCCAGGGGAGAGCTTCCTGATTGGCTGCCATGTACCTGCTGGTCTGGGGTGAGAGGGCAAAAAAAAGCGCCAACAATGGCGAACCCAAAATGGCGAACGTCGCGCGACGTTCGCGAACTTCCGGCGAGCGCGAACACCCGATGTTCGCGCGAACAAGTTCGCCGGCGAACAGTTCGCGCCATCTCTACCTTTAAAGCTGGTAAAAATGTCTGCAGAAAAAAATAATAACGATTGATGAGGCCCGAAACCCAGAGTGAATTCATGAACAGGGTTTCGTTAAAGGTTGCTCAAGTCTGAAAGATTGAGGCATTTTTAATATAATAGTTTATTATAATATTGTATTGTATATTGCAATGAAAATTCTCTGAACTCATTTGTGCAGTGATCAGGTATTACTTGATATTTTGCACTTATTCCAGTGTATTTATTTTCTATTTGTTTCATGATCAAGAGTACATATGTTTTTTTAACGAGAAAAGTAATTTATACCAACAAAATTTACTTTGCAGAAGCGTTTTCCATCTGGGCACCAAATCTCCAGCGTTTGTCTTTTTTTTTTTTTGATACTGCGAGATTAATCTTTAACCATGGCTCTTTCTATTGTCCTGTGAATGAGCATTCACTCAAAATTGTCAGCCTTTAAATGAGCCAAAATAGCAAAAATCAAGGGTAAAGTAAACTGACTGCATAGATTTAACCCCTTTGGGGTGCCTTAGGTGTAGAACTCACTCTTTCTCCTCCACTACCAACGCATTGGCTCATATCAGGGCAATTTGGTACAAGTATGAGATCTTTGGTCCACAAATCCATTATCCAGAAAGCTCTGGAAAGTGGTTTCCCAAAGACTCCATTTTAATCAAATAATTCAGATTTTTAAAATGGATTTCTTTTTTCTCTGTAATAATAAAACAGTAGTTTGTACTTGATCCCAACTAAGATATAATTAATCCTTATTGGAAGAAAAAACAGCCTATTGGGTTTATTTAATGTTTCAATAAATTTAAAGTAGACATATATGAATATCGAAATTAGAGAATGTTTCCTTATACGGAATATTTATTAATACACTTTCCCGAAAATGTTTTTTGCGGTTTTTTTTCGTATTTTTCACCCAAAAACTTCAAATTTTGCCCGAAAACTCTAAAAACTTCAAGGTATTGCCAAAAACCAAGCGCACATCAAAAAAATCATTTGGACTTCTCCCATTGACTTATATGCAACCACGACAGGTCTGAGATGCTGGATTTTTTGATTCTGACTTTAGTGATGCCAGAGTTTCCTTCACCACCTTAGACCTGGCGAACTGATGAGATGAAGCTAAATCCTCTTCAATCTTATCAGTGACAACATATCCTGTATGCCAAAAAAGTCATAAAAGTTATAAAACACGCTGGTGTTTTTTCATATTTTAAAGCAGGATTTCCTTCAAAAATTCTAACTGTTAAATTTTTTTTGTGTTAACATTTTTTTTTCCGGCCATTTGAGGGGCATGCCACATTTGTTTTAGGGTTGGCTCATGTCTAGGGCATTAGAGAGTCTCTTTTGTCTTTATTTTGCTTCCTTGGACATGTCTAATAATAAGTGGCCACTTCAAGCATTTGCACCAACATCTCTAATAAAGACGTATATATGACCTATATATACCCGCCATATTCAAATTGACCTCGATAGGCAGAAATGAGTGCTAGCAAGCGAAATGCCTGAACTGACAAATAAACGCTAGCGAAACTTTGCCTTCGTTCGGATACAGAGACGCAACTTTGCCAGCCTGCTCCCCCATATAACGGCGCAAGAACAAACACAAACGTATTCGAACGCAACTGTGCACGTGACCTCACACACAGTAGCAGAGGAAAGAGCGGTACATGGGAAGGGAGGGGAGCTGAGACTAACGGAGACGAGATGAGGGAGGGGAGAGCGCCATAGGCAGCAAACAGGAACTAGAGGTAGGCATAAGATACTTTTACAGGTACCTGCCAAGTGCCCCCCCCCCCCGTTTTTGTGCCCTAGGCAGGTGCCTCTTCTGCCTACCCCTAGTTACGGCCCTGTTAGGCACTCCAGTGATTTTACCTCTCCTTGTCTTTAAACATTACTAGTAGATCGTGCCCATCAACTATAAATAGCACAGAAGCATGGCATTGCTAAGCCTGTTTGACTTCACAGAAGACATGACAATATTAAGTATCTGTGTTATTGAAGTGTAAAGTGCTTTTCTGTTCCTTTGCCTGGCAGCATAAAAGTTCCAAAAAGAAACAAAAGTAAACAGGTTTCTTGTTTGTATTTTCAGACGCGCAATTCTCAGTTTCCACAATCCGTCAATTCAAGGAGTTATGGAGCTGGCGTGCCTGTTGGGCAATTATATGTTCTCCAAGCCTGACATGTAATACGGAGCCGGCAAGCTCCTGATTTTAAAAGCACACTGCGATCCTTAAGCATTCCCAGACAGCTGTTTATTGTGACTCAATACAAGAAGCCCGTTTTCCACTCTATATATTCCTAGTATTCTGCCTCTGTTCTCTCTCCTTAAGACTCGGTCATCTGTCTGGTTGTGGCATCCACTGCTCCTCGAGGGGAATTTTCTGCAGTTTTGTCCCAATGCAATTATGACCTAGTTACATTGCGTGAAATCTATCAACATGTTGGAAGGTATAAATCTAGACGCCAACCATTCCCAGAGGCATAAAGATCATGTGAACTGAATAAAATATACAGATATACATGTGGCACATTTTGACTGCAATCGGTTAACCCCTATTTTGAGTCTTAAAGGCCAGGGTACAAGTCAAATATTAACCTTGTGTATAAAAAATATTATTGATGTTTAATCCTTTAAGTGCCAATGGATTTCCACCAAGCAGATCGCAAGCTGCCTCTGAACAAGTCCTGGAAGGACTTGGATGTATGTGATACAAATTATTTTGATAATATCTTAGATCTTAGATCATTCTTAACAATGGCTTGCCATAAGTCACAGAATTATACCTCTCCAGCTGTAGTTTAAAATGACAAACCAATACACAATTTGTAGATTTTATTATTTACTTGGATTTCTGAAATGTTCTGTACCATGAACCTGCACTAATATGAAGGGAGAATTTCACTGCATACAGTCAGGTTTCTTATAAAAACGGTACACATTTTTTAATTAAAGTATATTGGAGATAGGTACCTTTTTCATTATTGAAAGTAAAAATGGGATTTTATTTTTTTGCCTTTACATGCCCGTTAACACAAACAGCACATATAGACATACAGGTATAGGATCCGTTATCCAGAAACCCATTATATAGAAAGCTCCAAATTACGGAAAGGCTGTCTCCCTAGACTCCATTAATCAAATAATCCAAATTTCCTTTTTCTCTGTAATAATAAAACAGTAACTTATACTTGATTCAAACTAAGACACAATTAATCATTACTGGAGGCAAAACAATTCTATTGGGTTTAATTAATGTTTACATATTTTTTATGAGACCTAAGATATGAAGATCCGAATTGCAGAAAGATCCATTATCTGGAAAACCTCAGGTCCCAAGCATTCTGGATAACAGATCTCATACCTGTACAACATACATACACTCGGACACCACAAACTTATACACATCACATGCACAGTATTTGTGTGACGGCTGAAAGCACTGTTAGTTATATATTACATTTGCATTCATAAAAGAAACTGGCCTTTCCCCAACCTCTTCTGAGCTAAGTGGGTTTAACAAAGGAGATATGACATGTCTATTTCAAAAACATCACAGAATATGCGGGGAATGACAAGCTTTTACATTCTATTGCAGAAAATTATTGAAAAACTGTAAAAGAAATAAAAATGCAATGAACTGATGAGGTAGGATGATACTATAAAAATATTATATTTAAAAATGAGCCAATTCTGCTGTTTTGTTTAGATTGACATCAAAATGAAGAAGAAATCAAAAAGAAAACAGTAAGTATGTTCATAGTATATATAGAATATATTCGATTATTAGCCACAAAACGTTAAAGTATTTGCTGTAACCCACCTCTCTTTGCTTTCAGAATGCATTGAATCCTTGGAATAATTTAGTTGGTATCCAAGCTTTAGAGTAGTGCCCTTATTTCCTATGTTTTCCTCTTGATGGAAATATTAAGAGCTGATTAGAAATGTATTTTCTCTGGCTTCTACATTGTTGGCAGATAAATGGTTGGGCTATAGTATTATTAATATAGAATTCTCATTTTTAGAATTACTTAAAGGGCATGTAAAGTCTAAAATAGAATAAGGCTAGAAATGCTGTATTTTATATACTAAATATAAACATGAACTTACTGCACCACAAGCCTAATCAAACAAATAATTTATGCTTTCAAAGTTGGCTAAAGGGGGTCACCATCTTGTAACTTTGTTATACATCTTTGCAAGACATGCTCAGTGTGGTCTGGGCTGCTCTGGGATTGTCATAAACAAAGCTGCTTGAGTTCTGCATGGCTGGGAAATAAGGCTGGGGCTCCCCCTGCTGTTCATAAGTATGTTTGTTTCCCTGCAGAGCAAATCCGACAAATCCTATCCACAGCAGTAAATGAAGGGAGAATTTCACTGCATACAGTCAGGTTTCTTATAAAAACGGTAAACATTTTTTAATTAAATTATTGGAGATAGGTTTCTTTTCCATTAAAGAAAGTAAAAATGGGATTTTATTTTTTTGCCTTTACATGCCCTTTAAAGACAGCTTCCAGACTTGAGCAGATAAAGAAAGTGACACTTTCAGTTTCTAATATTACTATTGGGGTAGGATTTAAGATTTAAGATTTGCCCATTTAGTCCAATACCAATCTTTATTACAAGACTGTTGTTATTGCTAATAATGAAGAGAATATATAGTTTCACTTAAAACTTTGCACTGGAATTTGGAATTTTGTTACCATATCTCAACTCTTTATTGGTGCACTTATCTATGTACAAATAGACACACGTCCATTAAGTCTATATATCCTGCCTAACTGCCAGTTGATCCAGAGGAAGGCGAAAAACCCTATTTGAAGCCTCTCCAATTTGCCTCACATAGGAAAAAAATCCTTCCTGACTCCAAAATGGCAATGGGACCAGTCCCTCCCTTGCTAAACACCATCCAAACCTGTTCTTAAAGCTATCTAATGTATTTTCCAGTACTACTGATTGAGGGAGAGAATTCCACTTCACGGGTTAACTGTTAAGAAACAATATTTAGCCAAAATTCTTAAATTGTGGTTGCAAGAAGAGGAAGGCACATGTGGGGGGGGGGGGGTTGTGGCTCGGGCAGGTTGTGTTCTGCCTTTAAACAATCTTCAAGGTCCAAATAGCTGAAGTACAGGAAGGGCGTGATCTTCTACATCTACAGCCTGAATGATAAAAGAACAGTCCCAACTACAGGCTTAATTTTGTCTTGCATTGATGCAGAGGTTTCTTGTTCACCTTAAAAAAAAAAAAAAGTAAGGAAATTACAAGGTGAAATCCCAGATTGCTACTGATGAAACCCTCAATTAGTCCCTGTGGTGTGCACTCAGTAGTCTAATATCTCACACTGTGAATGAATTGTTTGATTAATGCTCAGACCTTAAATTACATCAAATCTTTATTTTCTACCTGTAGTGCACATATTGCGCATGTTAACCATTTCTAAACAGGGTTCTAAGCGGCAGTTGTCAGCCCAGACAGCATGCAAAATAATAACACACAATGCATGAGAGAGAGAACAATTATAATATAAATAAGCCTAACCTTCTTTCAAATTTCAAGTTTAAAAGCATTTATTTATTTATCACATGGCTTTTATGATCTGCAACAATACATTACATGGCTTTTTAAACTTGAAATTTCTGAACGGAGCTGTATCATATATTGGAGCTTGATTAATTTGGTTGGAGAGTGGACCACTGGACACGTGCACCATCTTATAACAAGAGGTGGAAAGTGGGTGAGTGCTGGTGAAAGTTGAATTGACAAGTGATTGTGAAAGTTGAATTGACAAGTGATTGTGAAAATTGGATTAACGTGATTGTGAGAGTTGAATTGACAAGTGACGGTGAAAGTTGGATTGACAAGTGATAGTGAAAGTTTGATTGACGAGTGTTGGTGAAAGGCTGAATTAAAGAATGGTGGTGAACAGCTGGATAAAGAGTGGTGGTGAAAGCCTGGATTAAATACTGGTGGTAAAATTTGAATTGAACAATGGTGGTGAAAAGCTGGATTGAAAAGTGGTGGTGAAAGTTGAATTGAACAGTAGTGGTGTAAGGCTGGATGAAGAGTGATGGTGAAAGCCTGGGTTGTAGAAGTTTGCAGTACTCGAAGATAACCCGTAGACCTCTTGTTGAGCTGATAAAAATGTCAACAGCATTAACGGTAAATAGTGATGGGCGAAGAAATTTGGCAGGTATGGATTTGCGGCAATTTAGGAGTTTCGCCACCCGTGAATGCTTTCATGAAACTGCGTCAAAAATGGCCATTGACTTTAATGCATTTGGACAAAATAGTCATCCATATAAAAATTGTCGCTCACGTCAAAACTTGTTGCGCGTCAAAATCATTTTGACGTTTTGAAATTTTTTGCAGTTTTGTGGAATTTTTCAGCGTTTTACGAATTATTCTGTGAAGCGGCCCAGATTCAACCATCATTAATAGTAAAGGTTAGAAGAAGACCAAATTTTGAAGGACAATGATTCATTCTTCTTTGATAAAATCAGTTTGAGATGGTGTCATTCAAGAAATAATAGCTAGGAGATGGACACTTATCTGTGACTGGATAAAATAAGATAATGAAAGGGTGTAACTAGTTTAATAAGAACTGGTCAGTAAGAAAGAGGTATCAGCCAGAAAGGTGGGAAGAGAAAAAACAGGCAGTTTGGTTATAGGGAGAAAAGAAGAGGGACAAGTACATAACCATAAAGTACCCCTACACTAATATTAACCAATGACAAAGAGAGAAGGATCAACAAGGAAAGTACTAAATGAACCAGGTTCTTTTTTTGTGAAAACCTTCAAATTTCACGATTTTTTAGTGAAATCCTTCAAATTTCACAATTTTTTTTTGAAAACCTTAAATATTCAAGATTTTTTAGTGAAAACATTCGAATTTCACAATTTCTTTTGTGAACTTTCCGATTTCACAATTTTTTTTTAACTTTTCGCCGTTTCGTGGATTTTTCGGCGAAACAAAACGGTGGAAATTTGTCCATCACTAGTTGCAGCTCATTTACAGATACTCAGAGAGTAGAGAACATACATATAATTCAATATTCAGAAGGCAGATCCAGAAAGCTGAAAATGAATGTGTTACCTTTGGCTATGTCAACATGGCAATGATTTTCAACTTTACATTAGGCTGCCTCAGAAGAGTCTGTAGGTATTACAGAATATTTAGTTTGAACTTTACTTTTACGCTTCATCTAAAAGTTATTTTCTGCTTTATGCTGTGGGTTTTTCCATCCCATTTCCTTCATGCAATTTATACTCCCTTGAATATGAAGTTCATTTTACTTATGACAAAATGTGTTTTAAAGGGAAAATATCAAATTGTTATGTGTTATTTAAAACATATTTAAAATGTATTTATCACTAGGTTTATTATAGTAAAGTTATGGGATCTGTTATCTGGAAACATATTATACAGAAAGCTCCAAATTAAGGAAAGGCCTTCTCCCATAGACTCCATTTTATCCATATAATTGAGATTTGTAAAAATGATTTGCTTTTTCTCTGTAATAATAAAACAATAGCGTGTACTTAATCCCAACTAAGATATAATTGATTAGAAGGCAAAACCAGCCTATTGTGTTTATTTAATATTTACATGATTTTCTAGAAGACTTAGGAGCCCATTTACTAAGGGTCGAAGTGAATTTTCAAATTCAAAAACTTAGAATTCCGAAGTAATTTTTGGGTACTTCGACCATCAAATAGGCCAAAATACAATTTGAATTGAAAATACTTCACAAATTCGACCATTCGAAAATCAAAGTACTGTCTCTTTAGAAAACGTCAACTTCGACACTTCACCATCACCAACTTAAAACTGCCGAATTGCTGTTTAGCCTATGGGGGAACCTCCTATAAACAATATGAGCCGGTGGCTAAGTTTTGAGGAGTCGAAGGCTTTTTTGTAAAATCGTACGAATCAAACGATTCGAAGGATTTCATTGTGCGATCAAACGATTTTAATTCTAAGGAAAAAACCTATTCATACAACACCTATTCGATGGTCGAATTTCGAAGTTTTTTTCACTTCGAAATTCGATTCTTGATAAATCTGCTTGCAAAAGTAGGAAGATCCAAATTACAGAAAGATCCATTATCTGGAACCCCAAGGTCCCCAGCATTCTGGATAACAGGTCCCATACCTGTAACTTTTATAGAGAAGCTACAGGGAAATAAATCAATAGAAAATAGGGAAAAATAAAAGTATAATCATTTTTAAAAGAAAATTAATTAGAGCTACCATTAGAGCTTCTGAGGTGAACCAGAAGTGAATTAACCCTCCAGATATTTTCCACTTATTTTGAGCTCCCCCACTTCTGTGTTTCATCCTGTCCTTATAAACAAGTTTATAAGGACAGAGTGAAATATAATACAGGCATGGGATCCATTACCAATCCATTCTTTTGGATCTCTTTTTTAAAACCCTAAATATAGATTTAGATTTTAATATAGAAATATTTCCTTTTTTTAAATACAGACACCTTGGGGCAAATTAATCGAAAGTCAAGATAAAGTTTATTTGACATGGTAAAAAAAACGATTTACTCTCAGAGATCATGAGTATAAGATACTATCTAAACCAAGAACCCTGGGACTACTTGGGAGATTGCTCTCTTGTGAGCAGAAGACGCCTTATCCAACTACTATTCATTGATGCCCTTTATGGAACTTTCTGCTGCAGACTGTCAAGGAGCCTAAACATGGCAGAGTTTTATGCAAAAGGGGCCACGAAAATAGGGTACGACTGAATCTTGGTGAAATCAGGCTTGAAGTCATGGCAGGTGGCAAACAAGCATGGAAGTCAATAACCAGGCGATCAAAACAATAATAAAAGCTTATCTAGGAGCTGAAGTAAAAAAAAAACAGCTTGTACAAGGACTGGGGAAAATAAAAGACCTTTTATTTTGAATTTGGTGGCAAGAGTGACATCAGAGTGTCGCAAGAGAGCGCTGTGCATCAGAGCCAGAACTAGGGGTAGGCACATGCCTAGGGCACAAAGCTGGGGGTGGGTGCCAGGCACGTGCCTTCTCTGCCTCCTACCCCTAGTCTGGTACCCTCTTGCCATCTGGCTGGGAAGTAGGTCCTTTTTGCGCACCCACAAGTTCTTTTGGACAGGCCAGACTGGCCCATTGCTGCATTGCATCATGACGGATGTGTGTTTAAAAGCACAGAAGGGTCAAGATGCGCACTACTGAGTATGTATGCACAGCACCGGGGATTAGTGATGGGTGGGTCAACCCAAAACCTGCAGTGCCTGTAAGTTTACCCGTGGTTAGGGCGGGTTCATGTCAACTTATACACAAGAGATATAATTAAACAAGGCTGTGCTCACCAGGTACTTGCAAATAAAGTCTACATTGTCAGTAATTACTGATGGTGCAAGAGACTAAAGGTAGAAAAATTGTAAATAATAAAGAGTCTCAATATGCACTCAGTAGATAGTTTTAAAGAATGTCACAAAATTTTATTCAATCAATTGCCATTTCTATTAATCACCATTTACCATTAAATCGAACAGTTTATTAAAGATACCATTTAATGTATGTAGTTTAAATGAATCAGTTTGCTACAGATTAAATGAAATTCATATCAAATAATGAATTAGTTAATTAAGCCACATTAAGGGGCCCATTTACTTAGCTCGAGTGAAGGAATAGAGGAAAAGAAAACTTAGAATTTCGAATAGTTTTCTTGGCTACTTCGACCATCGAATGGGCTACTTCGAACTTCGACTCCGACTACGACTTCGAATCGAACGATTCGAACTTAAAATCGTTAGACTATTCGACCATTCGATAGTCAAAGTACTCTTTAAGTACTCTTTAAGAAAAAACTTCGACCCCCTACTTCGCCACCTAAAAGCTACCGAAGTCAATGTTAGCCTATGGGGAAGGTCCCCATAGGCTTTGCTAGCTTTTTTTGGTCGAACAAAAAACGTTTGATCGATGGATTAAAATCCTTCGAATCTAACGATCGATCGAACGAATAGCGCTAAATCCTTCGACTTCGATATTCGAAGTCGATGGATTTAACTTCGACAGTCGAATATCGAGGGTTAATTAACCCTCGATATTCGACCTTAAGTAAATTTGCCCCTAAATGTAAATAGTTCAGTAAGCCATCCAATGAAATAAGTTAAAGTTGATGAATTGTGATCAGTCCAGTATCAAAAATTGATCATAAAGAAGTTCCTGTTAAAAATAGAAAAGGAGAAGTTATAAAGTGCCCGTGCTGATTTCCATCTTCAATCGTAGAGGCTTTCTTTGATAATGGCAGTAATGCATAAGCCTGAAGTTGGAAGCTGCAATATAGCAAAGTGAATTTTGCCAAAGGAAAAAGGTAAGCATCCGTGTTATGAAAACAAGGTCTATTGGACGCTGATCAAAAAAACACAGTTCCACACACTAACAGTCTCATCCTCTCAGGCTTGCTGCACAGCACAGATGTATGGCGTGTCAGACTTAGAGCCGCATTCCGTGGCCTAGAGCGGATGCTTTCCCATGGTGAAATATGCAGTGAGACACATTTAGCTGCGCCGCATATGAAAAGGTTATACATCACCACTTCTCCTGGTCCGCATGAATTTGTAAGGCATCCTCGGCGCATCCAAGATGGCGGCGCCCAGAAGAGGCCATGCGACCGTCAGACGCCAGCGTGACGCTGGTGTTTTGCGCAGAGTATTAACGCTGCCGCATCCTTTAGACGCTGGCATCCAAAACGTGCAGACGCTGGCACATATTCTGGCACACGTCCTGTGACGTCATCTAGCGTGTTTTGGCACGAAACTCCACCTATTTAAGGTCGCCAGATGGTTCTCTCAGTGCCCGAGTATAGGTTCTTCTATCTAGAGTTCCTGGGTGTTTTCTAATTATTGATACTTGATTCTCGACCAAGATTTACAGGTTGCAGACGGGCTCTTCCTTCTGCCCTCCACACCCACAGCCTTACCCCAAATCCATCTCCAGTAACTTTTATTTATAAATGTGCTTGTTCAACCCTGCTCCCTTTGTAACATTAGAGATGGGCAGGTCAGCTACAGGTCTATAAATAGAAGAGGCTTTCAAGGGCAGGTTGGGAGTCGGCAAGTTATGGTCAGAGCGGGTTGATTTTTTTGTAAACTCACACATCACTACTGGGGACTGACTCACCGACAGCTAAGGGGCCCATTCACTTAGCTCGTGTGAAGGAATAGAGGAAAAATACTTTGAATTTCGAAGTGTTTTTTTTGGCTACTTCGACTAGCGCATGGGCTACTTTGACCTTCGACTTCGAATCAAACGTTTCGAACTAAAAATCGTTTGACTATTCGATAGTCAAAGTACTGTCTCTTTAAAAAAAAACTTTGACCCCCTAGTTCGCCACCTAAAACCTACCGAGGCCAATGTTAGCCTATGGGGAAGGTCCCCATAGGCTTCCTATCAATTTTTTGATCGAAGGATAATCCTTCGATCGATGGATTAAAATCCTTCGAATCGTTTGATTCGAAGGATTAAATTGATTATGCCTTTGATCGTTCGATCGAACGAATTGCGCTAAATCCTTCGACTTCGATATTCAAAGTCGAAGGATTTTAATTTTGCAGTCGAATATCGAGGGTTAATTAACCCTCGATATTCGACCCTAGGTAAATTTGCCCCTAAGTGTCCTGAGGCAAGAATGTTCACATTTTGATAAAAACAAAAAAAAGAAAAGAAAAACAAGGCAAAACGTGCCAGGCTTTTGTCTACAATACCCCTCACTTCACAGCACATTGCTTTTAAACGTTTCTTCAAGATGGCAGCATTTTTAAACCAATCCTGTTTCCATCCAACTATTCCGGAGCTTTCAAGTTTGGAATCTTGGGAGGTTGTCTAAAGCAGGCGGTCTGACTGTTCTATTGTTATGATCACCATCGACATACTTTTTCATATAAGAACAGTTGGCTTTCGTAGCAATAGTACATTGCCGCTACAGCTGCAGTTTTGCAGAGATGCAGTCAAATAAAATAAACAGCATTTCACTAAGGCCGAGCAACAGGGGTATTTAGTGATTTTTTTTTTCCTGTTTGGTTTTTATACCAAATTGATTTTTTTTTTTTAACAAATTGCTCTGAAGCACATTGAATACACAATGTCAAAATTGCTATTAGCTGATCGAGATTGGAATATGTCAGCTTCTGCGGGTGTCTGCTGTTTGGCTTCAATATAAAAATATTTGTTTTCATTTTTAAAGCTTTCCAGGTGTTTTCTTCTCCACTACATGCAGCTGTAAGCAATTTTAACATCAATATACCCTATGAAATATATATAACCTTCAAAGCTCCTTTTTGATATTGTTTGGGTTTTTTTTTCATGTTTTAAATGAACTTTCCATTTTAGGATTTGACTGTGTTTACTACCACTGGGCTGAGGACAAATCTACAATATATCAGATATATTTATAATTGCAATATTTAATGGCAACTAGTGATGGGTGAATTTGTGCAAAACTTCGCCGTCATCTCATTTTTGACGCTGGCGTCTGTTTTTTACTCCGGCGTCCGTTTTTTACTCCGGCGTCCATTTTTTTGACGTGGCAACTTTTTTTTTTGACGCCGGGGGGGTGTTTTTTGACTTAAATGTTAGTGTTCAATGAGTTGAGGATCCCACTGGCAGGCAGGGCCCATGAGGTCCAGAAATCTCTGGGCTTTTTCCTGGTTTCCTGAAGCCCGAATACGACACTAATCATACAGTAGAGTGTAGTTATGGCCATGCTTTAAAGGAGAAGAAAAGGTTAAAACTAAGTAAGCTTTATCAGAAAGGTCCATCTAAATATACCAGTAAAACCCCAAAGTAGTGCTGCTCTGAGTCCCCTGTCAAAAGAAAAACTGCATTTCTTTCCTTCTATTGTGTACTCATGGGCTTCTGTATCAGACTTCCTGCCTTCAGCTTAAACCTCATTGCCCTGGGCAAGAGCATGCTCAGTTTGCTCCTCTTCCCCCACCCCCTCCCTTCTCTACTGTAATCTGAGCCCAGAGCAGGGAGAGACTCAGGCAGGAAGTGATGTCACACCATGTTAATACTGCAGCTCCTATTCTAAACAAACAGAGAATTTCTAGAGCTGTTTACTCAGGTATGGTAAAACATTCTACAGAATAAATATAGCATTCTAGCTTGCACTATTGCAGCTAATCTATTGGCAATAAAATGCCTCCGTAGCTTTCCTTCTCCTTTAAAAAGACTACTATATTTAATGTAAATAGGCTATTGTGCAGCCATGGGGTCAGCCATTCAAGATAAAAAAGGAGAAAAGGCACAGGCTACTTAGTGGATAAGAGATAAGCTCTGTAATACAATACAATGGGATTCTAGAAAGTGTATCTTGTTTAGCAAATTTTTCCATAGTTTCACAAAGTGGCATTACTTTTAGATGGAGGGCATGAGCTGAACCTAAGAGTGGATTTAAATATGAACTTTTTTTGATAATTAAAGTTTAACCAATGGCAACAGTCTATGGCAGCTTTTTTACTAAAAATGTAATTAAAATATGAACTCAAGCAATAATTGTGGGTGGTGATGATGGGCACAATTCACAAAATTAATCTAAATCCTATTATCTTTGAGGAAATGTTGCTACAACAATCAGTTGTAACCATTGCTGATATTATTACTTATAAGTAGGGATGCACCGAATCCAGGATTCAGTTCAGGATACGGCCAGGATTCAGCCTTTTTCAGCAGGATTCAGATTTGGCCTAATCCTTGTGCCTAGTTGAACGGAATCCAAATCCTAATTTGCATATGAAAATTAGGGACGGGAAGAAAACTCACATGACTTTTCATAACAAATCAATGACGTAAAAAAAATGTTTTCCACTTTTTCCTTTTACGTCCCTAATTTGCATATGCAAATTAGGATTCAGATTTGATTTGGTATTCGGCAGAAGCTTTCATGAAGGATTCTGGGATTTGGCTGAATCCAAAATTGTGGATTCGGTGTATCATTATTTACAAGACACCACACTATATCCAGTAATTCCAGCAAAGGGTGCAATGAGAGATGAAAGTCAATTAAAGTGCATTGAGCTAATATAATAATAAAGTAAATTTAGCAATACCCTTTATACAAGGCTGTTTGATACACTTTGGATATGAGGAACTCGAAAAAAAAAACATATGCACGGATAATTTTTCAGATGATATTTTCTTGATTACATTTTAATTGTATAAACATGTAAAGTATCCTTGCAAGGAAGGTTTGAAAGTGACTTAACATCAAGTCAAGCCTGTTTTCAGTAACATGCAAGAGCCCATTTATCTTGACCTGTGCCATGTAGAAGGTGATGTTAGCTTTTATTATATGCAAACAAGTTGCTTGCCTAGAATAAAAATAAACTTATTATAATAGAGTTGCATGAATCTAGGCCACCAAGGTCATGCTGGACAAATTTGATTAAAGCATTTTTCAGAAGGTCGAAAAATACGTTAAAATAGGGAATAGTTTGGCTTGTGTATTGTTAAATTTAGTCAGCGGACACTGGGCACTACTGGGAGTTTATATTAAAGCAATTCAGATTGGGCATTTAGCCAAAGATGCGCAGGTGGAGAAGAAAATAGCAGGCTCGGAAAATTGCTATTAATTGCCAGTCTCTGCTTACTGCTTGCACAGTATATTGTAGTGATTATAATAGGTGCCCCTACTGAACAATCTATTAAGCCTTTTCCTTCCTAACAAAACAGCGGTGCTGTAGGATAAATAGAATGTCAGCGATCAGACTAAGATGTAAAATAAAGGGGGTTATTTAAAAAATCCAATTTTTTAAACTAAAAAAGTCAGACCAAACTAGAATCCACAATGTGAACGTATTTATCATCACGATTTAATCGGATCGGAGACAATATCCAAAAAATCGAGCAAAAACCTGAATCGTATGATTCGATAAGTCGTTCTTCCCTGAATTGTTCTTTTTTTTATCGGTTTTCGCAAAAAAGCTCAAATTTTTCAGATTTTTGGGCTAATTTCAGCGCAGACCACAGAAACTTCCAAATAGGATAGGGACCTCTCCCATTAACTTATATACAACCTCGGCAGGTCTGAGATGCCGGATTTTCAGATTCAGACTTTTTCCAGCCTTGGGGTATAATAGATGTTTTGAGGTTTTTTCCATTAAAATTTAGTAAAAAAGACTTACAGGGGAATGTAATAAAAGTCGCAAAGAGCAAAAGAATTTGCACCAATAAGACTAAAAATCCACATCTCGCAATGTAATATTGTTCCTTAAACTGTTATTGCATTGCGAATTTTAATTGCGCACTCATAAGAAGTGCTTGAAGGTGTAGTAATCTTTTGGAGCAAACATGACGACTTTTTCAGTAAGAAGTTTTATCACATTGACTGCGCATTGGCGCAAACTATAAAATTCGCAAACGGTCTTTCACTGTCGGAAGTGGTCGCTAAACAGTTTCCGGGCTCGCAAAAGCTATATTAAATTCGCACAAAGCAAAATTTGTTCGCGAAAAGGCATAACTTTTCACATTGCAAATAGTTTTTCTGTTAGCGATTTTTATTACATTCCCCCGAAATTTTTTTCAAGTTTTTGACATTCATACTGTAATAAATAACCCCCTTAATGTTTACCAACAGAAAACAAAGAAGAACAATAGATTTAATTCAAGAGGTTTTATTTTTATGGGGAGGGAGGCTCTGAACAGTTAGTCCAGTTAATTCATATATTACGTGGTATAAAGATTTGCATGCAATGTAATATGCAAATCCTTGATTAAGAACAATTTAGCAAAACTTTGAGATTAAAAGTCTGTACTGAATGTCAGTGTGATACCGACAATAGGATATCATAAAGAGTGAAGGTTAAACAAAGGAATATGCAGAAATATGACGTCTAGTATCGCCTCATCTGGAATAAACAGCGCTGTTTATGAATCCATTTCAGAAAGAAAAGAAGATATTGCAGACCTAGAGATACAATGCAGAAGCAACTAGGGATGTAGCGAACTGTTCGCCGGCGAACTAGTTTGCGCGAACTTCGACTGTTCGCGTCCGCCGAATGTTCGCGAACGTCGCGCGACGTTCGCCAATTTGAGTTTGCGTCCGATTCGAATAAAAATCATTCGACCATTCGATTCCTTCGACCGCTAAAATCGAGCGATTTCCATTCGTTCGAACGATTGTAAGCATTCGATCGAATGAAAAGCATTCGATCGAATGGCTTCGATCGTTCGATTCGAACGAAAATCCTTCGATCGAACGATTAAAATCCTTCGATCGTTCGAATCGAACAATTTTGCGGGTGTTCGAAGTTCGCAAACTGTTCGCATTTTTGCCGGTGTTCGCGAACGGCGTTTGCGAACACCAAAACGGCAGTTCGCTACATCCCTAGAAGCAACTAAATTATTAAGGCAAATGGGAGATTCCATTTCTGAAAGCAGGCTGCATATACTGATTCATTCACTTTAGACAAGAGGCACCAAAGGGTGTATATAAATCTTTCAATAATAAAAAATTCATAACAAATAAGTGGGGAGGGAGCAGCTGTAAGAGAGAAGACTGAACTGCCGAGGGTCCTTCCGGATGAGTATAACCCCTTCTGGACAATAGCGTGCGCTTTTCTTGAGTACATTTTTATAATCAATATAACGTGTTAAAGGAATTGAAAGTCCTCGAAACAAATGAATTGCTCATCTGAACCTTTTGAAATTTACATGAATTATTTTTTTTCCAGCTTTCAAGATCAGCCTAAGTGAATAGCAGCTGGTGCTGTTGTTTCAAGTTCATTATAGTGTGTTAAAACTCCTAGTATTTTGAAAAAAGAAAAAAAGAGCTGATTCATATGGCAATGTTGTAATACTAGAATAGGACCCATTTACACCCACAAGCATGGTTGTGTTTGCACCAATTTCCACCAATTGGTCATCTGCGTGTAAAACCCCATTAATTGATTAAATAAGTGGTAGTGGAAAGCAAACAATATCAAATGATCTCCAAAGGCTGAGTGGAAAAGTGACTATTGCTGAAGGTACATGCAAATTTATAAAATAACATTTTTCTTGAGCGATAGGCTGACAGTAGAACATCAAGCAATTGAATTCAGAGATACATTAGGAGAGACTGGGGTCCTTGACAAGTGATTAAACCTACCAGTGTCTTTCACTTCACCGCTCGTTTAACACCTATAGTCAACATGACTTATTTGTTGTGATCTTCTGACCTCAGTTACATATGGGGCCTTAGGTAGTGATGGGCGAATTTATTTGGCAGGCGCGAATTTGCGCGATTCGCCGCCAGCAAATAAATTTTGAAAAAACGGATGCCGGCCTCAAAAAAAACGGGCGCCGGCATAAAAAACAGGCGCTTGTGTCAAAAACGAGACGCTGGCGCCGTTTCACAATTTTTTCGCCATTTTCCACAATCAGCTATGAATGCTATGGTGAAATGCATTTGCGTTCCAGCTTGCTACCCAGGATACACTGCTCTGCTTTCTGATCACTGACGGGGCAGAAGTTTTGTCGGCAATTCCATAACATGACATATAAGATTATATGGACGCTATGATGGATGCATTTGAGCTCCAGCACGTGACCTAAGCAACACTACTCGGCCTCTTGGCTTCCAATGGGTGGAAGTGACGTCAGACGCCATACTTTCGTTTGGAAACTTACAGCATGGACCATAAAAACACATGGACAGTAAGACTCGTTCTGCCTTTTTTGATTTTTGTTTGATTTGTGCCCCTGAGGAAGACCCTTGAGGTCGAAACGCGTTGGGCTCACCTTCTTACCTTACTATTATTATTTTTTGTTTATTATTTGTTTTTTGTAATAAATGTACATATTTTTCTTTAAATTGGGTGTGCTATCCATTACTTTGAATTCTTGTAAATTTTTCTGGAGACCTTTATGGGGAGTAACCTATGGACTAGCACGCTGTAGCTCTACCTAAGGGTGTGCGCCTTCTCTTTTCATTTTGGCTTTATAAAGCTAATCACTGATTAGTTGCTATAGGGTACTGTCCATGGGCAAATTTGCCCAGTGTTGAGTTCCACCGACTGTTTTTAGTGACGGCACACACCAAATATCCAACATATCCAAATAACCAAAAAGACTGTGATTTAGTGCTCATTACCAACATCCCTTCACTTCTTGAGCTGGAGTTTGTCGACTATAAGAATTTCCACCCTGCATGCAGCAAAACAGGATTTCCATCAGAGCCAGTTATTTTAAAAGTGTGTGCCCCAAGTATGTATTAGACCTAACTGTCAATCAAAAAAGTACGAGAGACAGGTTGTTGAGTGTGGGACAGTGAATATTAACTTGATTATTTCTTCAATGGTACAGAGTATTTAAATGATAATATTTTAAAAGTTTCTTTTTTCAGTGAGCTGAAGCTTATATAAAATTTTTATTTTCACAATAGATCTCCTTTAAATAAACCCAATAGGCTGGTTTTGCTTCCAATAAGGATTAATTAAATCTTAGTTGGGATCAAGTACAAGGTACTGTTTTATTATTACAGAGAAAAAGAAATAATTTTGAAAAATTTGAATTATTTGGACAAAATAGAGTCCACGGGAGAACTTGTTACTAAGACCCCAAAAATGTGGTCATAAAAGTTTAATAGTCTGTTTTTTGCGAGGCTTGGTAATTGCGTTTATAATAGCTATTCTTCTGTGTTGTTCTGTATATATTTCTTTATCTTCAGCCTGCTATAAAATTCCGCTGCACATGCTGTTTGGATTATGCAATTCAGATTCTGTAGACTAAAGCAAAAACTTTAATTTAAGCAAGAATATGGAGAGACTAGGTCCTGTACAAACTTAATGCCATTACACTTAGGCCACTAAGTTGTCTTGTCAGCTTTCCTCTTCTCTTCTGGTTTAATTGTCAGATCAAATCTCCTGTGTCCTTAACCTTAATGCTATTAGATCAGAAATCTGTCATCCTGCATTCTACATAGGATTAATATCTCAACACATGTCCCCTCCTAACAATGTGCAACTGTCCGTGTATGCATGCTCTCTGGTCCATGAATGCTCCAGTGATGGAAATGCTCTTGCAAGCGGCAAAGCCACCAAGCAGGTGTTTGACTGCAGGCAGTCACTGGAAGACATAGCAGCCAGGAAGAATGGGAATCAGCAAACATGTGCATTAACCCATTTAAAATACCCTTTTTATATTGTATGTGTAAATATAAAATTATTGATACACACCGAACCTTAGTTAGGATTGTTCTTAATGAATAAAAGTAAAAATAACCAAAAAAAACGATGAAGAACCGACTGCATCATGAAAATTGTATTAGACTGTCTAAACAAAAGAGTGCCAAAGTCAATCAGTAACAACAGACTCTGTAAGAATAAAGTCCAGATTGTATTTAAAGCATACCAGGCTCACAGGAATCTTCATTGCTTTGGGGAGAGAAGGGGAAACCGGAGATGGATTCAAAGTACAAAACATTAAATCAACTCCAATTCATTTTGTTGACAAATAAGGTCTGGCCTGACACCATTCGGGACTATTATTCTTGTGCTTCATCCAATGTGGTATACACGGTTACATGTACTAGGTGCTCTACAGGAGGTAATTACATTGGAGAAACAGGGCAAAAAACTACACACAAATCCTGCGATACACAAGTGGGGCAACACATCTGCAATTGAAATCACAGTCTCCAGGACATGAAGGTCTTAATTGTAAAAGGGTACTTTAAGGGGCAGATCGAAATGAATTAGAGGGAATTTTCAAAGTAAAAAATTCAAATTCAAAGTAGTTTTTTGGATACATTGACCATCGAATAGGATACTACAACTTCGAATTTACTTTGACTTCGATTCGAAGTAAAAATCGTTCGAATATTTGACCTTTCGATAATCGAAGTACTGTCTTTAAAAAAACTTCGACTTCAATACTTCGCCAAGTTAAACCTGCTGAAGTGCTATGTTAGCCTATGGGGACCTTCTACAACCATTTTCTAAGTCTTTACACATCGAAAAAAAATCGTTCGATCGATCGCTGAAATCCTTTGAATCCTTTGAAGGATCGTTCGATCGAATGATTTTATTCAATAGTAGCATTGCCAAATTTGCTGAAAAAACTTTGAATTCGATATTCGAATTCGAAGTTTTTAAATTCGATGGTTGAATTTTGAAGTTTTTTGTACTTCGAAATTCGACCTTTGATAAAGCTGCCCCTTAAACTGAATGGAAAGGAAGAGCTATGAATTCAAGGGGCTGATTTATCAAAGGTCGAATTTATGTGAATGTTTTTTTACTCTAATAAATTCTGATACTAAAACTAGAATGTTATCTTATTTAAGAAAAAACACAAACGTCTAAAATTCAAATGTTACTGACCCGAAAACTTAAACCGAATTCAAATGAAACTCAATTTGAGTTTTTCTCAAAAAAAAAACTTGAATGTCAGGAAGGCTATTAACATCTTCAAATGGATCAATGGACCTTTGCCATTGACTTGTAAATGAATTTGCCAAGTTTTAGGTGGCAAATATTCATATATAAATCTCATATTTTAATTTCATTCAAATTGGTACTTTTAAATTAGAATTTGTGAGTTTTGATACACAAAAAAAATTAGAAAATTTGAATTTACCATTCGAACCTTAATAAATCTGCTCCTAAGACATGCCCTTAATTTACGGTCAGGTTTCAATTCACACTATGTGACCTGACTGAATCCAGACCCCTGGACTATTTACAACCCACTAATTTGTGTTATCTCTACAATAAGGTAAGTAATGCTATTGTCGGATCGTGTCACATTGTTGATGCGATGCAACACGACTGTCGGTCGCATCCAACATGACAACTGCGTTTTTGTGCAGCACGTCGGATCGCGCCGGAATCGTACGTGGAGTCCTGCCCTTAATCTCTAACTATCTGTAATTTCCTAATTTATTGCCCAGGAAAACTTTTTACTGATCTAACAATATTTATGCTGTGCCTTTCCAGTTTTCATTTGTATTTTTTCTGAGGAAGGAGCCTTGGTGCTCCGAAAGCTTGCAATGTATTTTTATTGTTAGCCATCACGTCTACAACACCTTTTTGAATTTGTTTTTTTTTTTTTTTTTTTTTTGCTACTGGCTAACATGATACCACAGTTTTTGTTTTGGGCCTGACACAGGGAACCCACAGCTACTTTTTAGTATGACTTGGTCAACAAGTCACTTCAGTTGGAGATGTGACCTGTAAAGTGCACAGGTTGGTTAAATAAAAAAAATGACTATTTTCTGGAAGGGATCATGCATTCAGCTGTAATTTAAAGGGGGTTGAGGAAAGATATGACAAGACTATGTATGACACAAAAGCTGTATGACACAAAAGCCAAAGAGGAGAGAATTAGAAGGGATTGCATGTATTTGAAGGATGATGTATTTGTCAGGGACTGAGGATATGGGTTTACTCAGTAAACAAAGGAGTATTTTAGTTTTTTTTTCGGAATTTATTAAACCCTGAGAATGGAAAAGTCAGTCTCTGAAAATCTGGCATCTTAGACCTGTCCAGGTTGCATATAATTCAATGAGAGAACTCCCAATGATAACTTGATGTGCGCTGGGTTTCGTGCAATACTCCAAAGTTTTCATAGTTTTCGGGCAGAGATCTGAGTTTTTGGTGAAAAATCTGAAAAAAAATAGTGAAAATTGGATGAAAAATCCGGAAAAATCGTGAACATCTGATTTTTCCCCACAAAGCAAATGTACAAGAAAATGTAATAATAAATATGCGTAAAAAACCCGAGTGGATTTGATCAGAGTTTGTAGAAGTAAATATTGAGTTAAATTTGGACTTTGATAAATAAACCCCTTAGTGTTTCAGGATCTGGACCATATGCACCTTTATCTATATATCACTATCATTTATATTTTACATATATTTTAAGAGTATCTTTCTCAGGGAAACTTTCTGTTCAGGTCAATAAAACCATTGTTGTATTTACTAAAGTTTCAGGAAAGAAAGAGAGTAAGACCACCAAAATTACTCAAACATGAAGGGGCATATTTATCAAGGGTCGAATATCGAATTGAAAAAACGTTGAATTTTGAATTCAAAAAGACCAACCGAAATTAAGTCAAAGTTTTTTTTGGTCGAATAGGTCCATTTTCGATCAAATAGGTCCGTATTCGGCCGAATTCGAATCTTACAAATCAAAGTAACAGTGCATTCGAGCCAAATTAGATTCAAAGTTATTCCCAATAAAACCCCTCGATTTTTCAAAGTCCACCAATTGACTCCAAATAGGTTCTCAGAGCTCCCCCATAGGGTAAAACAGCAATTTGCCAGGTTTTAGATGGCGAATGGTCAAAGTAGAATTTTTAGAGACAGTACATGATAAATTTCGATATTTTGAATTTTTTTTCAAATTCAAATCAAATTTGGACTATTCCCTAGTCGAAGTACACAAAAAATAGCTCGCAATTAGAATTTTTTGAATTTGAAAATTCACCTCGACCTTTGATAAATCTGCCCCTAAGGATGGGTGCAGACTAGTTGCAACTATTATAAGATTCACTAGTTCCACTGCCATTTCTACAGGCATGGGCCCACTTCTTGCTGCTCCTGTTTATTTAAATTTGGCCCTTCTAGCGAGCAAGTGCACTCAACTTGATGCTTAAGGCTGAGTTGCAATACCCTTCACCCTTGCACTAGAGCATTGAAGTATGTGGAATTTGTCTCATAAAAAACTGTTAGTATATCAGATTAAATCCATCCCTTTGCTGATTTGCTCCTGACATCACCTATTCATGCTCCTGGGTGGACGTTGCAGCCAGAGAGATAAGGACAGGTAGTATAATTAATATAATTAATAGTATACCAGGGTCATTTCCATGTTTAATATCCCAGAACAGATATGTCAGGATAAATGCATTGACAATCGCATATGTAATAGCACCCAGAACATGCAACATGATTAATATAGTGCCAGTTTCATGTAGAATACTCCAGAACACATGACAAGATAAATAACAACCATTTATCTTGATAACACATCCTAGACTAAGTCTGGCAGTTCTTATTACATGTAATATTCCCCAGAGCACATGGTAGAATAAATACAATGCAACCCAAAACACTGAAAAGTTAAACGAAGGCCATTTTTATAAATCCCCAAAACACATGGCAGGAGACAGCGCTAGTCCCACATATAATACAGAGTAAAGCATTGGCCCCCAATCAGCGGCTCAGGAGTAACATGTTGCTCACCAATCCGTTGGATGTTTTTCCCAGTGGCAGGTGCTTATTTTTGAATTCCTGCTTTGGAGGAAAGTTTTGGTCTCATAAAAACCTGTATGCTGCCAGTTCACATAGGGGTTAACAAATAGCCAACCACAGTCCTTATTTGGCACCCAAGCTGCTTTCATTGCTCACATAGCTTATGTGAACTTATATATCTTGGGCATCATCAGAGAAGAAACATGGAGATTTTTTCTCAAAGTACAATGTTTCTCTGCAACTAAAGTATTTTAAGGGACCTTTCCCAACCTACCCACCACAAAAGCTGGCCATGAACAAAAATAAATATAAAGATTGATGGCTATTAAATGAATGTTCGCCTTTAAGGGAAGAAGAAATAATTGATAACAGAACACCAGCACAGGGTTGAATATGTGAGCTACTAGTTTATAGGTCACACAGGTGTTTTTTACTCATTGAATTGTATCTGGCTCTATGAAAAATCTGGATTTGAATTAAGAGAAGTTCTTCTCATTAGTGATGGGCGAATTTGCGCCGTTTCGCTTTGCCAAAAAATTCGCAAATTTCACGTGAATTTTGCAAAATGGCGAAACGGCGTCTCGTTTTTGACGCCAGCACCCGTTTTGATGGCGCCGTTTAATTTGCTTGCGGCGAATCGCGCAAATTTGCACCTGGCGAATAAATTCGTCCATCACTAGGAAAGAGGCATTAGTCTCTCTCAAAGGGGAATATTTTTTATTGCGTTCCAGTTTAGCAATGGCTGAGGGAACCACGTGGGCCAGTTTGTGCGTAGTTGGTTCCTCCAGATTTAGGGGTTGATTTAGTTACACTCAAACTTGACTTTTTGCCTTGATTTGAATTTTTGTGCTAAAACTCATGAATTCTAATTATGGTTTCAAAAACTTGAATGACCGATATTTATTTATAACTTTGGTATCTATAAGCTTGCAAATTCATGTATAAGTGAATGGAAGCTTTCTTAGCCAAAATGTAGAAATTTTTTTGGTCAAAAACGGACGCCGGCGTCAAAAAACGGGCGCCCATTCGTGAATTTTTTGCCGTTTCGCGAAATTCACGAATTTTTCGGCGAAGCAAAACGGCGCAAATTCGCCCATCACTACTCTTTCCTGTCTTTTTTAATGTTTTTATAGCTATAAAGTTTATATGAATAGTAAGTATATACCTAAGAACTGAAAGCAAAGTTGTCTATCCCAAGAAATAGTATGACTCGTTAAGGGCTCTAGAGATAAAGTGAACATAAATAAGAGGATCTGTTAGTGCATAACACATTTCACTGCTTTCTTCAACCCCTGAAAACTACCTAATTGGCTATTTAAATGCTTTGTGCACAGAACCAGACAGCTCTTTGTTAGCATTCCAATTTGTTTACAGAAGGTTATACGTTATAGAGTGACCGTTATTTGGCCAGCCAAGTTAATTAATACCTTATTGATTGTGTTTTTGTTGTAGCTGCCCAGCATTTCCTCATCATTTCTTCATTTCTTCTCATCAAACTGTTTAATTAGGTCCGACAGACAATTTATTATTCTGTAACATTACTTGATATTCTGAAGTATACATGCAGAGACATTTTCAAGGCCTTGCCTTATACTCACCTTTGATGGCCTATATTAAATAATCTCTCAAAATTCCTTGCATGGTGTCCATAAACAGACTGCAGAAATGACATTCTTCCAAATCAACAGCAAACTTGTTAAGCCAACAGCATATTATGGTGTAAAACACTGATTAAGAAACAAACAAGGAAAAATAATGTTATTTTCTCCCAATACTCAGATTTAGTGATGGGCAAATTTATTCGCCAGGTGAGAATTAGCATTGAATTTGCCCGTTTTGTTGGCAGCAAATAAATTTGCAGCGAAAATTGTCGCCGGCTTCAAAATCGCAGTTTGCAAATTTTTCACCAGTTTCGCGAGTGTCACAAAATTCATGGCGAAGTGAAACAGGACAAATTCGCTCACTCAGAAGAAAGGAATAAATGACTCGTATGTTTGAAATATGAATAAGGAAAATATCCAGTGGGCTTTCAATAATTAATTATAGGCGAATTAGTATCCTCGTGTTTAAATTTTGCTATCTGGTGCAAATATCTATGTAATGTTGGCTCCATCTGTAGGTCACCTTTTAACAGGGAAGTTAAAGTAAGAAATAAATCTAAGATATATATAGCCACAATATATTTAACAAAAATGAAATGAGTAGCCTAAGACACTTCTCGGTGAAGCTCGGGTAGATAATCAGGTGCAGAACTCCTTTTTGTCTACATGTGATGGAGCAGCAGCAATCCAGTAGGTGGAGGTGTTAGTTTGGGGGGTGTATTGTCAGGTTAAGTCAGGTGCAGCTAGAACTAGAACAGACTTTTACAAGGCAGGTTTTTCTGCAGATATAGAAGTGGGTGTCCATGTATATGGGTGTCCAATTCACAATTACCTGCCATTGTTTATTTGTCAGATGCCTAGCACTGCAGTTCAAGATTAAGATGTTGATTAGATGCATTACTGTAGTAATGGATAAAGTATTGTTAGCACTCTGCCATCCCCAGAAATGTTAACACCTTTGCATCATGGGAGTATACCAATGCACAAAGATTATAACACTGGGGGGGGGGCTGCTCACCTCCCTGTGTTCTAGATATTGTACCTCAGTGCCAAAGTGCCGTTTTCCAGCCTTGAGGGTAAATCCAGCCTGCTGCACTGTTGGACTGATATCACCCCTCCCTTCTCCCTCCCCCCAGCAGCCCATCAGCAGAACAATTGAAAAGTAACCAGATAACAGCTGCCTGGTAGATATAAGAACAGCACTCACTAGTAAAAATCCATGTCCCGCTGTGACTCCTTCAGTTACATTGAGTAATAGAAACAATAGCCTGCCTGAAAGCAGTTCCAATATTACTAAAAAAAATACACTTGTTGGGTTAGGATCTAAATTTTACAGGGGTAGAGTGAATTTGCTGCAGTGTAAACAGTGTAATGTAGAAATAAAAACTACACCATAAAAATCAGGACAGAATCCCTTTAAACTCCGATATGGCTGTGCACACATAACGTATAATTTAAGACAATTTTGCACCCGATTGGGCATAGTTCCCGAAACACTGAGGTATCCCTGTTAAACTTCATGAAACACATAACAAGTCTAGTGCATTATGTATAAGGTACAAAGGCAAATATTTCAAATAAAAACAAATCTAGTTACCATCCTGGCTTCATCTAGCCTAACATGGGGAAAGATGGCACATCGGGCCACATTGGGCGTTAAATTGATCCTATTCAAGCATATGCAAGTACCGGTTGTGCTCGAAGGGAGAAACGTTGCATGCCTTTCATGACACTTTGGGTCAGATTTATCAAAGGTTGAGGTGAATTTTTGAATTCAAAAAATTCCAATTTGAGCTATTTTTTGTGTACTTCGACTAGGGAATGGTCCAAATTCAATTTGAAAAAAAATTCAGAAATTCGAATATCGAAATATATCATGTACTATCTCTTTAAAAAAAACCTGTCAATTGCTGTTTTAGACTATGGGGGGAAAAACTTTGGGAAAAACTTTGAACGAATGTGCTATTACTTCGATTTGTACAATTCGAATTGAATCGAATACGGACCTATTCAATCGAAAATGGACCAATTCAGCCAAAAAAAAAAACTTCAACTTTATTTCGGTTGGTCTTTTTGAATTTGAATTTCAAAGTTTTTCAAATCCGAAATTCGACCCTTGATGGATATGCCCCTTTCAATCTCATTTCTAATTTGTCTTTTTTTCCTATATGTCTGAATCATGAGGTTTAACAATGATGAGTTTCCTTAAAAAAGTTGTAGCCCTTTTGGAAGAGTGATGATGATAATGATGATCATGTTATAAGAAGCGATAATATGATGGTAATAAAGAAAGGAGCAAGTATTATTATCAAGCATGCTCTGAGCTACAGATGTTCCGAATCCTTTATACAAACCTGAGGGATCTAGGAATTATCTTACAGTAGCCAAGCATTTAAATTACCAAATCATAACTCTCTGTAAAACCTGGAATGACAAATCTAGTTGTGCCTTTTTTACCATTTAAAAGAAGTTCCCACCTCAACATATTAAGGTAGTGGCTCCCATCACAACCATGTACCTCTACTGGGAGCCTGACCTTACTAGTGATGGGCGAATTTGCGCCGTTTCGGTTCGCGGGAAAATTTGCGAATTTCGCGCAAAATTCGTGAAACGGCGAAAAATTCGCAAAACGGCGCCGGCGCCCGTTTTTCGGAAAAAATCTTTTTGACGCCGGCGAATTTTTCCCGCGAATTTTCACGGGCGTTTTGCGAATTTATTCACTGGCGGCGAATCACGCAAATTCACCATGAATTCGCGCCTGGCGAATAAATTCGCCCATCACTAGTCCTTACCAACCATTTTCATGAGCAGCACCACATTCACGTTTGTTGTTTATGATTTAATTATACAATATGTTATTTGTCCTCAATTCGTAGCATCTTTCATCCCCTGCTATCTGTAAATTAAACTCCCTAGATAGTTTAGATTATATTTTACCTGCTGCATCGATGTACATGAAATGTGTTCCATAAAATATGAGGTTAAATAATAAGCTTCTTGCCCTTGATCAATATGGAGATAAATATTTTAATGTTTGTTCTAATAAAGAATAAAGTAATAAAGAAATAATACAGAACAAAGCACTAACATTTACTCATGATTACTTTAACTAAATTAGATCACAGTTGATGGATATTGGTTGATTTGTCAGTTAATTTTGTTATTTGCCTCTACAAAATTTAATGAGGTTCTGTGTCTCATTGCCTCCTCAATAGCACCTTTGACTAATAAATTCAATCCTTCACTATCAGCAACCTAAGTGCCACTTATTTCATGTGACCTTTTTGTTCTTGCCTTTAACAATAATGCATTGAGATACAAGCAGGCTTAGGGCAAGGTGGGCATTTGCAGCTGAACCAAGACATTTGTGGCAGAAATGCAGGAACATAAAACACTTTTCTTATATATATATATATATATATATATATATATATATATATATATATCATCATGGCAAGACAGCAGAAACAAAAAACAAATAATGTTCATATTAAACACATTACTGTGAACAAATTAAGGCAAGGAATTGTGTACTGTTTGCTAGAAAATAACAAACAGACACAAACTACCTCTACTCGAGACACCACAAGATAAAATCTTTGCTAGCTTTTTAATAGGAAATATCCCTTAAAAACAATTCTTATAATTTGAAAAAAAATAACTTAGAGGATTTGCAGATGATAAAATTCCTTTTCTATAGTGAAACTTGCAAAAGCAATAGCGGATATTATTATTATTATTATCATTATTATTATTATTAGCAAGTATTTTTTGTAGAGTGCCAACATATTGTGCAGCACTGATGAAAGGTTGTACTAATGGATCTGGTGGGCCTTGGGCAAATTATTATTTTGCCCATTTACTCAACCAGCCCAAGAAATATAGGTTTTTCTTGAATCAATAATTGTATTTTTTTAGTTGTAATATTGGTGCGTAGACAGCATTTCAAGTCATTGTTCCTAATGCTGTGTCATCAGAAATAGCCAGCACCACACAATGGAACTGTTTTCAGATAAGCTATTGTTTCTCCTAATCAATGTACTGTATATGGAGGAGTCATGGTTGGACTTGGGTGTTTTACTATATGGTATGCTCATATCTAACACTAGTATTGGGCAAGGAAGCATTTTGCAATTTAGGTGTCAGTGAACTATCTTGTTACCTGTCTATTGTTCTGTTGATGGATGAGGATGATACCAATCCAACTTGCAGTGCAGCATTAAAAAGAGAACAATTCACCTGATTGAGGACACCTGGGAAACTAAAGACATGTCTAGCCCCACATCAGATTTCAAAATTAAATATACACAAAAATGTTTTTTTCCTTTGAAAAATGGATTTCAATGCAGGATTCCACTGGCGGAGTGCTATTAACTGATTCAATTTGTTTAAAAAAAATATCCTGTGACATAATCCCTTTAAAAGATGTAGGTCCCATTAAAAACATCCCTTTGTGGAAGACGTGAGGAAGAAAGAGAACATAACTATATTATTATATATATATATTTGTCCTTCATCTCATATAATCACATACACAGCTGTTCATTTGGCATACTTCGTAGTAGAAACAATCTTTGGAAATATTCATACAATTTAGACAGCGAGTGGGCTCAGAATTCTATTTAGTTTTATGAGAAACCTATTCTGAGAAAAAAATGTAGAACTATTACAAACATTAAAAAAAAATTAAGTGGACCATGCAAATCTTTTTCCACAATACAGAAAGTGTATTTAATGAAAATGTTCCATTTAATTATCAGTCATAAGCAGATGGGTCCAGGTCTAAGACACTCTCCCAAGCTTGCTTCAGATGGGTCTCAGAAACCTCTTCATCTTTCTATCTACTGTAGCATTTACTACAATCCCCCTATCCATAATATATTATATGGCAACAATTGTCAACCCTTTATCATTAGCCATTTATTTGTATTTACAAATTTGCATGTATTGAAATGCTTCCTTTTATTTAGTGATTACCCTTGCTAAAAGAATATCCAATTATCATCTCCGATGTGGCTATGCAAATCATGGGTGAAAGGCTAAAAGTGTTTTTTCTACATTTTAATTCACCCACATTGTCCCCTCAGTCAATACAGCATCTGTGAACAGACTACAGAAGAGGTAAGAAATGCTCCTGGCAGTTCTGATGAGGAAAGGGGCAATGGGCCAATTCCATAGGGAGAGGGAAGCACAATGTTTTTCAATTGTACTGACTCCAGAAAAAACAGAAAGCCTTGTTTATTTATAGAGAGTGGCAGGAGTTATGGAAACGAATCCATCGTATCTCCACATAAGCACATCTCCACAGTGTATGAGACTCACATGATATAATGGGATAAAGGATGGAAAATATGTATTTTTTTCCATACCATTATAGTGCTCGACATTGGATCAAGTGCGTGGCTACTCCTGAAACCAATTAGTTCTTAGAATCTTTACAAAAGTTGTTATTTATGTCAGCACTTGGGGGCAGATGCATTAAGGGTCGAATATCGAGGGTTAATCAACCCTCGATATTCGACTGGGGAATGAAAATCCTTCGACTTCGAATATCGAAGTCGAAGGATTTTGCGCAAACAGTTTGATCGAACGATCAAAGGAATAATCGAACGATTAAATCCTTCGAATCGAATGATTCGAAGGATTTTAATCCAACGATCGAAGTATTATCCTTCGACCAAAAAAAGTTAGCCAAGCCTATGGGGACCTTACCCATAGGCTAACATTGAGTTTGATAGCTTTTAGATGGCGAATTAGGGGGTTGAAGTTTTTTCTTAAAGAGACAGTACTTCGACTATCGAATGGTCGAATAGTCGAACGATTTTTAGTTTGAATCGTTCAATTTCGAAGTTGAAGGTCGAAGTAGCCCATTCGATGGTCGAAGTAGCCAAAAAAACATTTTGAAATTCGAAGGTTTTTTTTCTTCTATTCTTTCACTCAAACTTAATGAATGGGCCCCTTAAAGTAGAAGGTTAATAAAATATGCATTGAAGAGCTGCCAGGAAGCCTCGTTGCCAAAGGTTAACATTGGCACAAACATGGGGGCACATTTACTAAAGGGCGAATTGTGTTTTTTTGGAGGAAAAAAAAAACGACAAAATGACAATAAATTGTTCACAGCTCAATATAAAACATCTGTGATATCAACTCTTAGGGGCCGATTCACGAAGGGTCGAATATCGAGGGTTAATTAACCCTCGATATTCGACTAGGAACTAAAATCGTTCGACTTCGAATATCGAAGTCAAACGATTTTGCGCAAATCCTGCGATCGATCGATCGAAGGATTTTTCATTCGATCGAACGATTAAATCCTTCGAATCGAACGATTCGAAGGATTTTAATCCAACGATCGAAGGAAAATCCTTCGATCAAAAAATCCCAGGCAAGCCTATGGGGACCTTCCCCATAGGCTAACATTGACTTCGGTAGCTTTTAGCTGCCGAAGTAGGGGGTCGAAGTTTTTCTTAAAGAGACAGTACTTCGACTATCGAATGGTCGAATAGTCGAACGATTTTTAGTTCGAATCGTTCGATTTTCGTAGTCGAAGTAGCCCATTCGATGGTCGAAGTAGCCCATAAAAACTTCGAAATTCGAATTTTTTTTAATTCGAATCCTTCACTAGAATTTAGTGAATCGGCCCCTTATTAATGTGGCTTGTACCAGAATATTGGAAGTCGCCTAATATTCCAACGATTAGAGAATGGTTGCTCAAAGTCCAGGAAATCTACCAGTTTGAAAAGTTTAAGAATAACAAAATGGAAAAAATTCAGCAAACACAGTTTTTACGAAAATGGTCTTATTGGCTCCTCTTTATAGAGTCTAGAGAATATCAAGAATTAATTACCTGTAAGTAGAATAAAACAATAAGGAAATCTTATATGGCATTTTAGTCATGTGTAATATGAATGCTTAGAGATATCAATCCATGGTCCTCTTTTCTACCCCTCCCCTTCTTCTTTTCCTTTTTGTTTTGTTGTATGTTTTTGTGTATGGTAATAGTTATATGTCTTGTTATATGGCTTTTTATGTGATATTATGCAAGAGATCTAACAATAAGTTATTGAAGGCTGTTTTTAAAAAAAATAATGTGGAATTTTTTTTTTGAAATAAAGAATTTAATAAAAAAACAACAAAACTCTAATATAGGGATGGGCGAATTTTTTCACCTTGTTTCATTGCGGAAATAACGGCCATAGACTTGTATGGCTTCGCGCATCAAAATTTATTTGACACCCATAGACTTTTATGGGCGTCGACGTCATTTGGCGAAACAAAATGGGTCAAATTTGCCCAACCCTACTCTAATATTTAAAAATTGACCTTTAATAAATGGGCCACCCCTTCTCTAAAATCAGGAATGCCATTAAAGAACATAAAAAGTATGACTTAAAAAAATTGCTGTACGGTCCAATCTCTAAATCTCTGAAACAACCCTAAAGCCTCTAAAGGTCTGAATGGCTAAAAAAAAATAGGTCCAATAGGATCAATTCAGCGCCCATTGACATCAATGGGAACTCAACTGCTTTTTCTTGAAAAAGTTTTGTATTAGAGTTTTAGAGAAATAAAAAAACACAATTTTTTTAGAGAAAAAATGATTTGTGTGAAAAAAAGGAAACTCAAATGTTAGTAAAGAGGCCCCTTGAGGACCCACGTATGACCCCGAATTGCATCCGATGTGTCAAACTACAACTACACAAAGGTTTGGTCATTGGGCACTGGTTGCAGCTCAAATTTTACTAGTGAAAATGGAGCCTATTTCAGCATTAAAACAGCATTAGGGTGTGATTCTTTTCTCACAACTCTGTTGCACCTATTTATACAATTTACTAAGGGAACCATGGAATTACCCCCATGTCTAGGGTGCTGACAGGGTTCCCTTGAAACAATAGGTGCATTTGTGCATGATTCTTCATGACAAATTAACTGGCACACAGTTCAGCAATACAGAAAGTGTGCTTGGACACAAATAATAATAAATAATAGCATGACAGCCCTTGCACTTGTATTTGTAAATGAACCCTATAGTGATTGGGAGAACAACAAGATTAATGCAATTATAAGTGTAGATTCTCTGAGAAAATGTGTTGCCTGTTTAGCAACATCTGCCACTATGGAGAAATTAAAGACACAACTTGCCTTTGGTCACTTGCTCACACACCAGCAGAGGGAGAGAGTGGCAATAGATATGTACTAGAAAAGACTTTCAGGGCCCCAAAAGAATGTGGTTTGGTTTCAGAGGTCTGCTATTGAAGGTACAGGCCTATTATTCATCATCTCTTGACTTCTGCTATTGTTCCAGGATTTCCATTTTTCAGCTATAGCATTTTTGTGAAGCTGTTACAAAATGATTGGGTCATTTCTGAGCCAAACTGATTTGTTTCCAAAGGTTTTCCTGGAAAAAAAAAAAAGAAGCATAATATATCTTTGGGGAGGCTGATGCCCTCACATGATTGATTAAACTGTGAATTTACAACAAAAAAGGTTGAATAAGTGGCCGTGACCTGTATGTATGAGGAACAGTGCCAGGGGCCAGATCTAAAGCACAAAACAATTATATTTAGAAAAAGTTTGTTCCGTTTCACCAAAGTAATCTTTTATTTTTATATATATATACATATATATGTACAGGTATGGGACCTGTTTTCCAGAATGCTTGGGACCTGGGGTTTTCCAGATAACGGATCTTTCCGTAAGTTGGGTCTTCATGCCTTAAGTCTACTAGAAATTAATTTAAACATTAAATAAACCCAATAGGCTGGTTTTTCTTTCAATAAGGATTAATTATATCTTAGTTTGGATCAAGTACAAACTACTGTTACAGAGAAAAATGAAAATGAAAAAAAATGAAAAATTTGGATTATTTGGATAAAATGGAGTCCATGGGAGACAGCCATTCCGTAATTCGGAGCTTTCTGGATATCGGGTTTCCAGATAAGGGATCCTATACCTGTATTCTATTATGTTGTTCCAGTGAATAATTGTTTTGTATTGTCCTAAGCTGGGTCCCACTCTGTGCGACATATTTCTCAAAGTATTAAGATTAGCAATGAGCAAATGTTTTCACCAGGCGTGGATTCACAGCAAAATTCTGCCTTTCGCCATCTGCCGCCAACTTTTTCGTGAAACTGCAGCAAAAATTCTCCAAGACAAAATAGTCACCGCAAGAAAAAAACACCCCCTGATTTTATGCATTTGAAGTGAGGAAAAACACCCACTGACTAATGCATTGGGACAAAAAGTCGACGAGACGAAAAAGTCCCGCAAGAAAAAACACAAATTGACTTTAATGCAATTGGAGTGAAGAAAAAAGCTGCCTATTGACTTCAATGCATTCAAATTATTCGCAGTTTTTTTTTTTGTGGTGAATTTTTGCCATAGTTACATGAGAAAATTTGCAAAATGCAGAAATTTGCCACAAATCCATGCCTGGTGAAAAATGTTGTCCTGTGTCCTCTGTCCTTCTCTCTGTAACTCCCCATGAATAAAAACAATGACAGATTTTGACTGTTCTTTGCACAAAGCCTTCCTCTTTGCAAATGTGCCCTTGTGTATTAGGCACCAAACTTATGCCACTAATTCTTATTTCTATGGGGGAAATTGAGAGCAGAGCAAGAACCAGCCCTTCCAATGCCTTATCCTTATCTTTGTTGCTATATAAAATGTACGTAATTAGTATTAATAATCTCTACAGTACTTTTCAAGTTGAAATAAATATGGAGCAGGGCATCCATTCCATCACTTTCCTCTGTTTTTTTCTCACACTTTTATTTTTTCCCAGTGTTTTATCCTGGACCAGGGCCGACTTTACTTCCCGGAGGCCAGGGTCCTCTGTTGCTCCCTACAACCTACAGGATTGTGCACATGCTCATCCTTTCTTTGTACCAGAGCACTAGTACCTAGTCTCTAGTACTCCAGAATCAAGAAAATTACTGGTGCAGCTGTGTGGCATGTCACCTCTTAATTTATGCTGCCCTAGACCCTGGCCTTTGTGTAGGTCCGGACTGAGAATTAAAATAGGCCCTAGCATTTCAGGTACACAGAGGCCCAATCAACCCACATAGAGGCCCAAACAGCCCCCACCAGCCCACTAAATAGTTAGTTTCTATGGAACCTTATAGTCGCCCCTCTAGCATTTGCCAGAACCCACAGATTGCCAGTCCGAGCCTGCCTTTGTGGCCTTGCTGCAAATACGGGCTCATAAACCATTCTTTCCCAGCCATCCTTCTCCTGAGTATAATTGCAGGTACAGGTAGGGTCAGGGTCGGACTGGGCCCCCGGCTCTTGTGGACCCCGCCGGCCCAGATCCACACCCAGATCCAGTGGCTTCTTTTCTACCCCTTTTTTTGGGTGGTCGCGGCAAAAACATAAAGCGACCATGCGCGCATGTGCACAGGCACTGCGGCGGATCAGTGGTGCAGCAGGGTGTGCCAGAGGGGGCCTGACTTCCTCCCCTCACTTTGTAAGCAATTATGAAGAATACAGCTCCATATAAATATGTAAGTAGGGTACTGTTGGCAGTCAGCAAATGAATACATTTTGTTTTTTCTAATGACTCTTAATTATCATTTTCACTCTGATCCTGCAAAAATATGTATTACATCCCTTAGAGGGCACCAGCCCTGGTAAAATGGCATAGTAAATTGAATGCAGTTGCCATTGAAACTAGTATGTCACTTTGGAAAATAATAACTCTGCTGCTAAATAAAATAAAACATTGATCACCTTCTGTATGAAAGATGTAACCCATCTCCGGAGAGATCAATTACCCAGCGAAACTCATTATCTCACTTTTTTTTTGCCTCAGCTAGGAATATATTTCGGAATGCTGCGTCATAGGATGAAGCTCCTTCTCAGCCATTTCTTAGAAAAGAGTTGATAAAAGCCATAAATAATAAGCCTTTGCAATGTACACACTGTCACTTTTATTATCAATAGCTTCAATAGCTATTCTAAGGTGGTTTCTTTGGTTTGAGGAAAGTGTCAATGACTAACATCAGAAATTACTGGGAAAATAACAAGAAGTATAGGCCTCCACGGTCTAGTACATGGTTGTCAATGTGTCTATCCTGCCTCTTCTGATCAAAGCTGCACAGTTGCACATACTGACATTGGGAGACCCTGGGCCCTACCATCATCCTGGACCCAGCATACAGTAGCTCCAAGGTTCCCACAGATGGTTGCATCAATAGCTGTTGCAGATTCCTGCCTAGTGAATCAAATGCAAATGTTATTTTGAACAAGCTCTTTAATGCACTTCAATGCAACCCCCACTGTCCAAATGCTAGATGTAACTTGTGGCCAATATTCGCCACAAAAGCAATTGCATCCATACGGATATGGCGGGATTAAACAAAACAATTCGCACTGCTGATGAAACCATGAATTTCGTCACAAAACTGCAACCGCATAAAACGTTTGCTCAACCCTATTGACTTCTTTATGTGGAGGATTATTGTAAGATACAAGACATTCATTAGAGAAAGAGATTATTATTAAGTTACCTTAAAGGAGAACTAAAGGGGAATTCTAGGTTCCAAACCAAAATTTGATAAAGAGGCCCACATAACACAGAAACCACTAATATACCCATCACAGTTTCTTCGAAAAGTATGAATAAATGCCATTTCTAGTGATGGGCGAATTTGTCCCGTTTCGCCATGAATTTTGCAACTTTCCTGCGAAATTCACAAAACTGGCAAAAAAATTGCGATGCCAGTGACAATTAGCCAGCGTCAAAATGGTCATCTGGTCACCAGCGTCAAAGTTGATGCCGGTGCCCATTTAAGTTGATGGGCGTCCGTTTCGAACACCCTTGTGTGGGAATTTTCCCTGCAAATTTTCACGGCAAATTCGCAAATTTATGTGCCAGTGGTGAAACTGCCAAATTTGCAGCGAATTCGCGCCTGCCGAATAAATTTGCCCATCACTATGCATTTCTATGCTGAAATCCAGCTGTTTAACAGTTCTTCTCTTTCTGTATCATTTGAAATCCTGGCAGGGTTGGAGGGACTAAAACACTGATGTTACAAATTGTAACAACTTCTCCACAGCTTACAGACAACATGCAGGAACTACATAACCCACAAAGCACTGCACTGAGATGTTCTGTTCCTTATTGAAATCACATGTGCAGGGAATTGTGGGGTTTGGAGGATGGAGGCTGAGGACAGATGGCTGTTGATACAAAGTAACAGTAGTCAGCCTACTCAGCAAAGTAGTCAGAAAGATTGGCAGGAGAGCAGGGGGCTAGGCTTAGGGAAATGTTCCAAACCATTAAAAATCATGAAAAGCCTGCATATATTGAAATTGATGTATATTGCAAAGTTTATGTTTACTTTTCAAAACGCTTAACTTGTGTTTGTGTGGAATTCCCCTTTAACTAAAGTAGGCTAGAAATGTTGTAGCACCAGAATTTAATAATCAGCCCTGTAGCATCAGCTTATATTACAGGGGAAGCTCATTTTCTGCTGGATAATTAGTGACGAGCCCTAAGCTTAGCTTCTCAACAGCTGCTCAGAGCCCACTGAGCATGTGAGTGTCACTGACACTTTCCAAGATGTGACAAGTTTGGATTGTTGCTGCTATTGACAAGCTGAAACTTTATGTGCAATAATGTTAGTATATACTGTATAATATGCCACATTCATTTTAAGGGTTTAATTCTCCTTTAAATCAGGGGTCCCCAACCTATTTTACCCATAAGCCACATTCAAATGTAAAAAGAGTTGGGGAGCAACACAAACATGAAAAAAGTTCCTGGGTGATGCTAAATAAGGGCTGTGATTTGGTAGCCCATGTGTGGACTTGCAGCCTACAGGAGTCTCTGTCTGACAGTACACCTGGATTTTATGAAACCAAAACTTGCCTCCAGGAATTCAAAAACAATGCACTGGAAGCCAATGGGAGCAATATCCACGAGGTTGGTGAGCTACATTTTGCATGCAAGCCACTGGTTGAGGATCACTGCCTTAAATTAAGGAGAAGCTGATTCACAGGGCTTACAAAATACAGAACCATTCCCAAAAAGCGTGTTTTGCATACCACCAGAAATACAAATAAATATAAAGTCAAGCAGACAAAAGGATGGAAGTCCTGACCCCATAGAACATACAGTCTAAAAAGAAGTGCTTGAAGGTGTTGTAATCTTTTGGAGCAAACACAATACTACAAACAATACATTTTGCTATCTTCCTTCCACTGTCGGAAGAGGTTGTAAACAATTTTCGGATTCACAAAAGCTAAATTAAAATTCACACAAAGGAAAATGTATTCATGCAAATGCATACATTTTCACAAAGCACAGTCAAATGCACAGTGTATTCTTTCATAAACTGGACCAGATCACTTTTCCATCACTACTGACTCTACTTCCTCTCACCCAGTTCTACATTGCCTTCACTAGGTGTAATAATTGGTGCAGATTGTTTTAATATATGCTTCCACCAAATAAAAGTGGGCATTAAACTATTAGGGGGTTATTTACTTACTTTAAATAAGTAAATACTCACCCTGGTGGTAGAGTGGGCCGGTGGGGACGCCCGCCGCATGCTGACGCTTCTATCAGATGCCAATAATTCACTAGGGCACGTGTGGAGCGCACTTCCAGGTTTTTCACACCAGGTGTGTGACGTAATCACACCAAGTGGCGCGAAATTCAAATATTTAAAGAGGCTTTGAGCTCAAACTCATTGCCCATTGTTAGGTCTAACTTGTTAGTATCCTGGATGCATCTTGTTTGATTCCTGTTTCGATCCTTCCCTGCCAGACTGTCAGGACTGCCAGAAGTACCCGACGGCGGTGTTTACATTCCCGGCGGTCACAGTGAAGATCCAATGCTGAACACATGGCTGCAGCGTCGCTGCATGATTATGTCATCACTGGTGCCGGGATCTCGTCATAAAAGGGCGCCCAAAACATTGTGACGGTGCCCAAGAATAGGATTTGCTGCCATTAATCCTGGGTTCCTGTTTGTGTTTCCTGATTCCTGATTCCAGTCTGTTTCCAGCCTGTTTCCAGCTCCCAGCCTGAATCCTGCTCCCAGTCTGTTTCTAGCTCCTACCTCGGTTCTGACCCCCTGCCTGAACTCTTGATATTTGCATCTGATCTGCCTGCCCTCGTTAACTCCTGCCTGTGACCACTACTACTCATTCTGCTTAACCCTTCAGATACTGCGACATTGCTCCCACTAGAGGGCTTCCTCCTTGATCCTGACTACCTCCCTGGAGGGAGCTCCAGGCTCCCTGACTACTCTGAACTCTGCCAAATCTGACCCTTGCCTGCCTGACTATTCTGATTCTACTGGTATTGACTCTTGCCTGCCTGACTATTCGTTCAACTTTGCCTGTACCAACCCCGGCATGACTCACCACTGCTTGACTATCCGTTGAACTCAGCCTGTACTGACCCCGGCCTGCCTGACTACGTTTTTCGTCTATTGCCTGAACTGGTGCCTTCCGTCCACAACCTCAGTAACAACCATGCCCCTTTGCCTGTCCAGAACTCTTACTTTGCTCCTCTCTTATTAAGACCTGAGTAGCTCCCGTGGCCTAGGGCGACTGCTACAGGAGGAAGCAGAGCCGTGACCAGGGAGCTTAGCACCTGTTCTGGATTTAGGGAGCTGATTGTGACACTTACTTTTCTCACTTTTTAAAAACAATCTGACCAAACTCCCAAATCCTAATGCCCTTAATGTATTAATAATTTTTCTTGAAAAAATTGGTGCCAAAAAACTTTGTGTCAATTCGAATCGTGTGACTTTTTCGAATTGATGTACCGAAAACTCTACTTTTTTGAGTTATCTGCTGAAAAAACTTGAATAATTTGGATTATCAAATGAAAACCAGTGCAAATGGCCTGAAACTATCGAGAAACCGGAAGGCAAAAAGCATGTCTCAATTGCTAAACGGATCATGTGCCATTGAAATCTAGATGATTTCAATTTTAGCTGTAGTATTTTCTCATTTAGATTTTAAGCAGCTTTGGAGCATAATAAATCTCAAATAATTCAAGTTTTTTTCCCTCTAAAAATATGGCTTTTTCCCCTTTAAAACTCGACCAGAAAAAATTGAGGCTTCAAAAATAGGCACCGGAATGTTTTAAAATCATTGCCACAATTACCCATATGCTTTGCCCATCCTTAATTATGTCGTCATTGCTAGAGAAATCATCCCTGCTGCCTCTTAGTCCCTATATCACCTGTTTCCCTTTTTTAATGCAGACGGATATGTATTGTCTTCTGTACTTCTATCCTTGTGTATTGGCTTTCAGTTACACTGTATATCCCCTTCAAATTACATCTTGTCTCTTTCAAATTCCCAGCCCAATCTTACAAACCTGTCCTCGCTCAATGCTACAAACCTTATCATTGCTTGCTCTCTGCTCAAGAATACTTTCTATTCACTCCTTTCTCTAACCTGTCATGAAAACGCAAAACTGCCAACAGCGACGTTTTAAAAGACTTTAAATACTGTAGGCTTGGCACAGTTAGTCTAAGCAATGCACATGGAATAATAACTTCAGGGATCTTGTTCTTCCCAAAAACAGAAGCCAAATTCAATTTCAATTAAAACTGAAAAGCTTTCTGTTTTGGTCCAAATATGTCTGTTGTCTGCCCTATAAAAAGAGTGCATTGTCAGTGAAGAACGATATTTAAAAGTAGAAAACTGTTTTTTTGTTTTGGTAAGTTACCATGTGATGATAGCTGTAAATATTTATATAAAAAAAACACAACTATTGTTTTCTTAGGTCACAGTGATGCTGGTTGCATTGAATAAAAAAATGTTATGAAATCAACAAAGGGGATCCTAAGGCAAAGTGGACAATAATGTAAAGTTAGAAAAAGCTAAATTCATATACTTTCAGCAGTATAAGAAAAGTATGACTATGAAGATTTTCATTCATCTCGGTCATAGTATATCTAGTATGTAAGATGTGACTCTTCAGAGAGTTGCCATCTGAAATTCACAGGGGTGTGATTCTGTGTAGTTACTGTGATAGGATTACCAAGTTATCATGTAACTCTTAGAAACAGGTGTTACTTGTGAGAGTTGTATGAATGGATGTGTGAAGTGTTCTGAATCCGCCGGGATACAGATGTTAGAACAGCATTGTATGTAGCAGACAGGTGGTGTTGAAGTCCCCCACCTCTGTTCAGGGATAGTTTCTCCACCTTTATATGAATCATCTCTTTTATACCTCTTTCAAACCAGAGGTCTTCTTTACCAAAGGAGTGTCCCTTGTCTTTTAGGTGTAGAAAGACAGCTGAGTTTTGCCCTGTAGAGTTCGCCCTCCTATGCTGAGCCATTCGCTTGGTGAGCAGTTGTTTTGTCTCCCCAATATATAGATCAGTGCATTCCTCGCTACACTGGACTAGGGATGTAGCGAACTGCCGTTTTGGTGTTCGCGAACGCCGTTCGCGAACACCGGCAAAAATGCGAACAGTTCGCGAACAGTTCGCGAACTTCGGACACCCGCAAAATCGTTCGATTCGAACGTTCGAAGGATTTTCATCGTTCGATCGAAGGATTTTCATTCGAATCGAACGTTCAAAGGATTTTAATCGTTCAAACGAATGGAAATCATTCGAACGAATGGAAATCATTCGATTTTAGCGCTCGAATGGTCGCGAACTCAAATTGCGAACGTTCCCAAACGTTCGCGAACATTAGGCGGACGCGAACGGTCGAAGTTCGCGCGAACAAGTTCGCAGGCGAACAGTTCGCTACATCCCTACACTGGACTGCTTTTCACTAAACATTGCACCTTCACTACACATTGCTTTTGTTTTTCTTTTGGTGTTGTATCCTTTGGCTGTACCAGTTTTTTTGTCTCAGTGTGTTGTTAGGTTTGAAAAACACGGGGATTTGGAGTTTGTTGAAAATCCTCCTGAGTATCTCTGACACTCGAGCTACATATGGGATGACTATGTTCTGCCTACTATGTGTCTCAGGGCGGTTATTTCTTTTGGTGTTCCTATTGGGCTTGATTATTGTTGTTTTGACAAAGGTCCAGTCTGGGTATCCATATGCTTTCAAAGCTCCTCTGAGATGTTTATGCTCCATGTTCTTGGACTCTGTATCAGTTATCACACATTCCGGCCTGTGGTGCAGAGTTCTAATGACACCCAGTTTGTGTTCCAGCAGATGGTGAGAATCAAGCAACAGATATTAATCTGTATGGGTTTCCTGTATACTTCCGTTTTCAAGTTACCCCACTCTTGGATCGATATCAAACAGTCCAAAAAGGCATGGGCATCTTCCCTTGTGAACTTGATCTTAATGTCCACTGAGTTAATGTGTTCTGTAAGGCCACCACTTCATTGGATTGGATTTTAACCCTAGTGTCATCCACATACCCAAACCAGTGACTCTGTGTAGTTCCCTGGAATGTAAGTAAGGCCCTCCTTTCCACTTCCTCCATGTACAAGTTAGCTACAATGGGAGATACTGGAGAACCCATGGCACAGCCATGTTTATGTGTATAAAAATGGTCCTTGTATTTTAAGTATGTGGCGTTAAGGCACAAATCTAGCAACAAACATACTTGGTTAGGACTGAGCTTTGTTCTGCTGTAGCGGGTTTTATCTTGCTGCAGTTGATTTCCTACAGTCTCAATTGCCTCTGTTGTAGGTATGCATGAGAACAATGAAGTGACGTCATATGATATTATTGTTTCTTCTGCCTCAAGTTTAACGCCATAAATCTTCATTACAAACTCTTTGTCATTCTGGATATGATGCACTATATTCAATTGGGAAAGGGAAACAAGAATTTTGCAATGCTGTAAGTCACTGATTTGATGCTGCTGACAATGGACCTTAGTGGAGCTCTCCTCTCTTGTGTTCTTTGGTGTCTCATCTTTCTGCCTCCAGGTTAGTTCTTCTGTCCTTTTCCAACTGCTGCTTTATAACAGTATGATGGTGAATTTGCTTATTTGTCTCTCCTTATTCTTAATGTATTGGCCATCTGTGCATGTTCGACAAAAGCAACCACCCTTTCCAGAGTTCCGTCAGGTAGTTGTTTTGCCAGACTCTGTTTCAGATGTTCAATTCTCTGCTTAAGGGCCTCAATGGTGAAGTTGATCTGTCTGACCCATTCATTTAGTAGATGTTTTTGGGCCTTTTCTAAAATCTTGTTGGCTCTGTGACCGTTTACAGTGGAACCCAGGCATAAGATACAAGGGATGAGTCCCTGATGTTGGCATCTGAGATTGAAGCATAGATGATTTTGATAGTCCGCCAGTTTTCTTGCTGTTCTTTCGTATTCCCAAACCAGTTTTAGAGTATTCTCTCCAAAATGAATGGCAATATGACTATGAAGATTTTCATTCATCCAGGTCATGGTTTATCTAGTATAACTAATTCTAACACAACTGGACTTGCTGAGTAATCGACACCACCTGTCTACGACATACAATGCTGTTCTAACATCTGTAACCTGCCAGTTTCACAACACAACCTGTGTTGTTATATTGCAACTCCCAGCATCCCACCAACACATTGGAAGAACAGAAATCCATATCTGAGCATAACTTGAATATGAGTCTTAAGGAACTGTGGATGGCCAGATAATTATTTTAATGTTATTCAGAGTGCTGACCAATTAAATTTAGAGTTAAAATTCCTGTCTCCTCTGTGTTCTCCTCTGATCTGGACTGGGAGGAGAGGAAAAAGAGTGGGGTTGGCCTGTATCCTCTTCCCAAACCTGCCAAATTCACAACTTTGGAGGAGATTTTGTCGGATGTGGGAGATGGCTCCCTGGAGTGCTGGTTTCTGGAGTATTGTGGATACTGTGTTAGGGATAGCTGGTGATTTGACTGACAGGAGCCTTTGTGTTGAGTAGCACACTGCTTTTAAACAAGGAAAACAAGTTGGTAAAACAGGTCAAGGGTCAGGGCTGGCTGCAAACAAGCTGAAGGTAAAGGGTCAGCCAGCAGATGTAAAGAGTCGGGTAACAGGTCAAGGTCAAACAGGGAGATCAGATAATTGGGAACAAGGGCAGGAGCAGGACTTACAGGACTGTGTATGGGATTTCTTATGCGGAGGAGTGAGTCCTGGTTGGCTGACCCCACCCTATTCCCAGCTGGAAATCCAGACAGGGGAAAGAGTCATGAATGATATATTTTAGGCTGAAGCCACATTGCCTCCTGTTTCAGCAGGAGGAGCCGCAGCCAGTATAAAACAGGTTTCAAACCAGGGAGTTCCTGACATACTGGGACATCAGATAAGGCGATACCATATCTGTTCTGACATACAAATAATCGTTCATTTGCTAGTGTTTTCAAGTTTTTCAGCAAATAATAATCATTTTTATTTTTGTATTAGAAATTCTCTCAACTATGCTTCTGTGTTATAGAAGGTAGAGTGTAGGCAGGATCATACTGGAACCCCACAGACCAGGTTATAATAATAGTTTGTTACATGAATGCTAATTACAAAAAAAAGTACTTTTTCTTTACATGTATTACCATTTACTTTATTAAGATTTATTTGATCGTTGCTGGTTTCGACTATAAATGATCATGTAAATGGTTAAATTACACTGATATTAAGTTTATTTAATATTTGATTATGGTAAAATCAAAAAAATTCTCTTAAAATGTATTGAATTTGTATGCAGCTTAAAATAGTTTTTATATCTGCAGCGCCAAATGCAACTGAAATTCATTATTATTGGCTAATACAATGATTGCTATTAGAAAAACCAATTTCTTTTACTGTATTGGACAGAGATGAGCTTAGTTATGAGAGTTTCTAGTTTTATTGTATACAAAATCTCCAAAGGGGACCTCAGATACTTCTAAATTGCTTGAAGATGAGGAAATTGTAATTATTGCAGAGAAGGATATACCAAGTAAGTTCCATAATAATACACAGGAAATTAAATGATTAAACCATTTCATCTGCTTCTTGGCAGTTATTAGTAGAGTCTACTGAGCAGCACTAAGATATCCTAGTTGTATGCAGGCAAATCTGCATACTTACATGTTTTCAAAAATATATTTGTGAGAATGTGTCTGGCAAAAGAAATTTAAAGGTCAATGACCCTTATATGAAACTATGACTATTACAGCCAACAGCAATGTAGCAGAATAAGGGCAATGTATCAAGGAACCCCACCACTGCTGTGCCCAAAAATGTTGTGTTTGATTAAAGCATTAAATATAGACCATTGTATATATAGGCTCTTTGGTGCTGCTGGAAGCTACTGTATTATAGGTATGGGATCATTTATCCAGCAACCTGTTATCCAGAAAGCTCAGAATTACAGAAAGGCTGTTTCCCATAGAATCCATTTTATCTAAATAATATATATATTTTTTTAAATTATTTCTTTTTTTTCTGTAATAATAAAACAGTAGCTTGTACTTGATCCCAACTACGATATAATGTAATCCTTATTGGAAACAGAACCAGACCATTGGGTCTATATAATGTTTACATGATTTTCTAGTAGACTTAAGGTATGAAGATCCAAATTAGGAAAGATCTGTTATCCAGAAAGCCCCAGGTGCCAAGCATTCTGGATAACAGCATTCTGTAGTCCCATACCTGTACAGAGAAGTAAAACAGTTAAGGGGGAATTTGCCATTATGTTTGGTGAAGTTGATGAAAAAACTATTGAAATTTGTACAGTCCCCTTGGATTACCTTTAGTATTTCGTCAGACCTTACTTTGCGCACAGAGGCTTTATAATGCCTTCTACACAATAGGGCACAAGTACAATGTTTTTCTCCCCACAATGCAGTGTTTCCCCCCAGAATTCAGGGGTCATTGCAGACACAAATGGGTTTCTCTTTAAGTCAATAGGTGTCAAAATGTTTTTACACGCGATAATGCTTCTATGATGAAGATTATTTTACATTTTTATTTAATTTTCACAATAGTTCCCCTTTAATCTGGAATAGCATCAGAGCTGAAGACAGCAAACAAATAAATAAACAAACAAACAAATAAAGAAGCCTTAAAACATATACGTTAATTAGCACTAGTGAAGTTCTATGTTAAGTGAAACGTTTAACATAATTATCAACTTTCTTTGGGGTCTCCATGTAAATTATTATTGAGTTTGCTGTTTACTGAGACATTGTAGCTTCTTTATAAGGTCAAGTACATTAAGTTATGTATTTATACAGTAATTCCCTCTTTCATATAATAGCAGTTGCTGAAAGGAATAATAATACCATTGGACGTGATCTGTGCACTGATTTTTTTATGCATTCAAAGAGGTCGATTTTTAAATTGATTAAATTCAGTGGGAACTTATCTCATGATTTGATTCATAACAATTTAGTTTCATAGCATGGGGAAATTCTGAACTGAATCTGGAGATTCCTATTTTATTCAATTTGACACTTTGGGCCACATTCAAGCATATAACAGATTTATCTCTTAAAGGAAAAAGAAAGGCTAAAATTAAGTAAGCTTAATCAGAAAGGTCTATATAAATACACCAGTAAACCCTGAAAGTAATGCTGCTCTGAGTCCTCTCTCAAAAGAAACCACATTTCTTTCCTTCTATTGTGTACTTATGGGCTTCTGTATCAGACTTCCTGTTTTCAGCTTAAACCTCCAGGGCAGGGCTTGAGCATGCTCAGTTTGCTCCTCTCCCTATCTTTTCCCTCCCTGCTGTAATCTGAGCCCTGAACTATGAAAGACTCAGGCAGGAAGTGATGTCACACCAAGCTAATATGGCAGCTGTTATCCTAAACAAACAGAGATAGATTCTAGAGCTGTTTACTCAGGTATAGCAAAGCACTCTACAGAATAAATATAATGTTATAGCTTGCACTATTCTGGTTAATCTATTGTCAATCAGTAGCTTTCATTCTCCTTTAATTTAATTCCATATTTTCCTATGGAACCAGATGACCCAATTCAATGAGCAAAACTCACTGTTTATCATATGAAACCTCTATTGAATCTATGGGAAAAACTAGACCTGAATTAGGAGAAAGGTTTATTCTCTTTAAATCTTGCCCATGTGATATAAACCATAACATTTTAATTTTCTCACGGAATTACCGTCCTCAACAACTTCCTCACAAAGTTTGCAAACATCTGCTGTGTATGTAATAAAATTTTGCAATCGCAATGCGTATTTTGTGACTACATATTTAACAAAACCCCAGAGCAGGTGTTAACATTAACCTTTGCTTAGGGATGTAATATTTGCCAGTGAATTATTTTACATTCACAAAAATGCCATTTTAAACATTGCTTGCGATTTTTAATTACATTTCCCCCTAAGTGTCTTATCACAATAAATAATGTAATTACAATGATAAAAAAATCACCACTAGTATAAATCCAGTAATATTATCATAACCTTTGGTGAGAGTCAATACTTTACCATCTCTAATAATACAATGTTTTGATTGGCAGGGAAGTACTTGAATTCAGTAGAGATTTAGACATCTTGGTTATATGGCACTTGCTAGTATACTAACGAAAAAAAACACCAAGACAAATTAAAATTAAAATCGAAATGCCTTTATTAAGAAATAACTTACCGAAACTCCGCTTCCGCTCCTCTTCAGAAAAGGCGACAGGGCGACAATCCAGCATGCGGCGCTCAATTTCTTCCCCTGGCTATCTCCTATAAGGAAGGCAGGGAGGAGAAATCGAGTGCCGCACAATGGATTGCCCGATCACCTTTTCTGAACAGAGGTGCAAGCAGAGTTTCGGTAAGTTATTTCTTAATAAAGACTTTGCAATTTTAAAGTTTAATTTGTCTTGGTGCTTTTTTTCAATGTTTTTGATGTTACTGGTCCTTTGAATTATCCTTGTTGGATGAGTCTTCCAGCAGCTTAGGTCCATCTAGTCACTGACCAGAACAGGCAACATTGTGGGCATTTTCTCGAGAAAGGCCCAAAACACACCCTGGTCTTTGACCTTTAAACAACTTTCATTGTTTGCAAATGGAAGTGCCCCAGCATGTTTTTTGATTTATGACCTGCTGCAGGTCATAAACTAGGTGAAGCTTTCCAGCAACTAATGGGACTGCCAAGTAGTTTTGAAAAAATGTAGATATAAGAATATCACTGGATGATGACCTTTCCATCAGAGTATAAGTTCCACACTGCTATTAGAAGCATTGGAAACTAGTGATGGGTGAATTTGACCTGATTTACTTCAGCGAAAATTTGCAAAACAGCAAAAAATTCGCCAAAATGAATTGAAGTGTATGGGCGACATTTTTTATGACTGCGCAATCACTATTGGAAAGTAATTGGCTCTCGAAGGTGCAAGTCTTGTGGCCAACAAATCTAAATATTCCTGGACTGAAGGATGGAATTTCTTTAAATTATCCCAAAAGTTATAACAGAATCATTCCTATCAAACTCCTTGTTGTCATCCAACAGTTTCCTTTTATTCTGTGCATGTTTTATTTTTGAATAGGTCTGTATTCAGCCAAATTTGAATTGTACGAATCGAAGGAATAGCACATTCGATCAAATTCGATTCAAAGTTTTTCCCAAAAAAAGTTGATTTTTCAAAGTCCACCAAATTGACTCCAAATAGGTTCTAGGAGTTCCCCCATAGGCTAAAACAGCAATTCGGCAGGTTTTAGTCGAAGTCGAATTTTTAAAGAGACAGTACATGATAAATTTCGATATTCTAATTTTTTTCAAATTCTAATCGAATTTGGGCTATTCCCTAGTCAAAGTACACAAAAAATAGCTTGAAATTTGAATATTTTTTTTATTCGAAAATTCACCTGGACCTTTGATAAAGCTGCCCCTTATTCAGCTTTAAAAATATAACCAAATATTCACTTTGCGAATCAATCTGCCTTGCACAAAGTTTATAAATGACCCCAAGAGCTTGTAAGGCAGCTTTGCTAACCATTGTTCAAGAGGCTACCCTTTAGTTCTATATCTCTAGTAGAGTTAACTCACATGTTCTTTATCCAAAACTGTTAAAATGTTTGTATTACATTGATCACATAACAGAAATAAAAAATACAGGATATTGAATTCCAGGTAAGTGCCATGGGCTTGCACATGGTATCTTGTTAATTGATCATCAGTGCTAACATTCTACTAAATTATTGGCTCTCTTCCTGGCAACAAAAGATAAAATCCTCAGACTCCACCAGCCTCTAAGAAGATTGTTGAAATTGCATACTTTGCCAAATACATTAATTCTCCTAGATTAAAAAAGGATTTCTCTTTTCAGAGCCATGCGTTGACGGATATATTGCCTCATATTCCTCCATCTACCATCTTGAGGCTTGTGTCAGATGTTTATCCCTGTTTATATGCTGGATAAATTAAAGACCTTAGGATGCATGTATTATGTGAGAGCAGCCTGTGACATTTTGAAAATGTCAAATATTGGATAGGCCTGTTTCTTATTTGGCCTTATCAGCAAAATGGACAAGCTGAGCCGGAATTCATATATTGAGTTGTGAAGGGAAACTAAAGGCATTAACATAATACATTTTTTAGCAAACAAAAGAATTTCTAAATTCTCTGCCTTTCTTTGCAAATGGCAATGGTCATCTGAATGTCTCAATAGACCACAGGTTCCCATGGTGTCTGAAATCTGTACAGATACACTAACAAGTGATGCAAGTTTAACCAAAGTAGACATGTGGACTTTGTAACTACACAGTTTGTAACTACATACATAGAGTAGAATAGTATTACACAACTTCTGTGCAGATGTTGTGTGTGTTAAAGACTAAAAGATCATGAGAATCCCAATAGTAGTATTTACATCTTCAACACGGTCAGTTACAGAACCCTTTAAAGGGATACTGTCATGGGAAAACGTATTTTTCAAAATGCATCAGTTAATAGTGCTGCTCCAGCGGAATCCTGCACTGAAATCTGTTTTTCAAAAGAGCAAATGGATTTTTTTATATTTAATTTTGAAATCTGACATGGGGCTAGACATTGTCAGTTTCAAAGGTGCACCCAGTCATGTGACTTGTGCTCTGATAAACTTCAGTCACTCTTTACTGCTGTACTTCAAGTTGGAGTGATATCACCCTCCTCCCTTACCCCCCCCCCTTCCCCAGCAGCCCATCAGCAGAACAATGGAAAGGTTACCAGATAACAGGTCCCTGGTTGATATTAGAACAGCACTCAATAGTAAAAATCCATGTCCTACTGTGACTCCTTTAGTTACATTGAGTAGGACATAGTAGAAACATGCCTGAAAGCAGTTCCATAGTGCAGCGCTGGCTCTTTCTGAAAGCAGATGACCAGGCAAAATGACCTGAGATGGCACCTACACACCAATAGTACAACTAATTTAAAATACACTTGTTGGGTTAAAAATTAAATTCTACATAGAAAAGTGAATTATTTGCAGCGTAAACAGTGTAAATTAGAAATAAAAATTACCCCATAAAAATCATGACAGAATCCCTTTAAAGGAGAAGGAAAGATTAAAACTAAGTAAGCCTTATCAGAAAGGTCCATCTAAATATACCAGTAAACCCCCAAAATAATGTTGCTCTGAGTCCCCTGTCAAAAGAAACACAGCATTTCTTTCCTTCTATTGTGTACTCATGGGCTTCTGTATCAGACTTCCTGCCTTCAGCTTAAACATCATTGCCCTGGGCAAGAGCATGCTCAGTTTTCTCCTCTCCCCCCACCCCTCCCTTCTTTACTGTAATCTGAGCCCAGAGCAGGGAGAGACTCAGGCAGGAAGTGATGTCAAACCACATTAATACTGCAGCTCCTATTCTAAACAAACAGAGAGCTTCTAGAGCTTTTTACTCAGGTATGGTAAAACATTCTACAGAATAAATATAGCATTCTATCTTGCACTATTGCAGCTAATCTATTGGCAATAAAATGCCTCCGTAGCTTTCCTTCTCCTTTAAGGGAGACCCAGTCACTTCTGCACATGCTGGTTCTTGCACATAGCTTATGCCCCCCCCAACAACTCCTTTATCAATACAAATATGGGACCTGTTATCCGGGATAAAAATGTTTTTTTCTGTAATATGGATTCCTGCTTTGCAGCTCTCTTGCTTTCCATTGATTGGTTACCAGGCAGTAACCAATCAATGACTTGAGGGAGGGCCACATGGGACATAACTGTTGCTTTTGAATCTGAGCTGAATGCTGAGGATCAATTGCAAACTCATTGAACAGTTATGTCCTATATTGCCCCCCTTATAGTAACTGACTAACTCAGAGTTAGAGAGCTGAAAACCAGGAAGTAGTGCTCTGCTATTATGTTACACATCCAGTCACTCCAGCCTTTATACATTACATTTTTGCCTAACTAACTATATTAGAAACATGTTTTATTTTGCACAACCTATCTATTTACACAGTTTTTATTTTTATACTGAACAATTTCTTGAATAAGAAAATCCCAGGCCTAGTAAATGGGAAATGGCCAATTTGCAGTTACATACAAAGTATGTGGATAACCCAAGAAAAAGTGTTCCAAACAAATGTTTATAAAAGTAAAAAAGAAAATTTTATTTGGACATTAGAAGTCTGACGTGTTTTGTGTCGGATGGGGTGCTTACTTATAAGTGGACAATTTACCTGGAAATGAACAAATAAATGAAACTGTTGTATTAACCCAATTTATTAAATAAGAACTAATAAGGAACATGTTTACTAACATTGAGATAAATATCTGGAGAGATTTCTGGAGATGTTGCCCATAGTAACCAATCATATCTTTGCTTTTGTTTTCTAACTTGGTTGTGGCTGTTTGAATCTAATTGCTGATTGGTTGCCAAGGGCAACATCTCCAGAAATTTCTCCAGATATTTATCTCCAATGTTAGTAAACATGCCGTTGACTTTCAAAATGCATGAAAAATGTATATTAAAGCCGAAAGTGCCGGCCACTTTCTGGATTGGATTGTTTGGATAAAATAGAGTCTATTGGAGATGGCTTGTCTGTAATTCAGAGCTTTCTGGATAACAGGTTTCCTGATAACAGATCCCATACCTGTATTTTATTCCACATACCCTTAATTCCATTTAAAAGCTCATAGTCCAGGGCTACCCAGTTTGTAGACACTTTACTAGAAATGCAGAGAAGTCTCCAGCAAGGTACTTCTGTAATTGAGGAGCATACAACCCTATGAGGTTCATTACATATCACGTTTTCTGTTTTGAAAAATCAGTGCTCCTTGATATCTATCCATTCTGACCCACAATGATCTCTCAGCCTAATTTGCCACATTTTGCTTTTCCTGATTTCCTTCTGTCTCTAGAAAAGGAGAAAAATGACCAGCTCTTTGGAATCTCAGGGGGTTTATCTCAGCCTAGTGTTTTGGAAGCTCGTTACATTGACAACTTTGTGAAGGGCGTATTTTGACAGCTTTAACGAGAGGTAAAAGGCAGCAAAGGCCGCGGTGTTATTCTCCAATTTATTAGTGGTAAAAGGAAAAAAATGAAAGGCACCACAGAGGAGACCAGGCTTTTGTTTTCTGTCAATGATGAATTAAACAGGAAAATCTATTATTCTATTAACTGCTTTTTGTTGTTGTTGCTCTTGGCAGTCTTTTTGTTGAGCAGATTTTGGAGCTATATAAACACTGTGTATGGAATACACATTATTTTAAGATAAATAGGAATTTGCTGGTTTGTTAAGGGAGGGGCAAGGAATAAACAGAGTGAAGCAGAAAGACGTGGAACACGTAAGTTAATGACTTATCCACTTGACTGCATTCAAAATATGAAAGTCAATAAAACCAGAGAGGCTCTGGGATGAATTCTGAGACACAGGAAACATCTAAGAACATGCTATGGGGAACAGCTCTTTTTAGAGTTGAACTGAACTTTGAAGTTCTGAATGTTATTTGTCAAAAAAAAAAAAGAAACCTGCAAGCCGTTGCTTGCATCTTCCATTCTTTCAATGTTTGGAATTGCATCAGAATGATATCGTTGCGGAAAATCAACTGAAGAATTCCATTCCTTTTATCCAATGCTCCAGAAACTCTAAATACGTTTGCCCATGTAGAACCTTCTAAAGGGACCAACATGTAAGTAAAGTAAGCTATTCCTTTACACAAGCTTTGGAACTCAAAGGCTTCTTCTCTTCAAAAACACATCAAATGCTAATGCAGGAAGCTGCAATGATGTAGCCCTTTCAAAATTACATAAAATTGGTAAGTGTGAGCAATGCATTAGGCTAGTGTAGTCATTACAGATAAATTCATTCCCATGGGGCTTCATTACCTCTGATTTATATCAAATGCAACACATTAAACAGAGACTTCTGGTTTCTATCAAATAACCAGTGCATGACAATATAATATCAGTACCTGTTTGATTCCTAATTATATTCTGAAGATCTGTTTAATCAAGTTGGCGAAAGGTAAAATATATACAGTGGCAGAGAAAGAGAAGTAGACATAAGAATATGTATTATTCCTGCTAACCATTACAATTTGGGCTCCATAAATATCTATGCAAATTTATTTTGGACTACAATTTATATTGTGTTTACCATAATATTCAATAGCTAATCATTTAGAATTTCACCCTCTACTTTTAAAAACAGATTTTACAACTGCCCCAGGGGACTGATCTTGGGATGCCCTGATTTACCTCTGTATTACATTTCATCATTTAAATGGAAAATATTGCTCTTGTCTAGTTTATCGTGGCACACAGTATTCTTGGAGACAGATTTACTAACCGGCAAAAAGTCGCCACCGACCTCTTCGAGCCCATCGCTACACTTTACCAGGTGAAAATTCGCTCAGACAACGCTAATTCACTAAAAATCTTACTCCCTAAGATTTCTGGTCTCATACGGAGCACAATATTGGGAGTGGAGCTCATAGTTAGAGAATGGTGCACTCATTTTACTATATCGCTACATTAGTAAACATGCCCCAGAGTTCTGTCTTTTGCTTCTACACTTCTTCCTGTTACAGATGGGGGTTATTTATCAAGGTCCGAATTTTTCTCAATATCGGCTGCTACAAACTCGGATTTAACCCGCTCGGGTTTTTAACACTTATTTATTATTACATTTTCCCGAAAATTTGCTTTGTGGGAAAAGCTCAGATTTTCATGATTTTTACATGAATTTTCCCCCGAAATCTCTGAAAACATAGTGAAATTGCCAGAAACCCCCAACACAACCAAAAATCAATGGGACTGTTCCCATTGACTTTTATGCAACGTCGACAGGATTGAGATGCCGTGTTTTTATATTCGGGCTTTTTAGCCCCTGGAGTTTAATAAATACCAAAAAATTCATGATTTTTTTAAAAGTCAGATTTTATAAAAAAAACAACAATTTTTTTTCGGATTTCAGGGAATTTCAGAGCTTAGTAAATAACCCCCTTAGAGTTGCTGTATTTCTGGTCAGGTGATCTCTGAGGCAGCACACCAACCATCACGAAATGGCGGTACAAGGTATGAGATGTAAAAGGGCAATATTTACTTAAATTCATTTTGGGGGTATAGTTTTCCTTTAAGTACAAAGTCTGAAGCTCCTCTGCAAAGTGTAGGGTATCAGTACTCGCAGGGGCCCATTTATTATGCTCTGTAAAACAAAATTTGCCAAAAAACTGTGTAAAAAGCTGTATAAAATAAATGCCGACTTATCAAGGTATGCGATATTTTACCCCATACGAACGCCAGATTTTCCACTGTTGTTTACACCAATTCAGACCTTCGTAAGTAAGTTCCGGTGGAAAATGCTCAAAGAAAAAGAAAGTTATGCAATTTTTACAGCTTTTTTTTCAACACAGTGATGCCTGAAGATGAGTGACAAATTATTTCGACATTTTTTACACCAGATAATAAATCTGCCCCTTACTGTTTACCACCAGTTTACAGATCCAGGTATTCAGACTATGGTACTAGAGAATTCTTTGGGATTCACTAAGAAAGGCCTTGTAAGATGTGGTTGACACTAGTGATGGGCATAAATTGGCACACATCAAAATTATTGGGACGCGCGTCAAAATAATTTGACGCCCATCGATTTCAATTCACTTTGCAAATTTTTTGCACCCCTAGAGAGTATAACTTAAGTTTGTAAGTTTGTGTGCCCAGATTATGTTTGTTCAATGTTATGGTGCCCAGATTACACTTGTTTGATGTTTAACTTTATGAACCCTTCCTCCAACATACAGAGATAGCCCATCTGAGAGAGAGGAACCTGAGTGACCTTTGTTCTACTGGAGACCAAGGTAGCGTCACACTTGTACTCATTACAACATTGCCTTGCAAAGTGAATCTTGTACTAGTACTCACATCATATTAAATGGTAATTTATCAGTTTAAACAAACTTTTCCATTGTTTTGATGTGGAGGAGAAATCTACTTTTAATGCCTTCCGTGTATGCCTACCTATTAAAAAATACATAAACTGTTGCTTTAAATAAATCAATCTACATTTACGGCCTAAAAATGGCATTGCACTACAGACTGTCAGCTTTTAGTGCTCAATACTATATATTTGTCTATTCTCTTAAACTCATCAAATCAGTCTAGTGCCACAGTAGACTTCTTGTGATGTTCATTCAAACAATGCTAGATATTGTTTGTTTATTTTTAAAGACCATGGATTCTGGCCCTGCCGGCACCTCATTAGCACATCATTTACTAGTAACGAGCCAACCTTGTCAACCTTCTCATTTACCTTCCATGGCTTTATGTATAGAGCTTTGATTTATCAGTTTGCAGCAAAGTCTTGCTTTATGCTACATGCCCTATCTTGTAACCTTCTAATTGGTTCTCAAAAGTCATGTTTCGATAATAGCTGCTCTTATTTTTTCAAAGGCCAAGATCACATACAGATGAAGATTTCACATTTTATCGCACATTTTTTAATGTAAAGTCCTGCCTCAATATGGTGCTAGAGTGGAAAGGCCTTCATCCATCAAAAGCAATGTACTGAAAAAATTGCACTCTAACACCGTCTAGAGCAGGAGTCCCCAACCTTTTTTAGCCAAGCCACATTCAAATGTAAAAAGAGTGGGGAGCAATACAAACATGAAAAAGGTCTCTGGGGTGCTAAATAAGAGCTGTGTTTGGCCTATTTATAGACTGGCAGCATACAAGAGGCTCTATTTGCCAATACACCTGTTTTTTATGCTCCAAGCTGGTAATTCAAAAATAAGCACCTGCTTTGAGGCCACTGGCTGCAACTAGAGATGGCGCGAACTGTTCGCCGGCGAACTTGTTCGCGCGAACATCGGGTGTTCGCGCTCGCCGGAAGTTCGCGAACGTCGCGCGACGTTCGCCATTTTGGGTTCGCCATTGTTGGCGCTTTTTTTTGCCCTCTCACCCCAGACCAGCAGGTACATGGCAGCCAATCAGGAAGCTCTCCCCTGGACCACTCCCCTTCCCTATAAAAACCGAAGCCCTGCAGCTTTTTTTCACTCTGCCTGTGTGTGCTGAAGAGATAGTGTAGGGAGAGAGCTGCTGCCTGTTAGTGATTTCAGGGACAGTTGAAAGTTTGCTGGCTAGTAATCGTTTTGATACTGCTCTGTTATTGGAGGGACAGAAGTCTGCAGGGGTTTGAGGGACATTTAAGCTTAGGTAGCTTTGCTGGCTAGTAATCTACCTTCTACTGCAGTGCTCTGTATGTAGCTGCAGTGGGCAGCTGTCCTGCTTCTGATCTCATCTGCTGACTGCTGCAATAGCAATAGTCCTTGTAAGGACTGCTTTTATTTATTTTTTTGTTGTTTTACTACTACTACTACTACTACTACTACTACTATAAGAGCCCAGTGCTATTAGTCTAGCAGTGTTGGGGAGTGGGACTTGTGTGCTAATCTGCTGCTCCTAGTAGTTCAGCAGCACCAACTTTAATTTTTTTTTTTTTAATATTCATTCTTTTTTTATTTAACTTTTTTTTATTTTACTACCGCTGTAGTAGTGTATAAGTTGACCTTTTAGGCATTATTTGCCCTGTAGGCATTTTTTGCCCAGTGTGTTATTCAACCAACTGCCATCTAGCTGTGTGACCTTGTTCACATTCTGTCTAAATATCCATAATATTACCGTCTCCAGAAAAAACACCGGAGTGACTTTTTTCAAGCAGCCATAATAAATTTTACGTAATCCGTATCCATCGCTGTAGTAGTGTATAAGTTGACCTTTTAGGCATTATTTGCCCTGTAGGCATTTTTTGCCCAGTGTGTTATTCAACCAACTGCTATCTAGCTGTGTGCCCGTGTTCACATTCTGTCTAAATATCCATAATATTACCGTCTCCAGAAAAAACACCGGAGTGACTTTTTTTCAAGCAGCATTCTTATATTTTACGTAATCCGTATCCACCGCTGTGTATACGTTGACCTTGTAGGCATTATTTGCCCTGTAGGCATTTTTTGCCCAGTGTGTTATTCAACCAACTGCTATCTAGCTGTGTGCCCGTGTTCACATTCTGTCTAAATATCCATAATATTACCGTCTCCAGAAAAAACACCGGAGTGACTTTTTTTCAAGCAGCATTCTTATATTTTACGTAATCCGTATCCACCGCTGTGTATACGTTGACCTTGTAGGCATTATTTGCCCTGTAGGCATTTTTTGCCCAGTGTGTTATTCAACCAACTGCTATCTAGCTGTTTGACCGTGTTCACATTCTGTCTAAATATCCATAATATTACCGTCTCCAGAAAAAACACCGGAGTGACTTTTTTCAAGCAGCCATAATAAATTTTACGTAATCCGTATCCATCGCTGTAGTAGTGTATAAGTTGACCTTTTAGGCATTATTTGCCCTGTAGGCATTTTTTGCCCAGTGTGTTATTCAACCAACTGCTATCTAGCTGTGTGCCCGTGTTCACATTCTGTCTAAATATCCATAATATTACCGTCTCCAGAAAAAACACCGGAGTGACTTTTTTTCAAGCAGCATTCTTATATTTTACGTAATCCGTATCCACCGCTGTGTATACGTTGACCTTGTAGGCATTATTTGCCCTGTAGGCATTTTTTGCCCAGTGTGTTATTCAACCAACTGCTATCTAGCTGTGTGACCGTGTTCACATTCTGTCTAAATATCCATAATATTACCGTCTCCAGAAAAAACACCGGAGTGACTTTTTTTCAAGCAGCATTCTTATATTTTACGTAATCCGTATCCACCGCTGTGTATACGTTGACCTTGTAGGCATTATTTGCACAGTGTTTTCTTCAAACCGCCATCTAGCTGTGTGAGCTTGTTCACATTTTGTCTAAATATTGATAATATTATCGTCTCTAGAAAAACCACTTGAGTTACTTTTTTTCAAGCAGCATTCATATATTTTACGTAATCCGTATCCACCGCTGTAGTAGTGTATACGTTGATCTTGTAGGCATTATTTGCACACTGTTTTCTTCAAACTGCCATCTAGCTGTGTGTATTATCGTTTCCAGAAAAACCAACTGAGTTTTTGTTGTTGTTGTTTTTTTAAAAATAATGCCAGGCAAAGGCAGGCCGCCACGCAGAGGCCGTGCTAGGGGCCGTGCTGCTATGCAATCCTGTGGCCCTAGCAAATTGCCCAGTTTTAAAAAGCCAATGACCCTGAACTCCCAAAATGCTGAAGAGGTAGTTGACTGGCTTACACAGCACACCCCATCCTCTACCGTTTCTAACTTTACCACAACATCCTCCTCATCCTCCACTGCTATGGCCACCCCACGTAACACTTCCTCCACCACCGGTGCCCCTTCTTCACTGGAGTCAGAGGAGTTATTTTCCCATGAGTTTCTTGAACTGAGTAATGCGCAACCATTATTGTCAGAAGAAGATGAAGGAGATGAGGACGTTACACCAGATTTAATTCTGGCAGAGAACACGACAGAGATGGACATAATGATGAGTGATGAGGAGGAGGAGGAGGTCCCCGCTGCTGCTTCCTTCTGTGATGTGTCAGAAGAAATTGATGCATCTGAGGAGAATGATGATGAGGAGATTGATGTTTTGTGGGTGCCTAGTAGAAGAGAGCAAGAGGAGGGTAGTTCAGATGGAGAGACGGAGAGTCAGAGAGGCAGTAGGAGAATAAGACTTAGAAGAAGCAGGGAGGCCAGCCCGCAGGGATCAGTAGGGCAACAACATGTATCGGCACCTGTGTTCAGCCGGCCAACGCACCCGCCATTGCCGCCAATGCCGCCAACT